>JASTWF010001513.1:0-76338 GCA_030390025.1 Squalus acanthias | reverse complement strand
TGAAAAGTGTCTAATATCCCCGGGGGGGGGATAGTCTATAAGGAGATTCCAGTGGCACATGGTTCGGTCACCAGAGGACACAGATTTCAGTGAATTGGCAAACTAACCAGAGGGGCGATCAGGAGAATCTATTTTACGCAGTGACTCGTTCTGATCTGGAATGTGCTGCCTGATAGGGTGGAGGAAGCAGATTCAATGATAACTTTTAAATGGGAATTGGATATATATTTGCAAAGGAAACATTTGCAGGGCTATGGAGAAATAGCAAGGGATTAGGACTAATTGGATAGCACTTTCAAAGAGCCAGCACGGGCATGATGGACCGAATGGTCTCCTTCTGTGCTGTGTCATTCTATGATTCTATGAAGCCTTGAATCAGAAATAAACAGTGAATGTTTGTGGATTGCAGTTGTGATTATTGCAGCTTGTTTCAATCTAATTTCCTTTAACTGCAGCTCACGTTGCCCTGAATAGAGCATTGGAGAACGGACAACCAGAGACAGAGACTGATCAGGATCAGGACCTTGAAAAACGTGCCGTCTTTGGGAGAGGAACTTGTTCCGACGGCTGGTTTTATCTTGGTTCTTGTTACAAGTTCTTTGCTATATATAAGACTTGGCTAGACGCTGAGGTAAGTCCCTGGAGTCTCCAATGTAAATTATTGGCCTAGAAATTGGGGAACACTGGAAACCTGCTGGTAACATTGGCGGCCAAGGATAACGGCCTCCAGCCGAGAGAGCGCAGGCAGTGCTGGCATTTTGGTATTGCCTGCTCATTATCATCAGTGTGCGGTGATTTTCTAGTGTAACCCGCTCTTTGCAGCGCTAATCTCAGAAGGAGGCCAAAGGTCACCTCTGTCTCCCGCTCACAGTGTAGGGGAACGGGGAAGAAAGGAGCTCCAAAGATATTAGCTGCCATCTGATGTTTGTCGATTTATTGTTTGTTTATGACATGAATGCAGATAAAAGAGATCTTATCAGAGATCATCTTCAATCGTTGCAATGGAGTTCACCCATTGATTTACTGACCGACAAACACTTACGGCCTCCCGGAAAGCTGACAGAAAATGCAACCCCCCCACCCCGCCCCGCCACTGTTGGGCAGAAAATGAAAGCTTAAAAGAACCTTGGCAAAGGAGACATTTGAGGTTCCGGCGTCCATCCTTATAGGTCCTGCCAGACTCCTCAAGGCCATTAACGCTGCTGAGAGACCTTTTAGCAGCAGTAAATACTGGCGTGATTTAGAGCAGGTGGCAATGCGAGCAGAGAACTCCAAAATGAATCAGCTGGCATCAACCCGGCGTGGCACGACGATTGACGTCACGCTCCATCTCATTAAAATACTTTCGCCGATAGCACTCAACGGCAGCGCTGCCCACCTGCCGAACATGGCAGCCGCTGCTGTACCTGCCACCAGCTGGCAGAAGAGCACTGGCCTTTTCATGGTGCTAACGGGTGGCGCAAACGACCCGGATTTCTAGGCCAGGGCCTGGGTTTGAGTGGTCGCACAGAGTTGGTCAGAAACCAAGTGCAGCATAAAGAGAGTGTAAAAGTTGGGTATTTGGTGAGTAGGGTTCAAACTGAAATTTAATTTAACATTTTGAATTGAACTTCAATTTAGAACTTCAAAAATGGTAAAAGAAACTGCAAGTTAGTCAACAGTTAACAGAAACTGCCTGTCCGTGGCCATTAACAGTCAATCAGCTGTAAGTGATTGCCTGAATTGGGGGTAATTACTGTGAGCAGGAAGCTGAGTGAGCACTTGCAACTTGGAGTGCAGCATCTCCCCTGGAAATGGAATTTTAATTTGATCTGTTGAGGTTCCTTTTTATTTGTTTTAAGTTACAGTCTTTATTGTAACAAAGCAAACTACATAGGTATGAGGGGTGAGTTGGCTAAGGTAGATTGGGAAACTAGATTTAAAAGATATGATGGTACATAAGCAATGGCAAACATTTAAAGAAACAATTCATAATTCACAACAAATATGCATTCCCTTAAGGAATAAAAACCCCACTGGAAAAATGGTCCAACCGTGGCTAACAAGAGAACTTAAAGATAGTATCAGATTTAAGGAAGAGGCTTATATTGTTGCCAAAAAGAGTAGTAAGCCTGAGGATTGGGAGGATTTTAGAATTCAGCAAAGGATGACCAAGAAATTGATAAAGAGAAAAAAAAGAGAATATGAGAGTAAATTAGCAAGATACATGAAAACAGATTGTAAAAGCTTCTATAGGTATATAAAAAGGAAGAGCTGAGTGAAAGTAAACATGGGTCCCTTACAGGCAGAGACAGGAGAAATTATAATGGGGAATAAGGAAATGGCAGAGACATTAAACAAATACTTTGTATCTGTCTTCATGAGCGACGACACAAAAAACATTGCTGAAATAGTGGGGAACCAAGGGTCAATGAGGAATTAAAGAAATAGTACTGGAAAAATAAATGTAACTAAAATACGACAAATCCCCAGTACCTGATGGCCTACATCCCAGGGTTTTAAAAGAGGTGGCTACAGAGATAGTGGATGCATTGGTTTTGATCTTCCAGAATTCCCTAGATTCTTGAACAGTTCCCATAGATTGGAAAGTAGAAAATCTAACCCCACTATTCAAGAAAGGAGGGAGAGAGAAAATAGGGAACAATAGACCAGTTAGCCCGGCATCAGTAGTAGGGAAAATGCTAGAATCAATTCTTAGGGACGTGGTAACAGGGTACTTAGAAAATCATAATATGATTGGGCAGAGTCAAAATGTATTTGTGAAACGGAAATCGTGTTTGACTTTTTTTTTATTCGTTCATGGGATCTGGGCACCACTGGCAAGGCCAGCATTTATTGCCCATCCCTAATTGCCCTTGAGAGGTGGTGGTGAGCCGCCTTCTTGAATCGCTGCAGTCCGTGCGGTGAAGGTACTCCCACACTGCTGTTGGGTAGGGAGTTCCAGGATTTTGACCCAGCGACGATGAAGGATCGGCGATATATTTCCAAGTCAGGATGGTGTGTGACTTGAAGGGGAACTTGGAGGTGGTGGCGTTCCCATGCGCCTGCTGCCCTTGTCCTTCTAGATGGTAGAGGTCACGGGTTTGGGAGATGCTGCCGAAGGAGCCTTGGCAAGTTGCTGCAGTGCATCTTGTAGATGGTACACACTGCAGCCACAGTACGCCGGTGGTGGAGGGAGGGAATGTTTAAGGTGGTAGATGGGGTGCCAATCAAGCGGGCTGCTTTGTCTTGGATGGTGTCGAGCTTCTTGAGTGTTGTTGGAGCTGCACTCATCCAGGCAAGAGGAGAGTATTCCATTACACTCCTTACTTGTGCCTTGTAGGTGGAAAGGCTTTGGGGAATCAGGAGGTGAGACACTCGCCACAGAATACTCAGGTTCTGATCTGCTCTTGATGCCACAGTATTTAAGTGGCGGGTCCAGTTAAGTTTCTGGTCAATGGTGACCCCCAGGATGTTGATGGTGGGGGATTCGGTGATGGTAATGCCGTTGAATGTCAAGGGGAGGTGGTTAGACTCTCACTTGTTGGAGATAGTGATTGCCTGGCACTTGTGTGGTGCGAATGTTACCTGCCACTTATTGGCCCAAGCCTGAATGTCATCCAAGTCTTGTTGCATGTGGGCATGGACTGCTTCATTATCTGAGGAGTTGCGAATGGCACTGAACACTGTGCAGTCATCAGCGAACATCCCCATTTTTGATCTTATGATGGAGGGAAGGTCATTGATATAGCAGCTGAAGATGGTTGAGCCTAGGGCACTGCCCTGAGGAACTCCTGCAGCGATGTCCTGGGGCTGTGATGATTGACCACCAACCACCACAACCATCTTCCTTTGTGCTAGGTATGACTCCAGCCAGTGGAGAGTTTTCCCCCTGATTCCCATTGACTTCAGTTTTACTCGGGCTCCTTGATGCCACACTTGGTCAAATGCTGCCTTGATGTCAAGGGCAGTCACTCTCACCTCACCTCTGGAATTCAGCACCTTTGTCCATGTTTGGACCAAAGCTGTAATGTGGTCTGGAGCCGAGTGGTCCTGGCAGAACCCAAACTGGGCATCAGTGAGCAGGATATTAGTGAGTAAGTGTTGCTTGATAGCACTGTCGACGTGGATGTAGTGCATTTGGATTTTCAAAAAAGCATTCGATAAGGTGACACACAGGAGGTTATTCTACAAAATTTGGGCTCATGGGATTTTGGTTAATATATCAGAATGGATTGAGGATTTGTTAATGGACAGAAAACAGAGAGTAGGAATAAATGGGTCATTTTGAGGTTGGCAGGCTGTAACTAATGGGATACTGCAAGGATCAGTGCATGGGCCTCAGTGGTCCTGGCAGAACCCAAACTGGGCATCAGTGAGCAGGATATTAGTGAGTAAGTGTTGCTTGATAGCACTGTCGACGTGGATGTAGTGCATTTGGATTTTCAAAAAAGCATTCGATAAGGTGACACACAGGAGGTTATTCTACAAAATTTGGGCTCATGGGATTTTGGTTAATATATCAGAATGGATTGAGGATTTGTTAATGGACAGAAAACAGAGAGTAGGAATAAATGGGTCATTTTGAGGTTGGCAGGCTGTAACTAATGGGATACTGCAAGGATCAGTGCATGGGCCTCAGCTATTTACAATCTATATTAATGACTTCGATGAAGGGACCGAGTGAGGGGCTAAGTATAATGTAGCCAAGTTTGCTGATGATACAAAGTTAAGTGGGAAAGTAAGCTGTGAGGAGGACGCAAAGAGGCTACAAATGGATATACACAGGTTAAGTGAGTGAGCAAGAAGGTGGCAGATGGTGTATAATGTGGGGAAGGGTGAAATTATCAACTTTGATAGGAAGAATAGAAAAGCAGAATATTTTTAAAAGGGGAGAGACTAGTAAATGTTGGTATTCAGAAGTATTTGGGTATCCTTGTACACAAATCACAGAAAGTTAATATGCAGGTATATCAAGCAATTAGGAAGTATGTCAGTCTTTATTGCAAGGGCGTTGGAGGATAAGAGTAAGGAAGTCTTGTTGCAATTTATATAGGGCTTTGGTGAGACCACACCTGGAGTACTGTGTACAGTTTTGGTCTCCTTCCCTCAGGAAGGATATACTTGCCTTAGAGGGGGTGCAACAAACGTTCAGTAGATTGATTCCTGGGATTAGAGGACAGTCGTATGAGGAGAGATTGAGTAGAATGGGCATATATTCTCTGGAGTTTAGAAGAATGAGAGGTGATCTCATTGAAACATATAAAATTCTTCAAGGCCTTGGCAGGGTAGATGCTAAGAGGTTGTTTCCACTGGCTGGAGAGTCTAGAACTAGACATCATAGTCTCAGGATAATGGGTCGGCAATTTAGAACTGAGATGAGGAGAAATTTCTTCACTCAGGGTTGTGCAGCTTTGGAATTCTCTACCCCAGAGAACTGTGGATGCTCAGTTGTTGAGTATATTCAAGACTGAGATCAATAGATTTTTGGACACTAAGGGGATCAGCAAGAACAACAACTTGTATTTATATAGCGCCTTTAACATAGTAAAACGTCCCAAGTTGCTGCACAGGAGCATATTATAAGACAAAAAATTTGACACCGAGCCACATAAGGAGAAATTAGGACAGATGACTAAAAGCTTGGTCAAAGAGGTAGGTTTTAAGGAGCGTCTTAAAGGAGGAAAGAGAGGTAGCGAGTCAGACAGGTTTAGGCAGGGAATTCCAGAGCTTAGAGCCTAGGCAACAGAAGGCACGGCCACCAATGGTGGAATGATTATAATCAGGGATGCTCAAGAGGGCAGAATTAGAGGAGCGCAGATATCTTGGGGTGGGGGGTGGTGGGGCTGGAGGAGATTAGAGATATTGAGTGGCGAGGCCATGGAGGGATTTGAAAACAAGGATGATGATCAAACTGCCACAGGAGGGAGTGAGGAGACTCAGATCAAACTGCCACAGAAGTGTATTGTTTTAATTTAAATTAATTAAAGGGTAAATAAAATTAATAAATTTAATTAATTACATAGAATGGGAGAGCAGGTGATGTGTTACTGCTGCAATATGTGGGAGCTGGTGGACACCATTGATGTTCACGGTGATCACATTTACAGTAAGTGTTGGCTGCTCGAGGAACTCCGGCTCCATGTTGATGAGCTGGAGTCCGAGCTTCAAACACTGCGACACATCAGGGAGGGGGAGAGTTACCTGGACTCTGTGTTCCAGGAGGTAGTCACACCAATTAGATTAACTAATTCAGATGTAGCCCGTGATCAGGGACAGGAGGGTGTGACTACGAGTGAGGCAGGTACGGGGATCCAGGAGGTAGTGTTGGAGGAGCCGCAGCCCTTGCTCTTGTCCAACAGGTTCGAGGCTCTTACTCCCTGTGAGGACGGGAGCAGGGACTGCAGGGAGGATGAGCAACCTGGCCACAGCACTGTGGTACGGGGAGCCATTCAAGTGGGGGGAGTAAAAATAAATGTTGTAGTGGTAGGGATAGTATCATTAAGGGGATAGATAGGGTTCTTTGCAGCCGAGAGCGAGAGTCCCGAAGGCTATGTTGCCTGCCCGGTGTATTTAAAAGTTCTTTATCTGAATGCACGCAGCATTCGTAACAAAATAGACGAGTTGACGGTACAAATAACTACGTATGGGTATGATCTTGTGGCCATTACAGAAACATGGCTGCAGGGTGACAACGACTGGGAATTAAATATGCCAGGGTATTTAACAATCAGGAAGGACAGGCAGGAAGGAAGAGGAGGTGGGGTAGCTATGTTAATAAAGGAAGGAATCACTGTATTACAGAGAAATTATATTGGGTCAAAGGATCAGGATAATGAAACAGTTTGGGTGGAGATAAGGAATAATAAAGGGAAAAAAACACGAGTGGGAGTAGTATATAGGCCTCCTAATAGTTGCAACTCTGCTGGAAGAAGTATTAATCAGGAAATAGTTGGGGCATGTAATAAGGGAACAGCTATAATTATGGGGGATTTTAACTATCATATTAACTGGACAAATCAAATTGGGCAGGGCAGCCTTGAGGAAGAGTTTATTGAGTGTATTAGGGATGGATTTCTTGAGCAGTATGTAACTGATCCTACAAGGGGGCAAGCAACCTTGGACCTTGTCCTGTGTAATGAGTCAGGATTAATTAATAATGTCCTAGTTAAGGATCCCCTTGGAGTGAGTGACCATAACATGGTTGAATTCCATGTCCAATTAGAGGGTGAGAAGGTTGGTTCTCAGACAAGCGTACTGAGCTTGAATAAAGGAGACTATGATGGTATGAGAGCGGAATTGATTAAAGTGGACTGGGAAAATAGATTAAAGGGTAAGACGGTACATGAGCAGTGGTGTTCATTTAAGGAGTTATTTTACAACTTTCAAAAAATATATATTCCACTGAGGAAAAAAGGGTGTAAAAGAAATGACAGCCATCCGTGGCTAAGTAAAGAAATTAAGGATAGTATCCAACTAAAAACAAGGACATATAAGGTAGCCAAACTTAGTGGGAGGATAGAAGATTGGGAAGTCTTCAAAAGACAGCAAAAAGTAACTAAAGGATTGATTAAGAAATAGAAAGATAGATTATGAAAATAAATTAGCAAAAAATATAAAAAGAGATAGCAAGAGTTTCTATAGTTATATAAAAAGAAAAAGGGTGGCTAAGGCAAACGTAGGTCCCTTAGAGGATGAGACCGGGAAATTAATGGTGGGAAACATGGAGATGGCAAAAATGCTGAACAAATATTTTGTTTCAGTCTTTACGGTAGAGGACACTAAGAATATCCCAACACTGGACAAACAGGGGGCTCTAGGGGGGGAGGAGCTAAATACGATTAAAATCACTAAGGAATTGGTACTCAGTAAAATAATGGGACTCAAGGCGGATAAATCCCCTGGACCTGATGGCTTACATCCTAGGGTCTTGAGGGAAGTGGCAGTAGGGATTGTGGATGCTTTGGTAATAATTTTCCAAAATTCCCTGGACTCAGCAAAGGTCCCGGCAGATTGGAAAACTGCTAATGTAACACCCTTATTTAAAAAGGGTAGTAGGCAGAAGGCTGGAAATTATAGACCAGTTAGTCTAACATCTGTGGTGGGTAAAATTTTGGAGTCTATTATTAAGGAGACAGTAACGGAACATTTAGATAAACATAATTTAATAGGACATAGTCAGCATGGCTTTATGAAGGGGAAGTCATGTCTGACAAATTTGCTTGAGTTCTTTGAGGACATAACGTACAGGGTGGATAAAGGGGAACCAATGGACGTAGTGTATTTAGACTTCCAGAAGGCATTCGACAAGGTGCCACATAAAAGATTATTGCTCAAGATAAAAAATCACTGGATTGGGGGGAATATTCTGGCATGGGTGGAGGATTGGTTATCTAACAGGAAGCAGAGAGTTGGGATAAATGGTTCATTCTCGAACTGGCAACCAGTAGCCAGTGGTGTTCCGCAGGGGTCGGTGCTGGGTCCCCAACTCTTTACGATCTATATTAACGATTTGGAGGAGAGGACAGAGTGTAACATATCAAAGTTTGCAGATGATACAAAGATGGGAGGGAAAGTAGAAAGTGAGGAGGACATAAAAAACCTACAAGGGGATATAGACAAGCTGGGTGAGTGGGCGGAGATTTGGCAGATGCAATACAATATTGGAAAATGTGAGGTTATGCACTTTGGCAGGAAAAATCAGAGAGCAAGTTATTATCTTAATGGCGAGAAACTGGAAAGTACTGCAGTACAAAGGGATCTGGGGGTCATAGTGCAAGAAAATCAAAAAGTTAGTATGCAGGTGCAGCAGGTGATCAAGAAGGCCAATGGAATGTTGGCTTTTATTGCTAGGGGGATAGATTATAAAAACAGGGAGGTATTGCTGCAGTTATATAAGGTATTGGTGAGACCACATCTGGAATACTGCATACAGTTTTGGTGTCCATACTTAAGAAAAGACATACTTGCTCTCGAGGCAGTGCAAAGAAGGTTCACTCGGTTGGTCCCCGGGATGAGGGGGTTGACATATGAGGAGAGGTTGAGTAGATTGGGACTCTACTCATTGGAGTTCAGAAGAGTGAGAGGCGATCTTATTGAAACATAAGATTGTGAAAGGGCTTGATCGGGTGGATGCGGTAAGGATGTTCCCAAGGATGGGTGAAACTAGAACTAGGGGGCATAATCTTAGAATAAAGGGCTGCTCTTTCAAAACTGAGATGAGGAGAAACTTCTTCACTCAGAGGGTAGTGGGTCTGTGGAATTTGCTGCCCCAGGAAGCTGTGGAAGCTACATCATTAAATAAATTTAAAACAGAAATAGACAGTTTCCTAGAAGTAAAGGGAATTAGGGGTTACGGGGAGCGGGCAGGAAATTGGACATGAGGCTGAGTTCGGATCGGTCGAGGCCCTGTAGGTGGCGTTGCAGGCCCAGGGGCTGAGTGGCCGGGTCCTGCTCCTACTTCTTGTGTTCTTTAGATTTGAGGTGAGGATCAGATCAGCCATGATCTTATTGAATGGCGGAGCAGGCTCGAAGGGCCGATTGGCCTACTCCTGCTCCTATTTCTTATGTTCTTATGTTCTTATGAGAATTTTGAAATCGAGGCATTGTTTAACCGGGAGCCAATGTAGGTCAGCGAGCACAGGGGTGATGGGCGAACGGGACTTGGTGCGAGTTAGGACACGGACAGCCAAATTTTGGATGACCTCAAGTTTACGTAGGGCAGAACGTTGAAGGCCAGCCAGGAGTGCGTTGGAATAGTCAAGTCTAGAGGTAACAAAGGCATGGATGAGGGTTTCAGCAGCGGATGAGCTGAGGCAAGGGCGGAGATGGGCGATGTTACGGAGGTGGAACTTGGCGGTCTTAGTTATGCTGCGGATATGTGGTTGGAAGCTCATTTCCGGGTCAAATATGATACCAAGGTTGCTAACACTGTGGTTCAGCCTCAGACAAGTGTTAGGGAGAGGGATGGACTCAGTGGCTAGGGAACGGAGTTTGTGGCGGGGACCGAAAACAATGGCTTCGGTCTTCCCAATATTTAATTGGAGAAAATTTCTGCTCATCCAGAAATGGATGTCGGACAAGCAGTCTGACAATTTAGAGACAGTGGAGGTGGCGAGAGAAGTGGTGGTGAAGTAGAACTGGGTGCTGTCAGCGTACATGTGGAAACTGACACTGTGTTTTTTGATGATGTTGCCATGGGGCAGCAGGTAGATGAGAAATAGGAGGGGGCTAAGGACAGACCCTTGGGGGACACCAGAGGTAACAATGTGGGAGTGGGAAGAGAAGCCATTGCAGGTAGGATCAAGGGATAGGGCAGGAAGGTGGAGTTGAGATAGAAGGTCAGCCATGATCATATTGAATGGCAGAGCAGGCTCGAGGGGCTGTATGGCCTACTCCTGCTCCTATTTCTTCTGTGCTTATGTTCTTATGGGACCTCATGGACATATAACAGGAGGTTGTGTGATTTATTGTACACCTAAGAACATAAGAACATAAGAAATAGGAGCAGGAGTAGGCCATTTGACCCTTCGAGCCTGCTCCGCCATTCAATAAGATCATGGCTGATCTTCGACCTCATCTCCACTTTCCTGCTCGATCTCCATATCCCGTGATTCCCTTAATATTCAAAAATCTATCGATCTCTGTCTTGAATAAACTCAACGACTGAGCCTCCACAGCTCTCTGGCATAGAGAATTCCAAAGATTCACCACCCTCTGAGTGAAGAAATTTCTCCTCATCTCAGTCCTAAATGGCCAACCCCTTATTCTGAGACTGTGACCCCTGGTTCTAGACTCCCCAGCCAGGGGAAATGTCCTCCCTGCATCTACACTGTCAAGCTCTGTACGAATTTTGTATGTTTCAATGAGATCACCTCTCATTCTTCTAAACTCCAGAGAATATAGGCCTAGTCTATTAAATCTTTCCTCATAGTACAATCCCCCCATCCCAGGAACCAGTCTGGTGAACCTTTGTTGCACTCCCTCTATGGCAAGTATATCCTTCCATAGGTAAGGAGACCGAAACTGTACACAATACTCCAGGTGTGGTCTCACCAGGGCCCTATATAATTGCAGTGAGACGTCTTTACTCTTAGACTCAAATCCTCTTGTAATAAAGGCCAACATACCATTTGCTTTCATAATTGCTTGCTGTACCTGCATGTTAACTTTCAGTGATTCGTGTACAAGGACACCCAGGTCCCTCTGATCACCAACATTTCCCAATCTCTCACCATTTAAAAAATACACTGCTTTTCTATTTTTCCTACCAAAGTGGATAACTTCACATTTCTCCGCCTTATATTCCATTTGCCATGTTCTTGCTCACTCACTTAGCCTGTCTATATCCCCTTGAAGCCTCCTTGCATCCTTCTCACAACTTACATGCCCACCCAGCTTTTTATCATCAGCAAACTTGGATATACCTGTATTACATTTGGTCCCCTCATCCAAATCATTGATATAGATTGTGAATAGCTGAGGCCCAAGCACTGATCCTTGCGGTACCCCACTAGTTACAGCCTGCCAACCCGAAAATGACCCATTTATTCCTACTCTCTGTTTTTTCTGTCCGTTAACCAGTCCTCAATCCATGCTAGTATATTACCCCCAATCCCATGGGCCCTAATTTTGTTTAATAACCTCTTGTGTGGCACCTTATCGAATGCCTTCTGAAAATCCAAATACACCACATCCACTGGTTCCCCCTCATCTATTCTGCTAGTTACAACCTCAAAAAACTCAAGAGATTTGTCAAACACGATTTCCCTTTCATAAATCCATGTTGACTCTGCCCAATCATAATGGGCCAGAAATTCGGCTGTTGTCGGGTGAGTACGCGCTGTGTACTCACCCGTAAGGCCACCTGAAGTGTCGGTTTCCAGCATGCACTGCGCATGCGCGGGAAACCGGAACTTCCGTTCCCCTGAAGGGAGGGGTTCAGAGGTGACCCGCGTGCACGGGAGAGGCTGCGCGCACGCAGCGAACTTCGTTTTTTTTCCAGATTTCTCCAGAAAGGTAAGTATGGAAGAAGCTGTGCTTTTAAAAAGGAGGCGCAAGACCCGTTTTTAACAAGGTAAGTGGTTAATTAATTACAATTTAAAAAAAATTTCAACAGGTTTATCTTTTTTAGATACTTTAAAGAAAGGTAAGTTTATTTTTAGCACTGTTAAAAAGTATTTTAATTTTTTCAAAAATTTAAATTTTTGTTTAAAGTAGTTAATTTATTTAACTTATAGTTATTTTAAAAATCTGATGGTTTTTTAAAATTTATTTGAAGTTTAGGTGTTGTTTTGGGGCTGATTTCAATTCATAGGTTTGACAGGTCTTGTCAAACCTATGAATGAAAGATGGTCTGCTGCCATTGGCTCTCCATGGCCCACGTGATCTCAGGGGACACATTGCACTAACTACGCCCCTGGGATACACAAGCACTGCGCGCCGGCAGCTGGAGGAGGCCCAGGAGCTGAAGTCCCCGTGGGCCCAGAGGTCAACGGCAGGCAGGTGTGTGCGTGATCCTTGCACCCACGGGAAGCCAGGGAGCCGAATTTCTGGCCCAATTATTTTCTAAGTGCCCTGTTACCACGTCCTTAGTAATAGATTCTAGCATTTTCCCTACTACTGATGTCAGGCTAACTGGTCTGTAGTTCCCCGTTTTCTCTCTCCCTCCTTTCTTAAATAGTGGGGTTACATTTGCTACCTTCCAATCTGCGGGAAGCGTTCTAGAGTCTATGGAATTTTGGAAAATGACAACCAATGCATCCATTATCTCTATAGGCACCTCTTTCAAAACTCTAGGATGTAGGCCATCAGGTCCAAGGGATTTATTAGCTTTCAGTCACATTAATTTCTCCAGTACTATTTTTTTTACTAATACTCATTTCTTTCAGTTCCTCATTCTCACTAGAGCCTTGTTTCTCCACGATTTCCGGGATTTATTTGCGTCTTCTTCCATGAAGACAGACAAAGGGCTGGATTTTGAAACTGGGGACGGGATGGAGGCGGGACTCCCACTTTTTGGGTTGTAGTCCCACCTCCAGTTACCAACCCACTGTATTTTCACTTGATTGACCTTGTTGAGCCCACCCAGCCAATTAAGGGCCACCTGGCAACAGGTGACATCACAGATTGACATTTCATCTGTTAGGAGCTTTTGACAGATGAAATATCAGCGTTTGACAGCTCTTTGAAGCTGTCAAACACTGACAATCTGTACTCTAAGTTAATTCCTTCCTCTCAGGCTGATTTAGAGATCTCTGCAGAACAAAAAGCAGAGGCTGCAGCTTTTGACAGCTCAACGGCCATTCTGCTTTTTGTGCTGGTGAGATTTCTGACTCCTGAGACCTGAAGGGCTGACACCCGCAGGAGGAAGTTAAGTTCCACACTTTACACTTACCTTACACACTTACCTCTGCACACATGCACCCATCACTCATCTGCCCACCGGACATATCGACCCCTCCAATCCCTGCAGACCCACGGTCCGCCTCGCTGAAACGGCGTGGTTGGGACCTGTCGGAGAGCCCACATTTCATGCATGAAAATAGGGATTAGGCAAAAAACTGCCTGTTAACTACCTGTTAACAGGCAGTTTATTGCCACTAATCCCCTTCCCGCCTCGGGGAGGTGGGTCCCAGCACAGGTCGGGTACCCGCCTCCAGCAAAACTGGCATGGAGGCGGGTTGGGGGCGGGATGGGGTCGGGACCCCCGATTCAGCTATTTTCAATCCAGTCCTGCATCCAAACCCGCCTCCACGGCTCAATGAAAATTCTGCCCAAAATATTTGTTTAATTTCTCTGCCATTTCCTTATTCCCCATTATAATTTCTCCTGTCTCTGCCTGTAAGGGATCCATGTTTACTTTCGCTCATCTCTTCCTTTTTACATGCCTATCGAAACTTTTACAGTCTGTTTTTATGTCTCTCGCTAGTTTACTCTCATTCTATTTTCCCTTTCTTTATCAATTTCTTGGTCCTCCTTTGTTGAATTCTAAAATCCTCCCAATCCTCAGGCTTACTACTCTTTTTGGCAACATTATAAGCCTCTTCCTTTGATCTAATACTATCTTTAACTTCTCTTGTTAGCCACTGTTGGACCACTTTTCCTGTGGGGTTTTTGTACCTTAAAGGAATGTATATTTGTTGTAAATTATGTATAATTCTTTAAATGCTCGCCATTGCTTGTCTACCGTCATACCTTTTAATGTAGTTTCCCAATCTACCTTAGCCAACTCGCCCCTCATACCTACGTAGTTTGCTTTGTTTAGATTTAAGACCCTAGCTTCAGATTTAACTAAATCACTTTCAAACGCAATATAAAATTCTATCATATTATGGTCATTTTTCCTTAAGGCCCCTTTACTGCAAGGTTATTAATTAACCATTTCTCATTGCGCAATACTAGATCTAAAATAGCCTGTTCCCTAGTTGGTTCCTTAATATACTGATCTCGAAAACTATCTTGCATACATCCCATGAATTTGTCATCCACATTATTACTGCAAATTTGGTTTGGCCAATCTATATGTAGATTAATGCCCCCATGATTAATGTATTACCCTTGTTACATGCGCCTCTAATTTCCTGATTTATACACTGCCCTACATTACAACTATTGTTTGGGGGCCTATAAACAACTCCCACCAATGTTTTCTGCCCCTTGCTTTTTCTTAGCTCCACCCAAACTGATTCTACTTCTTGATTTTCAGAGCTAAGATCCTTTCTCTCTGCTGTCTTTATCTCATACTTTAATATCAGGGCTACCCCTATTCCTTTTCCATTTTGCCTATCTCTTCTAAAAGTTTAGTATCCTGGAATATTTAGTTCCCAACCTTGGCCACTTTGCAACAACGTCTCTGTTATGGCTATTAGATCAAACCTGTTCATTTCTATCTGCACTATTAATTCATCTATTTTGTTGCGAACGCTTTACGCATTCAGATATAGTGCCTTCAGCTTTGACTTATTTCTATTTTTCCCTGATGTCACCTTAGTCACTGATGCCTTATTACCTTTGTTACTCTCTCTGTCCTGACCCACTCTGCTTATTTTTACCCAAAACTCTACTCTGCTCGAGAGCTTGACATTTCTCTCGCTGCTTTTAAATTTACTCTTTCCTGAATCCTCCCACCACTCCTTCATTAGTTTAAAGTCCTGTCTACTGCCCTAGTTATTCGGTTCGCCAGGACACTGGTCCCAGTCTGGTTTAAGTGGAGCCCGTCCCAACGGAACAGCTCCCTCTTTCCCCAGTACTGGTGCCAGTGCCCCATGAACTGAAACCCCTTCCTCCCACAACACTATTTGAGCCACGCATTTAAACCATTAATCTGTTTGTCCCTATGCCAATTTGCGCGTGGCTCAGGTAACAATCCAGAGATTATTACCTTTGAGGTTCTGCTATTTAATTTGGATCCTAGCTCCTCAAACTCCCTCAGCAGAACCTCATTCCTAGTTCTACCTATGTCATTGGTTCCTACATAGACCATGACAACTGGATCCTCCCCCTCCCACTCTAAGTTCTTCTCCAACCGCGAGGAGATGTCTTTAACCCTGGCACTGGGCAGGCAACACAACCTTCGGAACTCTCGGTCGCTGCTGCAGAGAACAGTATCTATCCCCCTGACTATACTGTCCCCTACCACATTCCCTTTCACTCCCCCACTTGAATGGTCTCCTGCACCATGGTGTCATGGTCAGCTTGCTCATCCATCCTGCAGGCTTTTCCTTCATCCACACAGGCAGCAAGAACCTCATACCGTTGGACAAGGGCAAAGACTGAGGCTCCTCCAGCACTGCACCTGGGGTTCCCTTATCTGCCTGAGTTGCAGTCACACCCTCCTGTCCCTGACCACTAACCAGACCTGTACCACTACCTAACCTAAGGGGTGTGACTGCCTCCTGGATCAAAGTGTCCAGGTAACTCTCCCTGTCCCTGATGCCCCGCAATGTCTGCACTTCAGACTCCAGCTCAAAAACTCTGAGCTGAAGTTCCTCAAGATGCAGGCACTTACTGCAAATGTGGTTGTCCGGGATCACAATGCTCTCCACAAACTCCCACATGCTGCAGTTGCGGCACACCACCTGCACTGCCATCCCTATATGACCTTGTTTTATTTAATTAAATTTATAATTAGGTAACTTAGTTTACAGTGTAGTTTCTTGACTACGTACTTGATCTCGATTAAGTTATGGGTACTGAAATTAAATACCTACCTGTAACACAAAGCACTACAAGTCGTGTAGGCAAAAAGTAGCAAGTCTTTCCCCCTCTTCTCCAAATACCCACTCTTTCCAAATTCCCTCTCTTTTTCCAAATTCCCAAATAAAACAATCTGTTCAAATCCACTCCGTTTAATTGTGCTCTGTACAGACCGCTCTGTGCTCTAAACTGTTGCACAATGTCAAACTGACAAGAAAGCAGTGAAACACCACTAACCTGAGAGCTGCGACTTATTACTCATGACCCATTTAAGTAGCACCCCTGGAGCCGGCTACCGACTTCGCCTTTAGCAAAGGAACAGAGGGGGAGAAATTTGGTACCTTAGCACCTCCAGTTAGCGCCTGGCAGGGGCGCTAACGGGGCGCTGAGGCAGTAGCGCCGCAGCGAGGCAAATCCAGTGCCGCATGCCAAATTTGGCCTCCCCCCCCCCCCCCGTAGCGCCGCCGGTACGAGTTCGCACCGGAGACTTCAGCGCCAGGCAGATCATGACATCAGTGAGCATTCAACGCTCACTGGGCGCCCGATCTGCCAAATTCAGTATCGCCCCCTGGCTTAGCACCACGCCCCAACAGCAACAGGGAGAGGAGGCATGAAGCAGTCGGTAGCCGGCTCGACGGGCGCTACTTCAAGGGATCATGAATGATGAGTCGCAGCTATCAGGTTAGTGGTGTTTCACTGCTTCCGAGTCAATTTGACATTGTGCAACAGTTTAAATCAGTCATTTAAAGGTTGTTTAGTATCAGGAGTATTGTGGCTACTAAAAATTAGTTACATTTATTCTCATAACATATCAAAGTGCTACACTTCGTTACATTAATGGAGACGGTACTGGCAGTCGACCTCGCCCTCCAGGATCTATGGTGGAGGGAGTGCAGGCAGCGAGAGAGATTGGAACATGTGGCCAGGGGGAGGAGGAGAGTGATCAGGGCTCTCAACAGGAGGCCTTACCCTCCAAGGGTATTCCAACAGCAATTCTCCTACCTTCAATTAAGCCAGGATCAGTGTCTTAGAAGGCTCTGCTTCAGCAAGGAGGTGGTCACAGAATTCTGCCACCTCCTGCAACCAGACCTCCAGCTTCAGATCAGGACAAGGACAGCTCTCTCAGTGGCAGTCAAGGTCACCGTCACCCTCAATTTCTTCAACTTCCAGTCTGCAACAGGAGAGATAGGTAACATCTCCAGTTCGCCATTCATCGCTGCATCCGGGAGGTCACAGAGGCTCTCTATAGTCGGAGAAGGGACTACATTTCCTTCCCCATCACCAGAGAGAAGCAGGACGAATGCGCATGTGGCTTTGCCAGGATAGCGGGCTTCCCCATGGTGCAGGGTGCCACTGACTGCACCCATGTGGCTTTGTGGGCACCGCATAACAATCCTGAGATCTTCCGTAACCTCAAAGGCTACCACTCACTTAATGTCCAATTGGTGTGTGACTATAGACAGCGAATCCTCAATGTGAATGCCCGTTATCCTGGCAACAGCTATGATGCCTTCATCCTATGCCAGAACGGTGTGCCAGCACTCTTCCAGCCACCACTTCAAGCTCACGGCTGGCTGCTCGGAGACAAGGACTATCCGCTCTCCACCTGGCTCATGACTCCCCTCCACAACCCCAACACTCCTGCCCAGCACTCATATAATGAGAGCCATGCCGCCACCAGGAACATCATCGAGTAGACCATCGGTGTGTTCAAGCAAGCGTTCCGCTGCTTTGACCACTCGGGAGGAGCCCTCCAGTACTCGGCTGAGTGGGTGTCCCATTTCCTGGTGGTGTGCTGCATGCTCCACAAGTTGGCCATCATGAGGGCCCAGCCCTTGCCACCAGGCATAGTGGGACCACCTCAGGAGGAGGAAGAGGGAGAGGAGGAGGACGAGGAAGATGAGGAGAAAGAGGAGGAGGAACAGGAGCGAGGGAGGAGGCAGCCACTCAATCGGCCTTCTGGAAGGGCGGTCCATGACCGCCTCATCAGACTGCGGTTCCAGTAAATTCAACCCCAGATCCCCGTTGCTCACCACATCCCCATCATTCCATCCCTGTCGCAGGCCATATCACAGCACGCAGCTGAAATGAGAGACATTACAAAATTATCTGAAATGAAGTAATAAATTTAGCAATAATCAGTGAACACATCTTTACAACAACATTTACTATTCACCCTTGTGCAATCCCTTAGTGCCTGTCGTTATTGTGCCTTTGCCTATTCTAGTGCTGCTACAAAGTGTTGGCCCAGTGGCTGCAGCAGGGCTGGTGGAAGGCTGCTGAGTGTCCATACGGGAGATTTCAGATGGCCTTGCAGGACACCTTCGACCAGCTCTCGGCCTGGAAGGCTGGCTGTAGACTGCACCACCTCAGCATGGGAGACAGCAGTCTGGGCTGGCTGGATGATAGGCAGTGACAAAGGCAATGGCGGGGTGGCAGCGGTGGGAGCAGGAATGCTGTCATCGTGAGAGTAGACAGCAGGTTCCTGCTCCACTGACCCACTGCCACTCCCCCGGGGCAGCACCTCAGCATCCCTAGCAATCTGTTGGAGCACAGATTGCTGACCCGCTGTGACACCATGAAAGCCATGGTCGACGGTGGTAGACCCAGCCACGATGGCAGCAGTCAGAGCTTGCATGGCATCAAGCTGAGACTGCATGAGAGCAGTCTGAGATTAAATGGCACCAACCATAGACTGCATTACAGCACTAAGACGTTGTGTTGATTCCGCCTGTGCTGCAATGGAAGCTGCCAGATCGCCCATCACACGCAGCATCAGGTTTGGGACACCACGGTCTCTCTGGGAGTCTACCATCCTTTCCAGACTGGAAATGATGGGCTCCATAGTGTGCGCAGAGCCTTGTGCAATGTTGGAGGCGGACTCCTCCACGCTCTTTACCATTGCCGACAGGCTCTCGGGCACCCTTGCCATTGCACCTATGATCTCCGTGTGCATGCCCAACACCCTTCTTCTAAAGGCCTCCCCATCGAGGTCCTCATCTGTGTCCTGTGAAGCAGACTCGTGCGCATACTCACCCTCCAGGGAGCTGGTCCCCGAGCTATCCTTTCCCCCCGGCCTTGCTGCAGCCTGCTCATCCCCGGGACCTCACCCTGTGTTGATCCTGCTACTATACTAGCCTCTAAGGATCGTGTAGTGCCAGTATCTGAGCTGGTGCCTGCCGGTGAGACATGCAGTGACGCGGTGTGTTCTTCCTCCTCCTCTTCTCCCCCCTCGCTCTCAACGGTGCCCTCAGAGACAGGCTGCTCAGGTGATTGCTCATTATCTGAAAGCATAAAGGCACAAGAGTCGGGTTAAGGTGAGGGTAGGGGGCAGGAAGGGAGAAATGCATGCAGCATGATTAGCTAGAAAGTGCGAAATGCTTGTGGAGTGAGGGGGAAATGGGAAGTGAGAAGAAGTTGAAGGAATGAACGTACCGTTGTTGTCCCCAAGGGGGTCAAGATCGCTGGTGGCCACGGCGCCCACCACCTAGCACCCAATAATCTGCAGCACTCTATTGTCCAGCGCAGACAGTGGTTGGGTGTCAGCTTGTTCCCCGCCTGTGCGTTCCTGCTCCCTCCTGTTGTGAGCCACCTTGACGTGCAAGAGAAAGGGAAAGTGTGTGAGTTAGTATGGAGCAATGTGTTTGGGTGATGTGCCTGCCATTGTTAAAAAGCTGTCATTGAGTGCAAGGTGTGAGATGTGGGTGTGAGTGTTGGTAGGTAGAGATTGTTGGTGGGTGAGTGTTGGGGGTGTGGTGCTTTGGACAGTCTGTGAAGACTGTGGTTCAGATGGTGGTATGTAGCATTTGTTTAAGCATTGACTCACCCTGACCACCCGAGTGAGGTCGTTAAATTTCTTCTTGGACGGTGTATGGGTCCTGGGGACCACAGTGCTGCCCGAGACTTGATGGGCTACCTCCCTCCACATGGCACAGTAGACTTGCGGCGAGGGCCTCCTGCTACTTGCCGGGTAGAGCACCGCCCTCCGTCTCTCCACAGCGGACACCAACTCCTTCAATGCTGGTCCGAAAATCTGCGGGCTCTCTCCCTGGGGCATGGATCTGCCATGAGTACAACTGGTTGAGTCGTCCGGCTCCTTGGACTTGGCCTGCTCTTGATTGCTGACACAGGTTCACGGGCAGCAATACTGAGAATGAGGTTCTACAGCATCAATGAACCTCCCCTTAAGATCTGGAAAGAGCCTGTGGCAATGATGACTTGCGATTAGACTGCACCTGATATTGGTTAGCGCTTTGAGTGTAATGCCACTGAGCTAGGCCATTAGCGCTTGATTTAGTGCTCCCATCCTTTCTTTGAGCGATGACAATGAATTTTGCCTGCAGCGAGATTCATTAGCGCCTAATGCTAAATCTCAAACTTTTCCAAAGTTAGCACCCATTCCTGGGCTATAATGAATTTTTCACCCTCGTTTTAACAGTAAACATATTACATGGAGCAACAGAACTAAATATAATCAATGTAAAAAGGTGATACACAACAAATGGTTTGTTTTATTTTTATTTAAAGCTGTACTGCCAAGCACTGGCTCGAGGCGGCCATCTTGCCTCCATACACTCGCAACAACACAACCAGTTCATTGGACAGGTGATACATGAACTAGACACAGCAGATCCTGCGACTTGGATTGGTTTGCATGACCTCATCAAGGTAGCGTTGTCTGAGTTACTACATCACAAATTATTTATTGTAACAGAAATATAAAATTTTAAATGATATGATTTTATATTTCCACAGGAGGAGACTTTTTTTTGGACTGATGGATCTTTATTTGATTTCAAAACCTGGCCGACGTCCAAATCTGTTCTTTATTCCAGCAAGGACTGTTTGCAAACTAATGATGGTAAGTTGAACACATTACAGTGTGACAGAAACAGTGTTTTAGAGGAAGTTAATTCAAGACAAATGGATAGATCAACTGATGAGATTAATGAGCTTGTAACTGGACTCAGTGTGTTTGAGTTTTCGAATTTGGCAGGGTTCTACTTCCTGCCCCTTTTTCAGCACGCTATGAAAAACAATAAGAAGAATATAACTGGACAGACCACCTGGCATCGACCTAGGCACCGGCTACGGAAATAACAACGGCACACTCAGCCCAGTCGACCTTGCAAAGTCCTCCTCACTAACATCTGGGAACTTGTGGCAAAATTGGGAGAGCTGTCCCACAGCCTAGTCAAACAATAGCCTGACATAGGCATATGCACAGAAACAAACAGTTAAGCCAATGTCCCAGACTCTTCCATCATCATCCCTGGGTATGTCCTGTCCCACCGGCAGGACAGACCCACCAGAGGTGCTGGCACAGTGGTATACAGTCGGGAAGGAGTGGCCCTGGGAGTCCTCAAGATTGACTCTGAGCCGCATGAAATCTCATGGCTTCAGGTCAAGCATGGACAAGGAAACCACCTGCTAATTACAACTTACTGCCCACCCTCAGCTGATGAATCATGCCTCCTCTATGCTGAACACCACTTGGAAGAAGCATTGAGAGTAGCAAGGGCACAGAATGTACTCTGGGTGGGGGACTTCAATGTCCATCACCAAGAGTGGCTCAGTAGCACCACTACTGACCGAGCTGGCCAAGTTCTGAAGGACATAACTGCCAGATTGGGCCTGTGGCAGATGGTGAGAGAACCAACATGGGGGAAAAACCTACTTGACCTCGTCCTCACCAATCTACCTGTCGCAGATGCATCTGTCTATGATAGCATTGGTAGTAGTGACCACTGCACAGTCCTTGTGCAGACAAAGTCCCGTCTTCACATTGAAGACACCCTCCATCATATTGTGTGGCACTACCACCGTGCTAAATGGGATAGATTCAGAACAGATCTAGCAGCTCAAAACTGAGCATCCATCAGGCACTGTGGGCCATCAGCAACAGCAGAATAGTACTCCACCACAATCGGTAACCCCATTGCCTGGCATATCCCTCCCTCTACCATTACCATCAAGCCAGGGGACCAACCCTGGTTCAATGAGGAGGTAAAGCCATAACACAGGACTATATGCATGCGAAACAGCGGAAGCAGCATGCTATAAACAGAGCTAAGCGATCCCACAATGAATGGATCAGATCAAAGCTCTGCAGTCCTGCTATATCCAGTCATGAATGGTGGTGGACCATTAAACAACTAATGGGAGGAGGAGGCTCCGTGAATATCCCCATTCTGAATGATGGCGGAGCTCAGCACACAAGTGCAAAAGCATTTGCAACCATCTTCAGCCAGAAGTGCCGAGTGGATGATCCATCTCGGCCTCATCTTGAGGTTCCCACCATCACAGAAGCCAGTCTTCAGCCAATTCAATTCACTCCACATAATATTAAGAAACAGCTGAACGCATTGGATACAGCAAAGGCTATCGGCTCTGACAACATCCTAGCTGTCATGCTGAAGACTTGTGTTCCAGAACTAGCTGCACCTCTAGCCAAGCTGTTCCAGTACAGCTGCAACACTGGCATCTATCCGACAATGTGGAAAACTGCCCAGGTATGTCCTGTCCACAAAAGCAGGACAAATTCAACCTGGCCAATTACCGCCCCATCAGTCTACTCTCAATCATCAGCAAAGTGATGGAAGGTGTCGTCAACAATGCTATCAAGCGGCACTTACTCACCAATAACCTGCTCACTGATGCCCAGTTTGAGTACCGCCAGGAACACTCTGCTCTAGACCACATTACAGCCTTGGTCCAAACATGGACAAAAGAGCTGAATTCCAGAGGTGAGGTGAGAGTTACTGCCCTTGACATCAAGGCAGCATTTGACCGAGTGTGGCATCATGGAGCCCTAGTAAAACTGAAGTCAATGGGAATCGGGGGAAAATGCTCCACTGGCTGGATTCATACCTAGCACAAAGGAAGATGGTTGTGATTGCTGGAAGCAAATCATCTCAGCCCCAGGACATCATTGCAGGAGTTCCTCAGGGCAGTGTCCGAGGCCCAACCATCTTCAGCTGCTTCATCAATGACCTTAACTCCATCATAGTGTGAGAAGTGGGAATGTTTGCTGATGATTGCATTGTTCAGTTCCATTCACAACTCCTCAGATAATGAAGCAGTCCATGTCACACGCAAGAAGACCTGGACAATATTCAGGCTTGGGCTTATAAGTGGCAAGTAACATTCGCGTAACAAGTGCCAGGTAATGACTATCACCAACAAGAGAGAGTTTAACCACCGCCCCTTGACATTCAACGACATTACAATCGGCAAATCCCCCACCATCAACCTCCTGGGAGGTCACCATTGACCAGAACCTTAACTGGACCGGCCACAAATACTGTGGCAACAAGAGCAGATCAGAGGCTAGGTATTCTGCGGCGAGTATCTCACCTCCTAACTCCCCAAAGCCTTTCCACCATCTACAAGGCACAAGTGCAGCTCCAACAACACTCAAGACGCTCGACACCATCCAGGACAAAGCAGCCCGCTTGATTGGCACCCCATCCACCACGTTAAACATTCACTCCCTCCACCACCAGCGTACCGTGGCTGCAATGTGTTCTACCTACAAGATGCACTGCAGCAACTTGCCAAGGCTTCTTCGGCAGCACCTCCCAAACCCGCGACCTCTACACCTAGAAGGACAAGGGCAGCAGGTGTATGGGAACACCACCACCTGCAAGTTTCCCTCCAAGTCACACACCATCCTGACTTGGAAATATATCGTCGTTCCTTCATCGTCGCTGAGTCAAAATCCTGGAACTCCCTTCCTAACAGCACTGTGCGAGTACCTTCACCACACGGACTGCAGCGGTTCAAGAAGGTGGCTCACCACCACCTTCTCAAGGGCAATTAGTGATGGGCAATAAATGCTGGCCTTGCCAGCGAAGCCCACATCCCAGGAACGAATAAAAAAAAACTTTGCAGCCACCTTCCAGGCAAAGCTGTTTAATGGAGGAATGTACACTGTGTAAAACTGTGAGAAGTCGCACAACACCAGGTTATAGTCCAACAGCTTTATTTGAAATCACAAGCTTTCGGAGCGCTGCTCCTTCATCAGGTGACTTCACCTGACGAAGGAGCAGCGCTCCGAAAGCTTGTGATTTCAAATAAAGCTGTTGGACTATAACCTGGTGTTGTGCGACGTCTCACATTTGTCCACCCCAGTCCAACACCGGCATCTCCGCATCATGTAAAATTGTAGATAGAGGAATGTACACTGGGTGAAACGCTATAGATAGAGGAACGTACACTGGGTGAAACACTATAGATAGAGGAATGTACACTGGGTGAAACACTGTAGTTATTGGTTTAGCACTGCAGTTAACCAACTAGAGCTGTGTTCACAGTGGGATGTGCTCTGTTAGTACATTTCCCATGAAATTATTCAACATTCCTGCATCTAGCCCTCACTTTACTGATGGACTAAACATCCCAGAGTTTCCCAGATTTAAAATGATATAAAGCGGACTTGATTAATGAATCAAAAGGCAGGTAAAATGAATGAATCACAGACCCTGACTCAGACAGATTTCTCCATTGCAAATATTTCTATCGACAGATAAATTATGAAATAATTACACAAACAGCAGCCTGATTCACTGATTGTAAACGTTGGATTCAATTCTTGTTTTTCAGGTTTTCCCAACAAATGGGATCATAACAGCTGCAGTGAAAGAAGGCCTTTCGTTTGCTCCTACAAACTGGGCTGAAGTTAGAAGACTCTGGCGATGCTCCACGGATCCTTTCCAGGAGTGGATTCAGTGCCTTGATTTGTTTGTAGCCGCAGTCACTGCCTGTGGTGACTGTACTGACTTAGTCTCTCAGCCAATAATAAATGTAATTGCATCTTGAGCTGTGTGTTTGATGCTGTGTGAGTCTAGTTTATAGCAGCCTTCCTGTCCCACTGTAGCTTCCGACCCACCTCTTCACTCAACACTGCATCGGGGAGAAGGCGGCACAGACTTTGTAAAATTAACTTTCAATATCTGTGCCTTTTTGGTTTTAAAAAGATAAACTTTAAAGGGATGAGATGAACTGAAAGAAATTAACTGGGAAATATTACTGAACGGAATCTCTATCAATAGAAAATAGAAATGTTTTAAGCCTGAACTAATGTAGAATTGCAATTCAGACTCGCTCTCAATATGTTATCTCTGTTTTCACTACAAAAAGCAGATTCCAGGCACCTAACCTTGTATGCTGAGTGTAAGGGAAATGTTGGCTAAAGGTCCACCAATTCTTTAGTTTATTGTAAACTTACTACAGGATTGTACTCGCTTCCTGTCAGGCACATACTACCCATCACAGCACCCACTTTTATATATAGTCTAATCTGTTAAATAGGTTGATTAAATGAGTAGAATATTTAATTGAACAATGTGCCGATCTGTACACGAGCAGCAGTCTTGGCCAGTTCACAAGAGGTGAGAAAGAAGATTCAAAGTTATAGTTTAGGTGAGTTTTTTTTACGCAGAAGGATGTGAGTACATGGAGAACTCAGCTTTGTTGCTCTTGTGAGGTCATTAATTTCTTTCTACATTGGACCCTGGTCCTGGGGTGATGCTGTTGGCACTGACCCTCTCAGTTACCTCTGTCCAGACCTGCTTGACAATGGTCTTGGAAATGCTCCTGCAGGTGGTGGGGAAGAGTACCTCCCTCACTAGGACCTCCAGGGAGGCTTCAGAAAATCAGTGGGGCAGCCACGCAACCCATCTGTGCAGCCAACAAGTCTTCCACAGTTGTTCAGTAAAAAAAGTGCAGACGGGGATGTATCCCCGCTTTAAGTAGGAAATTGCGGTAGAAATTGCGACGGTCCGATGGGCCAGGTGCCCAATTCTTCATGGGAGCAGGAGGGCAGCCTATCCTTCAATGTTAATGGGGCCCGGGAGTTGAAATGGCCAGAACCTCAAGCTAACGACGTCATGGGTGCTTCCTGCTTGCACTTCCACTGTCTTCCTTCTTCCCGCTCCGAGTTCAGATCGACCCTCATCCATTGCAAATGAACCTACCTCGATCCAGCTGAGCGCCACATTATTCTATACATCACAGTTGAATCCAACTCTAAATATTTCAAATTGAACCCAACTCTATAAATCTCATCTGAACCTAACACTAAACACTTCAACTGCAGCAGAATCTACACATCTTACCGAGCATAACTCTATAAAACTGAACTATTCTGTATCCATTTCAATTGAACCTAACTGTATACATCTCAACTAAACCCAACTCTACACATTTCACCTGACACGTTTCTCTAAATCTCACCTGACACGTTTCTCTAAATCTCACCTGACACATTTCTATAAATCTCACCTGACACATTTCTATAAATCTCACCTGACACATTTCTATAGATCTCACCTGACACATTTCTCTAAATCTCACCTGACACATTTCTATAAATCTCACCTGACACATTTCTATAAATCTCACCTGACACGTTTCTCTAAATCTCACCTGACACATTTCTATAAATCTCACCTGACACATTTCTATAGATCTCACCTGACACATTTCTATAAATCTCACTGACACATTTCTATAAATCTCACTGACACATTTCTATAAATCTCACCTGACATATTTCTATATATCTCACCTGACACATTTCTATAAATCTCACTGACACATTTCTATAAATCTCACCTGACACATTTCTATAAATCTCACCTGACACATTTCTGCACATCTCACCTGACACATTTCTACACATCTCGCCTGATACATTTAAGAACATAAGAAGTAGGAGCAGGAGTAGGCCATTCGGCCCTTCGAGCCTGCCCCACCATTCAATAAGATCATGGCTGATCTTCTGCCTCAACTCCATTCACCGGCCCTATCGCCATATCGCTTGATGCCCTTACTAGTCAGAAATCTATCGACTTCTGTTTTGAATATACCCAATGACTGAGCCTCCACAGCACTCTGGGGTAGAGAATTCCAAAGATTCACCACCCTCTGTGTGAAGACATTTCTTCTCATCTCAGTCCTGAATGGACTACCCTTTATCTTGTGGCCCCTGGTTCTAGACTCCCCAGCCAAGGGAAACATTCTCCCAGCATCCATCCTATCAAGCCCTGTAATAATTTTGTATGCTTCAATGAGATCCCCTCTCATTCTTCTGAATTCAAGAGAATACAGGCCTAGTTTACTCAATCTCTTCTCATACGACAGTCCCGCCATCCCAGGAATCAATCTCGTGAACCTTCGTTGCACTCCCTCTATGGCAAGTATATCCTTCCTTAGGTAAGGAGACCAAAATTGTACACAGTATTCCAGGTGTGGTCTCACCAAGGCCCTATATAATTGGAGTAAGACTTCTTTACTCCTGTACTCAAATCCTCTTGTAATGAAGGCCAGCATACCATTTGCCTTCCTAATGGCTTGCAGCACCTGCACATTCACTTTCAGTGACTCATGTACAAGGACACCCAGGTCCCTTTGAACATCTGCATTCCCCAATCTTTCACCATTTAGGAAATATTCTGCCTTTCTGTTTTTTCTACCGAATTGGATAACTTCACATTTATCCACTTTATATTCCATCTGCCATGTTGTCGCCCACTCACTGAGCCTGTCGAGATCCCCTTGAAGCCTCTTCACATCCTCTTTGCAACTGACACTGCCACCTAGCTTTGTATCATCAGCAAATTTGGAAATGTTACATTTAGTCCCCTCATCCAAATCATTGATATAGATTATGAATAGCTGGGGCCCAAGCACCGATCCTTGCGGTACCCCACTAGTCACAGCCTGCCATCCTGAAAAAGACCCGTTTATCCCTACTCTTTGTTTTCTGTCTGTTAATCAATTCTCAATCCATGCTAGTTACCGCCAATTCAATGTGCCCTAATTTTGTTCACCAACCTCTTGTGTGGGACCTTATCGAAGGCCTTCTGAAAATCCAGATACACCACATCTACCAGTTCCCCTTTGTTTACTCCACTAGTTACATCCTCAAAGAACTCCAATAGGTTTGTCAAACAGGCTTTCCCTGACACATGTCTATAAATCTCACCTGACATATTTCTATAAATCTCACCTGACACATTTCTATAAATCTCACCTGACACATTTCTATAAATCTCACCTGACACATTTCTATAAATCTCACCTGACACATTTCAATAAATCTCACCTGACATATTTCAATAAATCTCACCTGACACATTTCAATAAATCTCACCTGACATATTTCTATAAATGTCACCTGACACATGTCTATAAATCTCACCTGACACATTTCTATAAATCTCACCTGACACATTTCTATAAATCTCACCTGACACATTTCAATAAATCTCACCTGACACATTTCAATAAATCTCACCTGACACATTTCTATAAATCTCACCTGACATATTTCTATAAATCTCACCTGACATATTTCTATAAATCTCACCTGACATATTTCTATACTACTGGGAGCAGCAGCGGTGGAGGAGCTAGTAAATAAGGCCCGAGGCTCGAGGACCACTTTCGAATCAGTTCAAAAAACAGGGGGGGAAAAAATCAAAGTAAGACATCACAGGTTTACAGAAACATAGAAGATAGGAGCAGGAGTCGGCCATTCGGCCCCTCGAGCCTGTTCCGCCATTTAATGAGATCATGGCTGATCATCCAAATTCAGTACCCTGTCCCTGCTTTCTCCCCATATCCCTTGATCCCTTTAGCCTTAAGAAATATATCTAACTCCTTCTTGAATATATTTAATGAATTGGCCTCAACTGCCTTCTATGGTAGAGAATTCCACAGGTTCACCACTCTCTGGGTGAAGAAATTCCTCCTCATCTCAGTCCTAAATGGCTTACCCCTTATCCTTAGACTGTGACCCCTGGTTCTGGACTCCCTCGCCATCGGGAACATCCTTCCTGCATCTAGTCTGTCTAGTCCTGTTAGAATTTTATAAGTTTCAATGAGATCCCCTTTCATTCTTCTAAACTCTAGCGAATACAAGGCCAATCGACCCAATCTCTCTTCATATGTCATTCCTGCCATCCCAGGTATCAGTCTGGTGAATCTTCACTGC
This sequence comes from Squalus acanthias, assembly GCA_030390025.1. Taxonomy (NCBI): domain Eukaryota; kingdom Metazoa; phylum Chordata; class Chondrichthyes; order Squaliformes; family Squalidae; genus Squalus; species Squalus acanthias. The sequence continues at coordinate 47,162 of JASTWF010001513.1, read as the reverse complement.
ACTCTCTCCATGGCAAGAACATCCTTCCTCAGATAAGGTGACCAAAACTGCACACAATACTCAAGGTGTGGTCTCACCAAGGCAAGTGATTGCAGGTAAGTGATTGGTTGGTGAGTATTTCTCTTTTTTTCTCTCTCTCTACACTTGGGCATTGGTTTAACTAAGAGCCAGGAAATTAAAAATTTCAATCGGGGTAAGTAATCAGTAAGTGAATTAATAATAAGAGTATTAGTTAAAGTTAAATTAGGACTTGTGGGCTAAGTTACAGTAAAGACCTAAACATATAACTAAATGTACTAACTTAATCAAGGTTATTACCTAGATTAAAAACTATAAATAGACAATTGAGTGATAATTCAAAACTTAATTAGATAAATAAAATACAAGAGAGATGGCAGGGCAGGTGATGTGTTGCAGCTGTAGCATGTGGGAGCTGGAGGACCCCAGTGTGATCCACAACGACCACATCTGCAGTAAGTGTCTGCAGCTCGAGGAACTTCGGCTCAGAGTTGATGAGCTGGAGTCCGAGCTTCGGACACTGCGATACATCAGGGAGGGGGGCGAGTTACCTGGACACTTTGATCCAGGAGGCAGTCACACCCCTTAGGTTAAATACTTCAGATTTGGTCCGTGGTCAGGGACAGGAGGGTGTGACTACGAGTGAGGTAGGTATGGGCATCCAGAAGGTAGCATTGGAGGAGCCTCAACCCTTGCACTTGTCCAACAGGTACGACGGTCTTGCAGCCTGTGTGGACGTGAGCAGGGACTGCAGGGAGGATGAGCAAACTGACCACAGCACCATGGTACAGGGGGCCATTCAAGTTGGGGGAGTATAAAGGAATGTAGTAGTGGTAGGGGACAGTATAGTTGGGGGGATAGATACTGTTCTCTGCAGCCGAGAGCGTGAGTCCCGAAGACTGTGTTGACTGCCCGGTGCCAGGGTTAAGGACATCTCCTCGCGGCTGGAGACGAACTTGGAGTGGGAGGGGAAGGATCCAGTTGTCGTGGTCCACGTAGGTACCAACGACATAGGTAGGACTAAGAAAGAGGTTCTGCTGAGGGAGTATAAGCAGCTAGGGACTAAATTAAAAAGCAGAACCACAAAGGTAATAATCTCTGGATTACTACCTGAGCCATGAGCAAATTGGCATAGGGCCAATAAGATCAGAGAGATGAATGCGTGGCTCAAAGATTGGTGTGGGAGAAATGGGTTTTGATTCATAGGGCACTGGCACCAGTAATGGGGAAAGAGGGAGCTGCTCCGTTGGGATGGGCTTCACTTGAACCATGCTGGGACCAGTGTCCTGGCAAATCGAATAACTAGGGCCGTAGATAGGGCTTTAAACTAAATAGTGGGGGGGAGGGTTCAGGTGAGGGGAAATTTAGAAAGTTAAAGAGAAAGGACGAGGCAATAGTGCAGGGTAGCGATAGGGGTAATGATAACCAGAGTCTGACAGGAAGGGACAGAATGTACAAACATAAGACTGCACCGGCAAATAGGTTAAGAGTAGGGAAAAATGGCAAAAAGACATTAAAGGCTCTTTATCTGAATGCACACAGCATTCATAACAAGATAGATGAATTGACGGCACAGATATAAATGGGTATGATCTGATAAAATTGAGAGGTCGCACAACACCAGGTTATAGTCCAACAGTTTTATTTTAAATCACCAGCTTTCGGAGTTACAACTCCTTCGTCACCCGACGAAGGAGTTGTAACTCCGAAAGCTTGTGATTTAAAATAAAACTGTTGGACTATAACCTGGTGTTGTGCGACCTCTCAATTTTGTCCACCCCAGTCCAACACCGGCATCTCCGCATTATGATCTGATAGCCATTACAGAGACGTGATTGCAAGGTGACCAAAGCTGGGAACTGAATATTCAGAGGTATTTGACATTTCGGAAGGATAAGCAAACAGCAAAAGGAGGTGGGGTAGCTCTGTTAATAAAGGATGAAATCAGTACAGTAGTGAGAAATGATCTTGGCTCGGAAGATCAAGATGTAGAATCACTTTGGGTGGAGACAATAAATAGTAAGGGAAAAAAGTCACTGGTGGGAGTAATCTATAGGCCCCCTAACAGTAGCTACACTGTAGGACAGAGTATATATCAAGAAATAATGGGGGCTTGTAAGAAAGGTACTGCAATAATCATGGGTGATTTTAATCTACATATAGATTGGATAAATCAAATTGAGGACGAGTTCATAGAGTATATTCGAGATGGTTTCTTAGAACAATACGTTGTGGAACCAACCAGGGAGCAGGCTATTTTAGATCTGGTAATGTGTAATGAAATTGAGAGGTCGCACAACACCAGGTTATAGTCCAACAGTTTTATTTGAAATCACAAGCTTTCGGAGCTATCGATTTGCTCCTTCCTCAGGTGAAGTAAATTAGATACAGAATCGCCAAAGCATATATAGATAGAAAACAAAGCATGTGTACTTTACAATTGCAGACCAATAAATTAAATCATCCTGACTATCTGCCGAGGTGTGATAAAGTTAATTAAGTCAGCCAGGAAGGTACCACATCAAAGACATAGCAAGATACAACTGAGACAATGAGGTGTAGTCGCAGGGGTTCTAACGTGTCAAAAGCTGCCGTCTGTATGTAAAACGAAAAGCTTTAACATTTTTTTACTTTTTTACTGGGAAAATTTTTACTTTTTTACTGGGAATCACATCTGTGAACAAGCTAACGACGACTCGAGTCCGGATCACGTCATGTATCGTGACATAAACCCAAGATCCCGATTGAGACCGTCTTCATGAGTGCGGAACTTGGCTATCAGTTTCTGCTCGATGATTTTGCGTTGTCGTGTGTTTCTAAGGTTGCCTTGGAGAACGCTTACCCGCAGATCCGAGGCTGAATGTCCTTGACTGCTGAAGTGTTCCCCGACTGGGAGGTAACAATCCTGCCTGGCGATTGTTGCGCGGTGCTCGTTCATACGTTGTCTCAGTGTCTGCATGGTCTCGCCGATGTACCATGCCGCGGTGCATTCTTTCCTGCAACGTATGAGGTAGACAACGTTGGCCGAGTCACATGAGTATGTACCATGTACCTGGTGGGTAGTGTCCTCACGTGTGATGGTGGTATCTGTGTTGATGATCTGGCATGTCTTGCAGAGTTTGCCATGGCAGGGTTGTGTGGTGTCGTGGTCGCTGTTATCCTGAAAGCTGGGTAATTTGCTGCGAACGATGGTACTTCTGAGGTTAGGCGGCTGTTTGAAGGCAAGTAGTGGAGGCGTGGGGATGGCCTTAGCGAGGTGTTTGTCGTCATCGATGACATGTTGAAGGCTGCGAAGAACATGGCGTAGTTTCTCCGCTCCGGGGAAGTACTGGACGACGTAGGGTACCCTGTTGGTTGTGTCCCGTGTTTGCCTTCTGAGGAGGTCTATGCGATTTTTCGCTGTGGCCCGTCGGAACTGTCGATCGATGAGTCGAGCGTCATATCCCGTTCTTACGAGGGCGTTTTTCAGCGTCCGTAGGTGTCCATCGCGTTCCTCCTCGTCTGAGCAGATCCTGAGTATTCGCAGGGCTTGTCCATAGGGGATGGCTTCTTTAACATGGTTAGGGTGGAAGCTGGAGAAGTGGAGCATCGTGAGGTTGTCCGTGGGCTTGCGGTAGAGTGAAGTGCTGAGGTGTCCGTCTTTGATGGAGATTCGTGTGTCCAGGAATGAGACCGATTCTGAGGAGTAGTCCATGGTGAGTTTGATGGTGGGATGGAACTTGTTTATGTTATCGTGTAGTCTTTTCAGTGATCCTTCGCCATGGGTCCAAAGGAAGAAAATGTCGTCGATGTATCTGGTGTACAGCGTTGGCTGGAGGTCCTGTGCAGCGAAGAAGTCTTGCTCGAACTTGTGCATGAAGATGTTGGCGTATTGGGGTGCGAATTTGGTCCCCATGGCTGTTCCGTGTGTTTGGGTAAAAAAATGGTTGTCGAAGGTGAAGACATTGTGGTCAAGGATGAAGCGGATGAGTTGTAGGATGGCGTCTGGAGATTGGCTGTTGTTGATGTTGAGTACTGAGGCTGTTGCAGCGATGCCGTCATCGTGGGGGATACTGGTGTAGAGTGCCGATACGTCCATCGTGGCAAGGAGTGTTCCTGGTTCAACTGGTCCGTGGGTGCTGAGTTTCTGTAAGAAGTCTGTAGTGTCGCGACAGAAGCTGGGGGTTCCCTGTACGATGGGTTTCAGAATGCCCTCGACGTATCCAGAGAGGTTCTCACACAGGGTTCCATTGCCTGATACGATAGGACGTCCGGGTGTGTTGGCTTTGTGTATCTTTGGGAGGCAGTAGAAGTCTCCCACGCGGGGAGTACGTGGGATGAGACCGCGTGGGAGACTTCTACTGCCTCCCAAAGATACACAAAGCCAACACACCCGGACGTCCTATCGTATCAGGCAATGGAACCCTGTGTGAGAACCTCTCTGGATACGTCGAGGGCATTCTGAAACCCATCGTACAGGGAACCCCCAGCTTCTGTCGCGACACTACAGACTTCTTACAGAAACTCAGCACCCACGGACCAGTTGAACCAGGAACACTCCTTGCCACGATGGACGTATCGGCACTCTACACCAGTATCCCCCACGATGACGGCATCGCTGCAACAGCCTCAGTACTCAACATCAACAACAGCCAATCTCCAGACGCCATCCTACAACTCATCCGCTTCATCCTTGACCACAATGTCTTCACCTTCGAAAACCATTTTTTTACCCAAACACACGGAACAGCCATGGGGACCAAATTCGCACCCCAATACGCCAACATCTTCATGCACAAGTTCGAGCAAGACTTCTTCGCTGCACAGGACCTCCAGCCAACGCTGTACACCAGATACATCGACGACATTTTCTTCCTTTGGACCCATGGCGAAGGATCACTGAAAAGACTACACGATAACATAAACAAGTTCCATCCCACCATCAAACTCACCATGGACTACTCCTCAGAATCGGTCTCATTCCTGGACACACGAATCTCCATCAAAGACGGACACCTCAGCACTTCACTCTACCGCAAGCCCACGGACAACCTCACGATGCTCCACTTCTCCAGCTTCCACCCTAACCATGTTAAAGAAGCCATCCCCTATGGACAAGCCCTGCGAATACACAGGATCTGCTCAGACGAGGAGGAACGCGATGGACACCTACGGACGCTGAAAAACGCCCTCGTAAGAACGGGATATGACGCTCGACTCATCGATCGACAGTTCCGACGGGCCACAGCGAAAAATCGCATAGACCTCCTCAGAAGGCAAACACGGGACACAACCAACAGGGTACCCTACGTCGTCCAGTACTTCCCCGGAGCGGAGAAACTACGCCATGTTCTTCGCAGCCTTCAACATGTCATCGATGACGACAAACACCTCGCTAAGGCCATCCCCACGCCTCCACTACTTGCCTTCAAACAGCCGCCTAACCTCAGAAGTACCATCGTTCGCAGCAAATTACCCAGCTTTCAGGATAACAGCGACCACGACACCACACAACCCTGCCATGGCAAACTCTGCAAGACATGCCAGATCATCAACACAGATACCACCATCACACGTGAGGACACTACCCACCAGGTACATGGTACATACTCATGTGACTCGGCCAACGTTGTCTACCTCATACGTTGCAGGAAAGAATGCACCGCGGCATGGTACATCGGCGAGACCATGCAGACACTGAGACAACGTATGAACGAGCACCGCGCAACAATCGCCAGGCAGGATTGTTACCTCCCAGTCGGGGAACACTTCAGCAGTCAAGGACATTCAGCCTCGGATCTGCGGGTAAGCGTTCTCCAAGGCAACCTTAGAAACACACGACAACGCAAAATCATCGAGCAGAAACTGATAGCCAAGTTCCGCACTCATGAAGACGGTCTCAATCGGGATCTTGGGTTTATGTCACGATACATGACGTGATCCGGACTCGAGTCTTCGTTAGCTTGTTCACAGATGTGATTCCCAGTAAAAAAGTAAAAATTTTCCCAGTAAAAAAGTAAAAAAATGTTAAAGCTTTTCGTTTTACATACAGACGGCAGCTTTTGACACGTTAGAACCCCTGCGACTACACCTCATTGTCTCAGTTGTATCTTGCTATGTCTTTGATGTGGTACCTTCCTGGCTGACTTAATTAACTTTATCACACCTCGGCAGATAGTCAGGATGATTTAATTTATTGGTCTGCAATTGTAAAGTACACATGCTTTGTTTTCTATCTATATATGCTTTGGCGATTCTGTATCTAATTTACTTCACCTGAGGAAGGAGCAAATCGATAGCTCCGAAAGCTTGTGATTTCAAATAAAACTGTTGGACTATAACCTGGTGTTGTGCGACCTCTCAATTTTGTCCACCCCAGTCCAACACCGGCATCTCCGCAATGTGTAATGAGACAGGATTAATTCATGATCTCATAGTAAAGGATCTTCTATGGAAGAGTGATCATAGCATGATAGAATTTCACATTCAGTTTAAGGGTAAGAAACTTGGATCTGAAACTAGTGTCTTAAACTTAAATAAAGGCAATTACAAAGGTATGAAGACAGAGTTGGCTAAAGTGGACTGGGAAAATAGGTTAAAGGGTAAGACGGTAGAAAAGCAGTGGCAGACATTTAAGGAGATATTTCATAGCTCTCAGCAAAGGGATATTCCAGTGAGAAGGAAAGACTCTACGAGAAGAATGAACCATCCATGGCTAATGAAGTTAAGGATGGTATTAAATTGAAAGAAAAGGCATACAATGTTGCGAAGATTAGTGGTAGGCCAGAGGATTGGGAAATTTTTAGAAACCAGCAAAGGATGACTAAAAAAAAATACAGAGGGAGAAGATAGATTGAGAGTAAACTAGCAAGAAATATAAAAAAAGACAGTAAGAGCTTCTACAAGTATATAAAAAGGAAGAGAGTAGCTAAAGTAAATGTTGGTCCCTTAGAGGATGAGACTGGGGAATTAATAATGGGAAACAGGGAAATGGCAGAGACTTTGAACAAATATTTAGTATCTATCTTCACGGTAGAAGACACTAAAAGCATCCCAATAATGGATAATCAAAGAGCAAAAGGGAGGGAGGAACTTAAAACAATCACTATCACTAGAGAAAAAGTACTTGGCAAACTAATGGGACTAAAGGCTGATAAGTCCCCTGCACTCAACTTGCATGGCAGTAGCTCATTTCAGGCAACCATAGGGGATGTTTGTAATATCAGCCAGGGTGCATAACGGGCATATATTCATCAGGTGACTGGCGCACTTTACAGTAGAGCTGGGAAATTCATCACCGTTGGGACCAGTGAGATCAAGCCATCCAGTTGCACAGGGTTGCTGGATTTCCAGAGGCCGATCGATGGCGTCCAAATTATTTTGCGAGCTCCTACATGAAAACCCCCTCAGCTTCCTCAACATGAAGGTCTTCCAGTCCCTCAATGTACAGCTTGTGTACAGCAACATGCAAAGGATCCTACACATGAACACCAGATATGCTGGAAATTGTTGCAATTCAGCCCTCCCTGACCTCTTCAGGGAAAGAAATCAGGTCAATGGATGGCTTGTGGGGTTAAGGCCTAACCCCTCCTCCTGTGATAAGGACCCCACTCAGAGTGGCCCTAATAGCACCAGAGGAACGCTACACTGAGACTTCTACATTGTGAGGACCAGCGAGGTCTTAACAGGATATTTTCACCAACTCAGCTGGTCAGGAGGGGCTCAGCAGATCTTGCGTCACATATTGTTGCTGTGCCCTGCATTTTATGTCATCATCCAAAAAGGTCTGGACTTGGACATTCCTGAGCAGGTGGACCTCGCTGCTTTGGAGGCAGGAGTACGTGGATTGTGAGTGTATTAGGGTGACCTGCACTCAGAGACCTCACTGATGGAAGGGCCATCAGAGCACAGCTGATCACTGAGGTCTTCTCTTCTGTTTAACGGTTACCTTAGTCATCAATCCCTTCTCCCCACCGTCAAATAATTCTTCAGTCCAGGATCCATCCTCGAACTTGACAAAACATCAGCCCTCTTTGCCCTAATATGACCGTGTCAATGATCAACAAATGAGTGCCCCCTCTCCTGTGTAACTCTAACCTCCATCAATACCAAGTCCCTGTGACAATGCAAACTCTATTTTAATACAACAAAGTCCAAGTGAACACAAGCCAACCAACTCTATCCTCACACCATGCTTCACGTACCTTTCTTTCACCTACTCTAGTGCTTCTCCTAGGGCCAGTACAGCAAGAGGCGGTTGGCTGTTCCTGTTCTACAAAAGGCTGGTGGGACTTAGCAGGGAGCTGCTGCTGGAGCATCTCTGGAGCTTGTTCCTGGGCAGCCTGTTGTCACCTCCTGCCTTCTCCTGCTCTGGTGTTCCGAGGGGGTAGACTGGAGACCTGGCATGTGCTGCGGTCCTGAGTGATGACGGGATCAGGAAGGTGGACTCCAGCCATCGCACTCCCACTGGGCCCTGGATCTGTGTCCCCACTGGTCAGTGGGATGGCTACTCCAATGGCAGCTCTCCGATCCTGACAGCTCTTGCGACAGCAGTCTGCATCACAGGTCCCAATGTATGGAAGCTGGTTTGCAAGGTGCTGTCTACTCTCTCCCCTACAGCCAGCAGAGCTGCAATCCATGTATCAGTGGAGGCGAGGCCACTGAGAGGTCCTTAGCCAATTTTTAGGTGGGTGTCTGCTGCAGATTCCAATGAAGCTGCTATACACTCCATTGGTGCCTGCCCAGAACACACAGCGGTAGACACAAGATTCGCACCTGTAAGTGGCTGCGCATCCTCAGAGACTGACCTGAGAGCCTGCACATAGGTACGACGTTCCTCAAACATCCTTCATTTCAGGCAAGTATCCATGAGAGATGGGTCCCATGACCCCGAAGCCATATACAGCCTTATGCTTGGCTTCTGCTGGGGTGGTGGAGCATTCTCATTCACTCCTCACACACCTCTCACTCATTCACTCCTCACACCATGACTCCTCACTCACCCCTCACTGCTCACTTACTCACTTACTCACTCCTCACACACTCCTCACTCATTCACACCTCACACCATGACTCCTCACTCACCCCTCACTGCTCACTTACTCACTCCTCACACACCTCTCACTCATTCACACCTCACACCATGACTCCTCACTCACCCCTCACTGCTCACTTACTCACTCCTCACACACTCCTCACTCCAATAACACTTGTCGGAACACTGGGATCTAAAGCCTGACAAACACATCCATTGAGAGCATCAGACAAATCCGTAACCCATCACCTTAACCCCTTGTCTGGGAACTGTCTGGAGATTACCACCCAGTCTATCACTAGGAGTTAATGATGCCTAAATTTGACTCGCCAAACTGTCTGATGTCAACCAGTTTGGATTATATTAACATTCACATAACCAACCTCCCATCAGCATCCACAGACGCTACTGAGTGAATCATTATCCCTTTCTGGCCAACAAAGTTCAAAGAAAAAGTCAGACAAGAAAGTCACAAACTAACAATTGTTTATTAATCATGGAATCAGCGGGGGATGGGGGGTGGGGAGACTGGGGAGGAGCGTGAGGGTGGGATTCTCAACCTCCTCCCAAACTGGCCGTGAAATTGCTGGAGGAGCCTTGCTACCCACTCAATGCCAGCGTCAGTAAACTTGATCCATTCCCAACTTCGGGCCTTGTTGGCGTAATTTAGGCGAGGCGTCAGAGAACAGCTTGCCCAACTAGGAGTGCGGCAAAGCCAAGGAATTCCTGCTCCATTTGGTGGGCCTTTAAGGATCGCTGGCTCGGCCTCTCACAGCCTGAGGCAAATGGGGGGAAGCACGATTTACCCATTTGTACCTGAAAATTGCCACAGGGGTCCTACAACTGGCTTAAGACCCCAACGTGCATAGGTAAGCGGCCTCCTACCTGCGTCAGGCGGCTGGGCTGCTCGTCCATTTACAGGCACCCCCCTGAAATATGCGTCAGGTGGGCCGGGGGTGTCCAAGGGGAGGCTGAGGGTGCCCCCCCCCCCCACCCCCCCAACACCAGATTTTACAGGCGAGAAACGAGTGGGCTCCATTGGAAAATCGACCCAATAGTTATCAGCGTTTAAACTGAAAGATTGAGTGTAAATATTGAGTAGATGGGGATAATTGATGAAATAAATAACAGAAGTTACAAAGGCACTTCACTTGTGTCACTGTAACTCGGTATTGATGGTTATAAATTTACAGTTGAGATCAGTGTCCACGATTAATATAAATTGGAGAGATTCATTTTGGATTAAATTCCTTAGTTGCCACGCTAACTGCATTATGGTGAATCATCTGATGTAGGGGCTGGTTAGCTGCAAGATTTGTTGATAATATCAATGACTGTTTCCAAACACAATATGTGTAGACGGAATTCGATTATTTGATCTGCTTTTTCACAGTGCCCCTAATTTTATTTGTAATGTTGGCAGAGTCCATGAGAGTTTGGGGGTTTCTCGGGGTTCAGTTTCACCGCCATGAAGTGACGGCTAAATACCGCAGCAGAATGGGGTAGGTGGTCTCAATGTTCCTGTACTTGTTGCTGTGACACACGATCTTCACCTCGTACTGACTGAACCTGAGCTTGAGGTGTTGGCCAGGCGAGATGAGGAAGGTGATGGTGTAGAGGGCAAACTCGAACTCCGGGCTCACCCCCATGAAGCAGCTGCCCTGGGGTTTAACCCCATTCTTCCAGCTGAACTGCAATGTGATCAGGTGCTTATTCTCATCCGGCTGTGGAAAGGGGAAAAAGAAACAGAGAAATAAGCAGGAAGGCAGTGGTATAAATAAACCCCCGAACCCCTCGATTAAACCCCCGAACCCCTCGATTAACTCTCCCCGAACCCCTCGATTAACTCCCCCCGAACTCCTCGATTAAAACCCCCGAACCCCTCGATTAACTCCCCCGAACCCCTCGATTAAAACCCCCGAACCCCTCGATTAACTCCCCCCGAACCCCTCGATTAAACCCCCGAACTCCTCGATTAAACCCCCGAACCCCTCGAATAAAATCCCGAACCTCTCAATTAACCCCCCGAACCCCTCGAGTAAACCCCCGAACCCCTCGATTAAACCCCCGAACCCCTTCATTAAACCCCCGAACCCCTCGATTAAACCCCCGAACCCCTCGATTAAACCCCCGAACCCCTTCATTAAACCCCCTCAACCCCTCGATTAAACCCCCGAACCCCTCGATTAAACCCCCGAACCCCTTCATTAAACTCCCAAACCCCTCGAGTAAACCCCCGAACCCCTCGATTAAACCCCGAACCCCTCGATTAAACCCCCAAACTCCTCGATTAAACCCCCGAACCCCTTCATTAAACCCCTGAACCCCTCGAGTAAACCCCCGAACCCCTCGATTAAACACCCGAACTCCTCGGTTAAACCCCCGAACCTCTCGAATTAAACACCACAATCCCCCGCTTAAACCCCCAAACCCCTCGATTAAACCCCCGAACCCCTCGATTAAACACCCGAACCCCCTGATTAAACCCCCTAACCCCCTGATTAAACCCCCGAACCCCCTGATTAAACCCCCGAACCCCCCGATTAAACCCCGAACCCCCTGATTAAACCTCCGAATCCCCTGATTAACACCCCGAACCCCTCGATTAAACACCTGAACCCCCTGATTAAACCCCCAAACCCCTGCATTGAACCCTCGAACCTCTTCATTTAACCCCCCGAACCCCTCTATTAAACCCCCCGAACCCCTTCGAGTAAACCCCCGAACCCCTCGATTAAACACCCGAACCCCTCGGTTAAATCCCCGAACCTCTCGAATTAAACACCACGATCTCCCCGCTTAAACCCCCAAACCCCTCGATTAAACCCCCGAACCCCTCGATTAAACTCCCAAACCCCTCGATTAAACCCCGAACCCTCGATTAAACCCCCCTGAACCCCTCAATTAAACCCCCGAAACCCTCGATTAAACCCCCTGAACTCCCCGATTAAACTCCAAACCCCTCAATTAAACCCCCCGAACCCCTCAATTAACCCCCGAACCCCTCAATTAACCCCCGAACCCCTCGATTAAACCCCAAACCCCTCAATTAAACCCCCCGAACCCCTCGATCAATCCCCGAACCCCTCGATCAATCCCCGAACCCCTCGATTAAATCCCCCGAACCCCTCGATTAAACCCCTGAACCCCTTGATTAAACCCCCGAATCCCTCGATTAAACCCCCGAATCCCTCGATTAAACCCCCGAATCCCTCGATTAAACCCCCGAAACCCTCGATTAAACCCCCGAACCCCTCGATTAAACCCTTGAACCCATCGGTTAAACCCCAAACCCCTCGATTAAACCCCAAACCCCTCAATTAAACCCCCGAACCCCTCGATTAAACCCCCTGAACTCCCCGATTAAACCCTCGAACCCCTCGATTAAACCCCCGAACCCCTCGATTAAACCCTTGAACCCATCGGTTAAACCCCGAACCTCTCGATTAAACCCCCGAACCCCTCGATTAACCCCCCTCACCCCTCGATTAAACCCCCTCACCCTCAATTAAACCCCCGAACCCCCCAATTAAACCCCCAAACCCCTCGATTAAACTCCCGAACCCCTTGATTAAACCCCCGAACCCCTCGATTAAACCCCCGAACCTCCTGATTAAACCTCAGAACCCCTCGATTAAACCCCCGAACCCCTCGATTAAACCCCCGATCCCTCGATTAAACCCCCCGAACACCCCGATTAGATTCCAGCCTGTAACTCACTCGTTGGTTTCTGTTACTCTATATATAAACACCCCGAATCCCTCGATTAGAACCCAGTGTGTAACTCTTTCCTGGTTATCTGTTATTCCATATATAAACCCCCATATCCCTCTATTAGATTCCGGCCTGTAACACACTCCCGGGTATCTGTTATTCTATATATAAACTCCCCAAATCCCTCGATTAGATTCCAGACTGTAACTCACTCATGGATATCTGTTATTCTGTGTATAAACTCCCGAACCCCTCGATTAGATTCCGGCCTGTAACCCACTCCTGGGTATCTGTTGTTCTGTATATAAACCCCCCGTCCCCCCCGAACCCCTCGATTAGATTCCATAAAATCATAGAAATAGAATCATAGAAATGTACAGCACAGAAAGAGACCATTCAGCCTGGCGTGCCTGTGCTGGCTCTTTGAACGAGCAGTCGTGCTCAGTCCCACATCCCTGCTTTTTGTCTGTAACCCTGTAAGTTCCTCTTCCTCAGGTACCTGTCCAACTCCCTTTTAAAATTATTCATGGGACAGCTTCCACCACCTTTACAGATAGCACGTTCCAGATCCTGACAACTCCGAGTGAAAACATTTCTTCTCATCTCCCCTCTTGATCTTTTTCCAATGATTTGGAATCTATGACCTCTAGTTATTGACCCACTGTAGAGACAAAATCTTATTAAATTGGGCCAATTGCTACTTATAGGTGCAGGCTGAGGAAATGAGGAATTGGAGAGGACGATCTAAATCACAGCTAATGGTTAGCTACGAGAAGAAAATTATTTTTGAACTGCGCAATGCATTTATACTAACTAACTAATGCATTTAACTGTACAATGCATTCCATCCTGTAACTCACTCCTGGTATCTGTTATTCTATATATAAACCACCCAAAACCCCTTGATTAGATTCCAGGTTGTAACTCTGGGTCCTCTCTGTCCTGTGCAATGCTCACCTTGAGCTGGTTATTTTGCATGGTGTATCCTCTGTAATCCACATGACCAAGCTTCTCCTGGAGGTAGAACTGGATCCAGTTGTGGAAACCAATGACCGTTCGCCCACCGCGGGTTTCACCGACAAACACGTGCTCGAAACCAGATGAATCGGGGCTGCAGGGATGGAGATGGTGAGGGTAGGATGTCAGACTCTGCTATCAGAAGACTGTTTGTTGCTGACACCCTCCTCCCCGAAGACCTTGACTGACTCTCACTGGGGTACAGTTCCACAGACACTGACTCCCACTGGGGTACAGTTCCACAGACACTGACTCTCACTGGGGTACAGTTCCACAGACACTGACTCTCACTGGGGTACAGTTCCACAGACACTGACTCTCACTGGGGTACAGTTCCACAGACACTGACTCTCACTGGGGTACAGTTCCACAAACACTGACTCTCACTGGGGTACAGTTCCACAGGCACTGACTCTCACTGGGGTACAGTTCCACGGACACTGACTCTCACTGGGGTACAGTTCCACAGACACTGACTCTCACTGGAGTACAGTTCCACAGGCACTGACTCTCACTGGGGTACAGTTCCACAGACACTGACTCTCACTGGGGTACAGTTCCACAGACACTGACTCTCACTGGGGTACAGTTCCACAGGCACCGACTCTCACTGGGGTACAGTTCCACAGACACTGACTCTCACTGGGGTACAGTTCCACAGGCACTGACTCTCACTGGGGTACAGTTCCACAGGCACTGACTCTCACTGGGGTACAGTTCCACGGACACTGACTCTCACTGGGGTACAGTTCCACAGACACTGACTCTCACTAGAGTACAGTTCCACAGGCACTGACTGTCTCTGGGGTACAGTTCCACAAACACTGACTCTCACTGGGGTACAGTTCCACAGACACTGACTCTAAATGGGGTACAGTTCCACAGGCACTGACTCTCACTGGGGTACAGTTCCACAGACAGTGACTCTCACTGGGGTACAGTTCCACAGACACTGAATCTCAATGGGGTACAGTTCCACAGACACTGACTCTCACTGGAGTACAGTTCCACAGACACTGACTCTCACTGGGGTACAGTTCCACAGACACTGACTCTCACTGGGGTACAGTTCCACAGGCACTGACTCTCACTGGGGTACAGTTCCACAGGCAGTGACTCTCACTGGGGTACAGTTCCACAGACACTGACTCTCACTGGGGTACAGTTCCACAGACAGCGACTCTCACTGGGGTACAGTTCCACAGGCACTGACTCTCACTGGGGTACAGTTACACAGGCACTGGCTCTCACTGGGGTGCAGTTCCAAAGACACAGACACTCACTGGGGTACAGTTTCACAGACACTGAATCTCAATGGGGTACAGTTCCACAGACACTGACTCTCACTGGGGTACAGTTCCACAGACAGTGACTCTCACTGGGGTACAGTTCCACAGACACTGAATCTCAATGGGGTACAGTTCCACAGACACTGACTCTCACTGGAGTACAGTTCCACAGACACTGACTCTAAATGGGGTACAGTTCCACGGACACTGACTCTCACTGGGGTACAGTTCCACAGACACTGACTCTCACTGGCGTACAGTTCCACAGACACTGACTCTCACTGGGGTACAGTTCCACAGACACTGGCTCTCACTGGGGTACAGTTCCACAGGCACTGACTGTCACTGGGGTACAGTTCCACAGACACTAGCTCTCACTGGGGTACAGTTCCACAGACACTGACTCTCACTGGGGTACAGTTCCACAGGCACTGATTCTCACTGGGGTACAATTCCACAGGCATAGACTCTCACTGGGGTAAAGTTCCACAGGCACTGACTCTCACTGGGGTACAGTTCCACAGGCACTGACTCTCACTGGGGTAATGTTCCACCGACACTGACTCTCACTGGGGTACAGTTCCACAGACACTGACTCCAACTGGGGTACAGTTCCACAGACACTGACTCTCACTGGGGTACAGTTCCACAGATACTGACTCTCACTGGGGTACAGTTCCACAGGCATTGACTCTCACTGGGGTAGAGTTCCACAGGCACTGACTGTCACTGGGGTACAGTTCCACAGACACTGAATCTCACTGGGGTACAGTTCCACAGACACTGACTCTCACTGGGGTACAGTTCCACAGACACTGACTCTCACTGGGGTACAGTTCCACAGGCACTGACTCTCACTGGGGTACAGTTCCACAGGCACTGACTCTCACTGGGGTACAGTTCCGCAGACACTGAATCTCACTGGGGTACAGTTCCACAGACAGTGACTCTCACTAGGGTACAGTTTCACAGACACTGAATCTCACTGGTGTACAGTTCCACGGACACTGACTCTCACTGGAGTACAGTTCCACAGGCACTGACTGTCTCTGGGGTACAGTTCCACAAGCACTGACTCTCAGTGGGGTGCAGTTCCACAGGCACTGACTCTAAATGGGGTACAGTTCCACAGACACTGACTCTCACTGGGGTACATTTCCACAGACACTGACTCTCACTGGGGTACAGTTCCATAGAAACACTGACTCTGATGGGGTACAATTCCACGGACACTGACTCTGACTGGGGTACAGTTCCACAGACACTGGCTCTCACTGGGGTACAGTTCCACAGGCACTGACTCTCACTGGGGTACAGTTCCAGAGGCACTGACTGTCACTGGGGTACAGTTCCACAGACACTGACTCTCACTGTGGTACAGTTCCACAGACACTGGCTCTCACTGGGGTACAGTTCCACAGACACTAGCTCTCACTGGGGTACAGTTCCACAGACACTGACTCTCACCGGGGTACAGTTCCACAGGCACTGATTCTCACTGGGGTAAAGTTCCACAGGCACTGACTCTCACTGGGGTACCGTTCCACAGGCACTGACTCTCACTGGGGTAGAGTTCCACAGGCACTGACTGTCACTGGGGTACAGTTCCACAGACACTGACTCTCACTGGAGTACAGTTCCACAGGCACTAACTGTCTCTGGGGTACAGTTCCACAAGCACTGACTCTCACTGGGGTGCAGTTCCACAGACACTGACTCTAAATGGGGTACAGTTCCACAGACACTGACTCTCACTGGGGTACATTTCCACAGACACTGACTCTCACTGGGGTATAGTTCCACAGACACTGACTCTCATGGGATACAGTTCCACGGACACTGACTCTCACTGGGGTACAGTTCCACAGACACTGGCTCTCACTGGGGTACAATTCCATGGGCACTGACTCTCATGGGGTACAGTTCCACGGACACTGACTCTCACTGGGGTACAGTTCCACAGACACTGACTCTCATGGGGTACAGTTCCACGGACACTGACTCTCACTGGTGTACAGTTCCACAGACACTGACTCTCGCTGGGGTACAGTTCCACAGACACTGACTCTCACTGGGGTACAGTTCCACAGACACTGAATCTCACTGGGGTACAGTTTCAAAGGCACTGACTCTCACTTGGGTACAGTTCCACAGATACTGACTCTCACTGGGGTACAGTTCCACAGGCACTGACTCTCACTGGAGTACAGTTGCACAGACACTGACTCTCACTGGGGTACAGTTCCACAGACACTGACTCTCACTGGGGTACAGTTCCACAGACACTGACTCTCACTGGGGTACAGTTCCACAGACACTGACTCTCACTGGGGTACAGTTCCACAGGCACTGACTCTCAGTGGGGTACAGTTCCACAGCACTGACTCTCACTGGGGTACAGTTCCGCAGACACTGAATCTCACTGGGGTACAGTTCCACAGACAGTGAATCTCACTAGGGTACAGTTTCACAGACACTGAATCTCACTGGGGTACAGTTCCACAGACACTGACTCTCATGGGGTACAGTTCCACGGACACTGACTCTCACTGGGGTGCAGTTCCACAGGCACTGACTCTAAATGGGGTACAGTTCCACAGACACTGACTCTCACTGGGGTACATTTCCACAGACACTGACTCTCACTGGGGTACAGTTCCACAGACACTGACTCTCATGGGGTACAGTTCCACGGACACTGACTCTCACTGGGGTACAGTTCCACAGACACTGGCTCTCACTGGGGTACAATTCCACGGGCACTGACTCTCACTGGGGTACTGTTCCACAGACACTGGCTCTCACTGGGGTACAGTTCCACAGACACTGACTCTCACTGGGGTACTGTTCCACAGACACTGACTCTCACTGGGGTACAGTTCCACAGACACTGGCTCTCACTGGGGTACAGTTCCACAGGCACTGACTGTCACTGGGGTACAGTTCCACAGGCACTGACTCTCACTGGGGTACAGTTCCACAGACACTGACTCTCACTGGGGTACAGTTCCACAGAAACTGGCTCTCACTGGGGTACTGTTCCACAAACACTAGCTCTCACTGGAGTACAGTTCCACAGACACTGACTCTCACTGGGGTACAGTTCCACAGACACTGACTCTCACTGGGGTACAGTTCCACAGGCACTGACTCTCACTGGGGTACAGTTCCACAGGCACTGACTCTCACTGGGGTACAGTTCCACAGGCACTGACTCTCACTGGGGTACAGTTCCACAGGCACTGACTCTCACTGGGGTACAGTTCCACAGACACTGACTCTCACTGGGTACAGTTCCACAGGCACTGACTCTCACTGGGGTACAGTTCCACAGACACTGACTCTCACTGGGGTACAGTTCCACAGACACTGACTCTCAATGGGGTACAGTTCCACAGACACTGACTCTCACTGGGGTACAGTTCCACAGGACACTGACTCTCACTGGGGTACAGTTCCACAGACACTGGCTCTCACTGGGGTACAGTTCCACAGACACTGACTCTCACTGGGGTACAGTTCCACAGACACTGACTCTCACTGGGGTACAGTTCCACAGACACTGACTCTCACTGGTGTACAGTTCGACAGACACTGACTCTCACTGGGGTACAGTTCCACAGACACTGACTCTCACTGGGGTACAGTTCCACAGACACTGACTCTCACTGGGGTACAGTTCCACAGGCACTGACTCTCACTGGGGTACAATTCCACAGGCATAGACTCTCACTGGCGTAAAGTTCCACAGGCACTGACTCTCACTGGGGTACAGTTCCACAGGCACTGACTCTCACTGAGATAAAGTTCCACCGACACTGACTCTCACTGGGGTACAGTTCCACAGATACTGACTCTCACTGGGGTACAGTTCCACAGGCACTGACTCTCACTGGGGTAGAGTTCCACAGGCACTGACTGTCACTGGGGTACAGTTCCACAGATACTGACTCTCACTGGGGTACAGTTCCACAGGCATTGACTCTCACTGGGGTACAGTTCCACAGGCACTGACTGTCACTGGGGTACAGTTCCACAGACACTGACTCTCACTGGGGTACAGTTCCACAGGCACTGACTCTCACTGGGGTACAGTTCCACAGACACTGACTCTCACTGGGGTACAGTTCCACAGACACTGACTCTCACTGGGGTACAGTTCCACAGACACTGACTCTCACTAGGGTACAGTTTCACAGACACTGAATCTCACTGGGGTACAGTTCCACAGACACTGACTCTCACTGGAGTACAGTTCCACAGGCACTGACTGTCACTGGGGTACAGTTCCACAGACACTGACTCTCACTGGGGTACAGTTCCACAGGCACTGACTCTCACTGGGGTACAGTTCCACAGCACTGACTCTCACTGGGGTACAGTTCCACAGACACTGACTCTCAATGGGGTACAGTTCCACAGACACTGACTCTCACTGGGGTACAGTTCCACAGACACTGACTCTCACTGGGGTACAGTTCCACAGACACTGACTCTCATTGGGTACAGTTCCACGGACACTGACTCTCACTGGGGTACAGTTCCACAGACACTGGCTCTCACTGGGGTACAGTTCCACGGGCACTGACTCTCATGGGGTACAGTTCCACAGGACACTGACTCTCACTGGGGTACAGTTCCACAGACACTGACTCTCATGGGGTACAGTTCCACGACACTGACTCTCACTGGTGTACAGTTCCACAGACACTGACTCTCACTGGGGTACAGTTCCACAGACACTGACTCTCACTGGGGTACAGTTCCACAGACACTGAATCTCACTGGGGTACAGTTTCAAAGGCACTGACTCTCACTTGGGTACAGTTCCACAGATACTGACTCTCACTGGGGTACAGTTCCACAGGCACTGACTCTCACTGGAGTACAGTTGCACAGACACTGACTCTCACTGGGGTACAGTTCCACAGACACTGACTCTCACTGGGGTACAGTTCCACAGACACTGACTCTCACTGGGGTACAGTTCCACAGACACTGACTCTCACTGGGGTACAGTTCCACAGGCACTGACTCTCAGTGGGGTACAGTTCCACAGCACTGACTCTCACTGGGGTACAGTTCCGCAGACACTGAATCTCACTGGGGTACAGTTCCACAGACAGTGACTCTCACTAGGGTACAGTTTCACAGACACTGAATCTCACTGGGGTACAGTTCCACAGACACTGACTCTCACTGGAGTACAGTTCCACAGGCACTGACTGTCTCTGGGGTACAGTTCCACAGACACTGACTCTCATGGGGTACAGTTCCACGGACACTGACTCTCACTGGGGTGCAGTTCCACAGGCACTGACTCTAAATGGGGTACAGTTCCACAGACACTGACTCTCACTGGGGTACATTTCCACAGACACTGACTCTCACTGGGGTACAGTTCCACAGACACTGACTCTCATGGGGTACAGTTCCACGGACACTGACTCTCACTGGGGTACAGTTCCACAGACACTGGCTCTCACTGGGGTACAATTCCACGGGCACTGACTCTCACTGGGGTACTGTTCCACAGACACTGGCTCTCACTGGGGTACAGTTCCACAGACACTGACTCTCACTGGGGTACAGTTCCACAGACACTGACTCTCACTGGGGTACAGTTCCACAGACACTGCTCTCACTGGGGTACAGTTCCACAGGCACTGACTCTCACTGGGGTACAGTTCCACAGGCACTGACTCTCACTGGGGTACAGTTCCACAGACACTGACTCTCACTGGGGTACAGTTCCACAGGCAGTGACTCTCACTGGGGTACAGTTCCACAGGCACTGACTCTCACTGGGGTAGAGTTCCACAGGCACTGACTGTCACTGGGGTACAGTTCCACAGACACTGACTCTCACTGGAGTACAGTTCCACAGGCACTGACTCTCACTGGGGTACAGTTCCACAGACACTGACTCTCACTGGGGTGCAGTTCCACAGACACTGACTCTAAATGGGGTACAGTTCCACAGACACTGACTCTCACTGGGGTACAGTTCCATGGACACTGACTCTCACTGGGGTACAGTTCCACAGACACTGGCTCTCACTGGGGTACAGTTCCACAGACACTGACTCTCACTGGGGTACAGTTCCACAGACACTGACTCTCACTGGGGTACAGTTCCACAGACACTGACTCTCACTGGTGTACAGTTCCACAGACACTGGCTCTCACTGGGGTACAGTTCCACAGACACTAGCTCTCACTGGGGTACAGTTCCACAGACACTGACTCTCACTGGGGTACAGTTCCACAGGCACTGATTCTCACTGGGGTACAATTCCACAGGCATAGACTCTCACTGGCGTAAAGTTCCACAGGCACTGACTCTCACTGGGGTACAGTTCCACAGGCACTGACTCTCACTGAGATAAAGTTCCACCGACACTGACTCTCACTGGGGTACAGTTCCACAGATACTGACTCTCACTGGGGTACAGTTCCACAGGCATTGACTCTCACTGGGGTAGAGTTCCACAGGCACTGACTGTCACTGGGGTACAGTTCCACAGATACTGACTCTCACTGGGGTACAGTTCCACAGGCATTGACTCTCACTGGGGTAGAGTTCCACAGGCACTGACTGTCACTGGGGTACAGTTCCACAGACACTGACTCTCACTGGGGTACAGTTCCACAGGCACTGACTCTCAGTGGGGTACAGTTCCACAGCACTGACTCTCACTGGGGTACAGTTCCGCAGACACTGAATCTCACTGGGGTACAGTTCCACAGACAGTGAATCTCACTAGGGGTACAGTTCACAGACACTGAATCTCACTGGGGTACAGTTCCACAGACACTGACTCCCACTGGAGTACAGTTCCACAGGCACTGACTGTCACTGGGGTACAGTTCCACAGGCACTGACTCTCACTGGGGTGCAGTTCCACAGGCACTGACTCTAAATGGGGTACAGTTCCACAGGCACTGACTCTCACTGGGGTACAGTTCCACAGGCACTGACTCTCACTGAGATAAAGTTCCACCGATACTAACTCTCACTGGGGTACAGTTCCACAGATACTGACTCTCACTGGGGTACAGTTCCACAGGCATTGACTCTCACTGGGGTAGAGTTCCACAGGCACTGACTGTCACTGGGGTACAGTTCCACAGATACTGACTCTCACTGGGGTACAGTTCCACAGGCATTGACTCTCACTGGGGTAGAGTTCCACAGGCACTGACTGTAACTGGGGTACAGTTCCACAGACACTGACTCTCACTGGGGTACAGTTCCACAGACACTGACTCTCACTGGGATACAGTTCCACAGACACTGACTCTCACTGGGGTACAGTTCCACAGACACTGACTCTCACTGGGGTACAGTTCCACAGACACTGACTCTCACTGGGGTACAGTTCCACAGGCACTGACTCTCAGTGGGGTACAGTTCCACAGCACTGACTCTCACTGGGGTACAGTTCCGCAGACACTGAATCTCACTGGGTACAGTTCCACAGACAGTGAATCTCACTAGGGTACAGTTTCACAGACACTGACTCTCACTGGGGTACAGTTCCACAGACACTGACTCCCACTGGAGTACAGTTCCACAGGCACTGACTCTCACTGGGGTACAGTTCCACAGGCACTGACTCTCACTGGGGTACAGTTCCACAGACACTGACTCTCACTGGGGTACAGTTCCACAGACACTGACTCTCACTGGGGTACAGTTCCACAGACACTGACTCTCACTGGGGTACAGTTCCACAGGACACTGACTCTCACTGGGGTACAGTTCCACAGACACTGACTCTCACTGGGGTACAGTTCCACAGGCACTGACTCTCACTGGGTACAGTTCCACAGGACACTGACTCTCACTGGGGTACAGTTCCATAAACTGACTCTCACTGGGGTACAGTTCCACAGACACTGACTCTCACTGGGGTACAGTTCCACAGACACTGACTCTCACTGGGGTACAGTTCCACAGACACTGACTCTCACTGGGTACAGTTCCACAGACACTGACTCTCACTGGGGTACAGTTCCACAGGCACTGACTCTCACTGGGGTACAGTTCCACAGGCACTGACTCTCACTGGGGTACAGTTCCACAGGCACTGACTCTCACTGGGGTACAGTTCCACAGGCACTGACTCTCACTGGGGTACAGTTCCACAGGCACTGACTGTCACTGGGGTACAGTTCCACAGACACTGACTCTCACTGGGGTACAGTTCCACAGGCACTGACTCTCACTGGGGTACAGTTCCACAGACACTGACTCTCACTGGGGTACAGTTCCACAGACACTGACTCTCACTGGGGTACAGTTCCACAGACACTGACTCTCACTGGGGTACAGTTCCACGGACACTGACTCTCACTGGGGTACAGTTCCACAGACACTGACTCTCACTGGGGTACAGTTCCACAGACACTGACTCTCACTGGGGTACAGTTCCACAGACACTGACTCTCACTGGGTACAGTTCCACAGACACTGACTCTCACTGGGGTACAGTTCACAGACACTGACTCTCACTGGGGTACAGTTCCACAGACACTGACTCTCACTGGGGTACAGTTCCACAGACACTGACTCTCACTGGGGTACAGTTCCACAGGCACTGACTCTCACTGGGGTACAGTTCCACAGCAATTGACTCTCACTGTGGATCATTTTCACAGATACCGACACTCACTGGGGTACAGTTCCACAGAGACTGACTCTCAATGGGGTACAGTTCCACAGGACACTGACTCTCACTGGGTACAGTTCCACAGGCACTGACTCTCACTGGGGTACAGTTCCACAGGCACTGACTCTCACTGGGTAAAGTTCCACAGGCACTGACTCTCACTGGGGTACAGTTCCACAGCACTGACTCTCACTGGAGTAAAGTTCCACCGACACTGACTCTCACTGGGGTACAGTTCCACAGATACTGACTCTCACTGGGGTACAGTTCCACAGGCATTGACTCTCACTGGGGTAGAGTTCCACAGGCACTGACTGTCACTGGGGTACAGTTCCACAGATACTGACTCTCACTGGGGTACAGTTCCACAGGCATTGACTCTCACTGGGGTAGAGTTCCACAGGCACTGACTGTCACTGGGGTACAGTTCCACAGACACTGACTCTCACTGGGGTACAGTTCCACAGCACTGACTCTCACTGGGGTACAGTTCCACAGCACTGACTCTCACTGGGGTACAGTTCCGCAGACACTGAATCTCACTGGGGTACAGTTCCACAGACACTGAATCTCACTGGGGTACAGTTCACAGACACTGACTCTCACTGGGGTACAGTTCCACAGACACTGACTCCACTGGAGTACAGTTCCACAGGCACTGACTCTCACTGGGGTACAGTTCCACAGGCACTGACTCTCACTGGGGTGCAGTTCCACAGGCACTGACTCTAAATGGCGTAGAGTTCCACAGGCACTGACTCTCACTGGGGTACAGTTCCACAGGCACTGACTCTCACTGAGATAAAGTTCCACCGATACTGACTCTCACTGGGGTACAGTTCCACAGATACTGACTCTCACTGGGGTACAGTTCCACAGGCATTGACTCTCAATGGGGTAGAGTTCCACAGGCACTGACTGTCACTGGGGTACAGTTCCACAGATACTGACTCTCACTGGGGTACAGTTCCACAGGCATTGACTCTCACTGGGGTAGAGTTCCACAGGCACTGACTGTCACTGGGGTACAGTTCCACAGACACTGACTCTCACTGGGGTACAGTTCCACAGGCACTGACTCTCAGTGGGGTACAGTTCCACAGCACTGACTCTCACTGGGGTACAGTTCCGCAGACACTGAATCTCACTGGGGTACAGTTCCACAGACAGTGAATCTCACTAGGGTACAGTTTCACAGACACTGAATCTCACTGGGGTACAGTTCCACAGACACTGACTCTCACTGGAGTACAGTTCCACAGGCACTGACTGTCTCTGGGGTACAGTTCCACAAGCACTGACTCTCACTGGGGTGCAGTTCCACAGGCACTGACTCTAAATGGGGTACAGTTCCACAGACACTGACTCTCACTGGGGTACATTTCCACAGACACTGACTCTCACTGGGGTACAGTTCCACAGACACTGACTCTCATGGGGTACAGTTCCACGGACACTGACTCTCACTGGGGTACAGTTCCACAGACACTGGCTCTCACTGGGGTACAATTCCACGGGCACTGACTCTCACTGGTGTACTGTTCCACAGACACTGGCTCTCACTGGGTACAGTTCCACAGACACTGACTCTCACTGGGGTACAGTTCCACAGACACTGACTCTCACTGGGGTACAGTTCCACAGACACTGGCTCTCACTGGGGTACAGTTCCACAGGCACTGACTGTCACTGGGGTACAGTTCCACAGGCACTGACTCTCACTGGGGTACAGTTCCACAGACACTGACTCTCACTGGGGTACAGTTCCACAGAAACTGGCTCTCACTGGGGTACAGTTCCACAGACACTAGCTCTCACTGGGGTACAGTTCCACAGACACTGACTCTCACCGGGGTACAGTTCCACAGGCACTGATTCTCACTGGGGTACAATTCCACAGGCATAGACTCTCACTGGGGTAAAGTTCCACAGGCAGTGACTCTCACTGGGGTACAGTTCCACAGGCACTGACTCTCACTGGGGTAGAGTTCCACAGGCACTGACTGTCACTGGGGTACAGTTCCACAGACACTGACTCTCACTGGAGTACAGTTCCACAGGCACTGACTGTCTCTGGGGTACAGTTCCCCATCACTGACTCTCACTGGGGTGCAGTTCCACAGACACTGACTCTAAATGGGGTACAGTTCCACAGACACTGACTCTCATGGGGTACAGTTCCATGGACACTGACTCTCACTGGGGTACAGTTCCACAGACACTGGCTCTCACTGGGGTACAGTTCCACAGACACTGACTCTCACTGGGGTACAGTTCCACAGACACTGACTCTCACTGGGGTACAGTTCCACAGACACTGACTCTCACTGGGGTACAGTTCCACAGGCACTGACTCTCACTGGGGTACAGTTCCACAGACACTGACTCTCACTGGTGTACAGTTCCACAGACACTGGCTCTCACTGGGGTACAGTTCCACAGACACTAGCTCTCACTGGGGTACAGTTCCACAGACACTGACTCTCACTGGGGTACAGTTCCACAGGCACTGATTCTCACTGGGGTACAATTCCACAGGCATAGACTCTCACTGGGGTAAAGTTCCACAGGCACTGACTCTCACTGGGGTACAGTTCCACAGGCACTGACTCTCACTGAGATAAAGTTCCACCGACACTGACTCTCACTGGGGTACAGTTCCACAGATACTGACTCTCACTGGGGTACAGTTCCACAGGCATTGACTCTCACTGGGGTAGAGTTCCACAGGCACTGACTGTCACTGGGGTACAGTTCCACAGACACTGAATCTCACTGGGGTACAGTTCCACAGGCACTGACTCTCACTTGGGTACAGTTCCACAGACACTGACTCTCACTGTGGTACAGTTCCACAGGCACTGACTCTCACTGGGGTACAGTTCCACAGACACTGACTCTCACTGGGGTACAGTTCCACAGACACTGCTCTCACTGGTGTACAGTTCGACAGGACACTGGCTCTCACTGGGGTACAGTTCCACAGACACTAGCTCTCACTGGGTACAGTTCCACAGACACTGACTCTCACTGGGGTACAGTTCCACAGACACTGACTCTCACTGGGGTACAGTTCCACAGACACTGACTCTCACTGGGGTACAGTTCCACAGGCACTGACTCTCACTGGGGTACAGTTCCACAGACACTGACTCTCACTGGGGTACAGTTCCACAGGCACTGACTCTCACTGGGGTACAGTTCCACAGACACTGACTCTCACTGGGGTACAGTTCCACAGACACTGACTCTCACTGGGGTACAGTTCCACAGACACTGACTCTCACTGGGGTACAGTTCCACAGACACTGACTCTCACTGGGGTACAGTTCCACAGACACTGACTCTCACTGGGGTACAGTTCCACAGACACTGACTCTCACTGGGGTACAGTTCCACAGACACTGACTCTCACTGGGGTACAGTTCCACAGACACTGACTCTCACTGGGGTACAGTTCCACAGACACTGACTCTCACTGGGTACAGTTCCACAGACACTGACTCTCACTGGGGTACAGTTCCACAGGCACTGACTCTCACTGGGGTACAGTTCCACAGACACTGACTCTCACTGGGTACAGTTCCACAGACACTGACTCTCACTGGGTACAGTTCCACAGACACTGACTCTCACTGGGTACAGTTCCACAGGCACTGACTCTCACTGGGGTACAGTTCCACAGACACTGACTCTCACTGGGGTACAGTTCCACAGACACTGACTCTCACTGGGGTACAGTTCCACAGACACTGACTCTCACTGGGTACAGTTCCACAGACACTGACTCTCACTGGGGTACAGTTCCACAGACACTGACTCTCACTGGGGTACAGTTCCACAGGCACTGACTCTCACTGGGGTACAGTTCCACAGACACTGACTCTCACTGGGGTACAGTTCCACAGACACTGACTCTCACTGGGTACAGTTCCACAGACACTGACTCTCACTGGGGTACAGTTCCACAGACACTGACTCTCACTGGGGTACAGTTCCACAGACACTGACTCTCACTGGGTACAGTTCCACAGCACTGACTCTCACTGGGGTACAGTTCCACAGACACTGACTCTCACTGGGGTACAGTTCCACAGACACTGACTCTCACTGGGGTACAGTTCCACAGACACTGACTCTCACTGGGGTACAGTTCCACAGACACTGACTCTCACTGGGGTACAGTTCCACAGACACTGACTCTCACTGGGGTACAGTTCCACAGACACTGACTCTCACTGGGGTACAGTTCCACAGCACACTGACTCTCACTGGGGTACAGTTCCACAGGCACTGACTCTCACTGGGGTACAGTTCCACAGCACTGACTCTCACTGGGTACAGTTCCACAGACACTGACTCTCACTGGGGTACAGTTCCACAGACACTGACTCTCACTGGGGTACAGTTCCACAGACACTGACTCTCACTGGGACAGTTCCACAGACACTGACTCTCACTGGGGTACAGTTCCACAGACACTGACTCTCACTGGGTACAGTTCCACAGACACTGACTCTCACTGGGGTACAGTTCCACAGGCACTGACTCTCACTGGGTACAGTTCCACAGACACTGACTCTCACTGGGGTACAGTTCCACAGGCACTGACTCTCACTGGGGTACAGTTCCACAGACACTGACTCTCACTGGGGTACAGTTCCACAGACACTGACTCTCACTGGGTACAGTTCCACAGACACTGACTCTCACTGGGGTACAGTTCCACAGACACTGACTCTCACTGGGGTACAGTTCCACAGACACTGACTCTCACTGGGGTACAGTTCCACAGGCACTGACTCTCACTGGGGTACAGTTCCACAGACACTGACTCTCACTGGGTACAGTTCCACAGACTGACTCTCACTGGGGTACAGTTCCACAGACACTGACTCTCACTGGGGTACAGTTCCACAGACACTGACTCTCACTGGGGTACAGTTCCACAGACACTGACTCTCACTGGGGTACAGTTCCACAGCACTGACTCTCACTGGGGTACAGTTCCACAGACACTGACTCTCACTGGGGTACAGTTCCACAGACACTGACTCTCACTGGGGTACAGTTCCACAGACACTGACTCTCACTGGGGTACAGTTCCACAGACACTGACTCTCACTGGGGTACAGTTCCACAGACACTGACTCTCACTGGGGTACAGTTCCACAGACACTGACTCTCACTGGGTACAGTTCCACAGACACTGACTCTCACTGGGGTACAGTTCCACAGACACTGACTCTCACTGGGGTACAGTACAGGCACTGACTCTGACTGGGGACTGGGGTACAGTTCCACAGGGACTGGACTCTCTGGGGGGTACATTCCACACTCACTGGGGGACTGGGGTACAGTTCCACATGACAACTGACTCTCACACTGGGGTACAGTTCCACAGTTCACGGACTAACTACTACAACTTCCACGGACTTCCTGACTCTCACTGGGGTGTGACACAGACTGACACTATGACATGAACTGGGACTGGGGTACACTGGGTCTCAACGACGTATGGTGATACAGTTCCACACTCATGTCTCTCACTGGGGTACAGTTCCACAGGGTACGACACTGGGGTACAGGTACAGTTCCACAGACACTGACTCTCACTGGGACAGTACAGATCTCTTCTCAGGGTCTACTGGGGTACACTTCACTCTCAACTGACAGTCATGGGTACAGTTGAAGACACTTACTGACAGGTGGTTCCACACATTCCACACAGATAGGGTTCAGTTGGAAGACTGACTCTCACTGGGTGGGTTCCTGAGTTCCTGAGGGTTTTGGGGTACTTGACTCTCACTGGGGTACAGTTCACAGGACAGACACTTCACACAGGTTTTGGAACACTGACAGGGTGGAGTACAGTTTGTGTAACACACACAGACTCACTGGACAGTTACCACACTGACTGATCTCTACTGGGTACAGTTCCACAGACACTGACTTCACTGGGGTAAGTTCCACACAGACACACGTTCCACAGACAGTGACTCTCACTGGGGTACAGTTCTCACTGGGGTTTGACTCCACAGTACAGACACTGACTGGGGTAAGGGGGTACACACACTCTGGGGGGTCACTTTGGGGTACACAGTTCAGACATGACTGGGGGGTACAGTTCCAAGACACGACTACTGACTACAGTTAGGTTCTGACTCTACTGTACAGTTCCACAGTCACTGACTACTTTGATGACACTGGGGGTTGGGTACAGACATGGGTACAGACTGGGTACGTTCAGGTGGTACAGTTCCACAGGTTACATTTCCACTGGTACAGTTCACAGTACACATGACACTGGACTCTTACAGTACAGACAGTTACTGGACTATGTACAGTAGACAGGTGACTGGACTATTACAGTAGACATGGCACTGACTCTACAGTATGGGTAAGACACTACTGACTCTTACATTCCAGTACATTTACACACACTGAGATCTGGGGTACAGTTCCACAACACTTCTACTGGACTCTACACTCACTGGGTTTTCCACAGACACTGACTCTCACTGGGGTACAGTTCCACACACTGACTCTCACTGGGTACAGTTCCACAGACACTGACTCTCACTGGGGTACAGTTTCCTGACAGACACAGAGACTCTCACTGGGGTACAGTTCCACAGACACTGACTCTCACTGGGGTACAGTTCCACAGACACTGACTCTCACTGGGGTACAGTTCCACAGACACTGACTCTCACTGGGGTACAGTTCCACAGACACTGACTCTCACTGGGTACAGTTCCACAGCACTGACTCTCACTGGGTACAGTTCCACAGACACTGACTCTCACTGGGGTACAGTTCCACAGACACTGACTCTCACTGGGGCAGTTCCACAGACACTGACTCTCACTGGGGTACAGTTCCACAGACACTGACTCTCACTGGGGTACAGTTCCACAGACACTGACTCTCACTGGGGTACAGTTCCACAGACACTGACTCTCACTGGGGTACAGTTCCACAGACACTGACTCTCACTGGGTACAGTTCCACAGACACTGACTCTCACTGGGTACAGTTCCACAGACACTGACTCTCACTGGGTACAGTTCCACAGACACTGACTCTCACTGGGGTACAGTTCCACAGACACTGACTCTCACTGGGTACAGTTCCACAGACACTGACTCTCACTGGGGTACAGTTCCACAGACACTGACTCTCACTGGGTACAGTTCCACAGACACTGACTCTCACTGGGGTACAGTTCCACAGACACTGACTCTCACTGGGGTACAGTTCCACAGACACTGACTCTCACTGGGGTACAGTTCCACAGACACTGACTCTCACTGGGGTACAGTTCCACAGACACTGACTCTCACTGGGGTACAGTTCCACAGACACTGACTCTCACTGGGTACAGTTCCACAGACACTGACTCTCACTGGGGTACAGTTCCACAGAC
This sequence comes from Squalus acanthias, assembly GCA_030390025.1. Taxonomy (NCBI): domain Eukaryota; kingdom Metazoa; phylum Chordata; class Chondrichthyes; order Squaliformes; family Squalidae; genus Squalus; species Squalus acanthias. The sequence goes on along the minus strand of JASTWF010001513.1, from coordinate 16,007 downwards.
ACTGACTCTCACTGGGTACAGTTCCACAGACACTGACTCTCACTGGGTACAGTTCCACAGACACTGACTCTCACTGGGGTACAGTTCCACAGACACTGACTCTCACTGGGTACAGTTCCACAGACACTGACTCTCACTGGGTACAGTTCCACAGACACTGACTCTCACTGGGTACAGTTCCACAGACACTGACTCTCACTGGGTACAGTTCCACAGACACTGACTCTCACTGGGGTACAGTTCCACAGACACTGACTCTCACTGGGGTACAGTTCCACAGACACTGACTCTCACTGGGTACAGTTCCACAGACACTGACTCTCACTGGGGTACAGTTCCACAGACACTGACTCTCACTGGGTACAGTTCCACAGACACTGACTCTCACTGGGGTACAGTTCCACAGCACTGACTCTCACTGGGGTACAGTTCCACAGACACTGACTCTCACTGGGTACAGTTCCACAGACACTGACTCTCACTGGGGTACAGTTCCACAGACACTGACTCTCACTGGGTACAGTTCCACAGACACTGACTCTCACTGGGTACAGTTCCACAGACACTGACTCTCACTGGGGTACAGTTCCACAGACACTGACTCTCACTGGGGTACATTCCACAGACACTGACTCTCACTGGGTACAGTTCCACAGACACTGACTCTCACTGGGGTACAGTTCCACAGACACTGACTCTCACTGGGGTACAGTTCCACAGACACTGACTCTCACTGGGGTACAGTTCCACAGACACTGACTCTCACTGGGTACAGTTCCACAGACACTGACTCTCACTGGGGTACAGTTCCACAGACACTGACTCTCACTGGGTACAGTTCCACAGACACTGACTCTCACTGGGGTACAGTTCCACAGACACTGACTCTCACTGGGGTACAGTTCCACAGACACTGACTCTCACTGGGGTACAGTTCCACAGGCACTGACTCTCACTGGGGTACAGTTCCACAGACACTGACTCTCACTGGGTACAGTTCCACAGACACTGACTCTCACTGGGGTACAGTTCCACAGACACTGACTCTCACTGGGGTACAGTTCCACAGACACTGACTCTCACTGGGGTACAGTTCCACAGACACTGACTCTCACTGGGTACAGTTCCACAGACACTGACTCTCACTGGGTACAGTTCCACAGACACTGACTCTCACTGGGGTACAGTTCCACAGACACTGACTCTCACTGGGGTACAGTTCCACAGACACTGACTCTCACTGGGGTACAGTTCCACAGACACTGACTCTCACTGGGTACAGTTCCACAGACACTGACTCTCACTGGGTACAGTTCCACAGACACTGACTCTCACTGGGTACAGTTCCACAGACACTGACTCTCACTGGGGTACAGTTCCACAGACACTGACTCTCACTGGGGTACAGTTCCACAGACACTGACTCTCACTGGGTACAGTTCCACAGACACTGACTCTCACTGGGTACAGTTCCACAGACACTGACTCTCACTGGGGTACAGTTCCACAGACACTGACTCTCACTGGGTACAGTTCCACAGACACTGACTCTCACTGGGGTACAGTTCCACAGACACTGACTCTCACTGGGTACAGTTCCACAGACACTGACTCTCACTGGGTACAGTTCCACAGACACTGACTCTCACTGGGGTACAGTTCCACAGACACTGACTCTCACTGGGGTACAGTTCCACAGACACTGACTCTCACTGGGGTACAGTTCCACAGACACTGACTCTCACTGGGGTACAGTTCCACAGACACTGACTCTCACTGGGGTACAGTTCCACAGACACTGACTCTCACTGGGGTACAGTTCCACAGACACTGACTCTCACTGGGGTACAGTTCCACAGACACTGACTCTCACTGGGTACAGTTCCACAGACACTGACTCTCACTGGGTACAGTTCCACAGACACTGACTCTCACTGGGGTACAGTTCCACAGACACTGACTCTCACTGGGGTACAGTTCCACAGACACTGACTCTCACTGGGGTACAGTTCCACAGACACTGACTCTCACTGGGTACAGTTCCACAGACACTGACTCTCACTGGGGTACAGTTCCACAGACACTGACTCTCACTGGGTACAGTTCCACAGACACTGACTCTCACTGGGGTACAGTTCCACAGACACTGACTCTCACTGGGTACAGTTCCACAGCACTGACTCTCACTGGGGTACAGTTCCACAGACACTGACTCTCACTGGGGTACAGTTCCACAGACACTGACTCTCACTGGGTACAGTTCCACAGACACTGACTCTCACTGGGGTACAGTTCCACAGACACTGACTCTCACTGGGGTACAGTTCCACAGACACTGACTCTCACTGGGTACAGTTCCACAGACACTGACTCTCACTGGGGTACAGTTCCACAGACACTGACTCTCACTGGGGTACAGTTCCACAGACACTGACTCTCACTGGGGTACAGTTCCACAGACACTGACTCTCACTGGGTACAGTTCCACAGACACTGACTCTCACTGGGGTACAGTTCCACAGACACTGACTCTCACTGGGGTACAGTTCCACAGACACTGACTCTCACTGGGGTACAGTTCCACAGACACTGACTCTCACTGGGGTACAGTTCCACAGACACTGACTCTCACTGGGGTACAGTTCCACAGACACTGACTCTCACTGGGGTACAGTTCCACAGACACTGACTCTCACTGGGGTACAGTTCCACAGACACTGACTCTCACTGGGGTACAGTTCCACAGACACTGACTCTCACTGGGGTACAGTTCCACAGACACTGACTCTCACTGGGGTACAGTTCCACAGACACTGACTCTCACTGGGGTACAGTTCCACAGACACTGACTCTCACTGGGGTACAGTTCCACAGACACTGACTCTCACTGGGGTACAGTTCCACAGACACTGACTCTCACTGGGTACAGTTCCACAGACACTGACTCTCACTGGGGTACAGTTCCACAGACACTGACTCTCACTGGGTACAGTTCCACAGACACTGACTCTCACTGGGTACAGTTCCACAGCACTGACTCTCACTGGGGTACAGTTCCACACACTGACTCTCACTGGGTACAGTTCCACAGACACTGACTCTCACTGGGGTACAGTTCCACAGACACTGACTCTCACTGGGGTACAGTTCCACAGACACTGACTCTCACTGGGGTACAGTTCCACAGGCACTGACTCTCACTGGGTACAGTTCCACAGACACTGACTCTCACTGGGGTACAGTTCCACAGACACTGACTCTCACTGGGTACAGTTCCACAGACACTGACTCTCACTGGGGTACAGTTCCACAGACACTGACTCTCACTGGGGTACAGTTCCACAGACACTGACTCTCACTGGGGTACAGTTCCACACACTGACTCTCACTGGGTACAGTTCCACAGACACTGACTCTCACTGGGTACAGTTCCACAGGCACTGACTCTCACTGGGGTACAGTTCCACAGACACTGACTCTCACTGGGTACAGTTCCACAGACACTGACTCTCACTGGGGTACAGTTCCACAGACACACTCTCACTGGGGTACAGTTCCACAGACACTGACTCTCACTGGGTACAGTTCCACAGACACTGACTCTCACTGGGGTACAGTTCCACAGACACTGACTCTCACTGGGGTACAGTTCCACAGACACTGACTCTCACTGGGGTACAGTTCCACAGACACTGACTCTCACTGGGGTACAGTTCCACAGACACTGACTCTCACTGGGTACAGTTCCACAGACACTGACTCTCACTGGGGTACAGTTCCACAGACACTGACTCTCACTGGGTACAGTTCCACAGACACTGACTCTCACTGGGTACAGTTCCACAGACACTGACTCTCACTGGGGTACAGTTCCACAGACACTGACTCTCACTGGGGTACAGTTCCACAGACACTGACTCTCACTGGGGTACAGTTCCACAGACACTGACTCTCACTGGGTACAGTTCCACAGACACTGACTCTCACTGGGGTACAGTTCCACAGACACTGACTCTCACTGGGGTACAGTTCCACAGACACTGACTCTCACTGGGGTACAGTTCCACAGACACTGACTCTCACTGGGGTACAGTTCCACAGACACTGACTCTCACTGGGGTACAGTTCCACAGACACTGACTCTCACTGGGGTACAGTTCCACAGACACTGACTCTCACTGGGGTACAGTTCCACAGACACTGACTCTCACTGGGGTACAGTTCCACAGACACTGACTCTCACTGGGGTACAGTTCCACAGACACTGACTCTCACTGGGGTACAGTTCCACAGACACTGACTCTCACTGGGGTACAGTTCCACAGACACTGACTCTCACTGGGGTACAGTTCCACAGACACTGACTCTCACTGGGGTACATCCAACACACAGGCACTGACTCACTGGGTCAGTTCCACAGACACTGACTCTCACTGGGGCAGTTCCACAGACACTGACTCTCACTGGGGTACAGTTCCACAGACACTGACTCTCACTGGGGTACAGTTCCACAGACACTGACTCTCACTGGGGTACAGTTCCACAGACACTGACTCTCACTGGGGTACAGTTCCACAGACACTGACTCTCACTGGGTACAGTTCCACAGACACTGACTCTCACTGGGGTACAGTTCCACAGGCACTGACTCTCACTGGGGTACAGTTCCACAGACACTGACTCTCACTGGGGTACAGTTCCACAGACACTGACTCTCACTGGGTACAGTTCCACAGACACTGACTCTCACTGGGGTACAGTTCCACAGACACTGACTCTCACTGGGGTACAGTTCCACAGACACTGACTCTCACTGGGTACAGTTCCACAGACACTGACTCTCACTGGGTACAGTTCCACAGACACTGACTCTCACTGGGGTACAGTTCCACAGACACTGACTCTCACTGGGTACAGTTCCACAGACACTGACTCTCACTGGGGTACAGTTCCACAGACACTGACTCTCACTGGGTACAGTTCCACAGACACTGACTCTCACTGGGTACAGTTCCACAGACACTGACTCTCACTGGGTACAGTTCCACAGACACTGACTCTCACTGGGGTACAGTTCCACAGACACTGACTCTCACTGGGTACAGTTCCACAGACACTGACTCTCACTGGGGTACAGTTCCACAGACACTGACTCTCACTGGGGTACAGTTCCACAGACACTGACTCTCACTGGGGTACAGTTCCACAGACACTGACTCTCACTGGGTACAGTTCCACAGACACTGACTCTCACTGGGTACAGTTCCACAGACACTGACTCTCACTGGGGTACAGTTCCACAGACACTGACTCTCACTGGGGTACAGTTCCACAGACACTGACTCTCACTGGGGTACAGTTCCACAGACACTGACTCTCACTGGGGTACAGTTCCACAGACACTGACTCTCACTGGGGTACAGTTCCACAGACACTGACTCTCACTGGGGTACAGTTCCACAGACACTGACTCTCACTGGGGTACAGTTCCACAGACACTGACTCTCACTGGGGTACAGTTCCACAGACACTGACTCTCACTGGGGTACAGTTCCACAGACACTGACTCTCACTGGGTACAGTTCCACAGACACTGACTCTCACTGGGGTACAGTTCCACAGACACTGACTCTCACTGGGGTACAGTTCCACAGACACTGACTCTCACTGGGTACAGTTCCACAGACACTGACTCTCACTGGGGTACAGTTCCACAGACACTGACTCTCACTGGGTACAGTTCCACAGACACTGACTCTCACTGGGGTACAGTTCCACAGACACTGACTCTCACTGGGGTACAGTTCCACAGACACTGACTCTCACTGGGTACAGTTCCACAGACACTGACTCTCACTGGGGTACAGTTCCACAGACACTGACTCTCACTGGGGTACAGTTCCACAGACACTGACTCTCACTGGGGTACAGTTCCACAGACACTGACTCTCACTGGGGTACAGTTCCACAGGCACTGACTCTCACTGGGGTACAGTTCCACAGACACTGACTCTCACTGGGGTACAGTTCCACAGACACTGACTCTCACTGGGGTACAGTTCCACAGACACTGACTCTCACTGGGGTACAGTTCCACAGACACTGACTCTCACTGGGTACAGTTCCACAGACACTGACTCTCACTGGGGTACAGTTCCACAGACACTGACTCTCACTGGGGTACAGTTCCACAGACACTGACTCTCACTGGGTACAGTTCCACAGACACTGACTCTCACTGGGGTACAGTTCCACAGACACTGACTCTCACTGGGGTACAGTTCCACAGACACTGACTCTCACTGGGGTACAGTTCCACAGACACTGACTCTCACTGGGGTACAGTTCCACAGACACTGACTCTCACTGGGTACAGTTCCACAGACACTGACTCTCACTGGGTACAGTTCCACAGACACTGACTCTCACTGGGGTACAGTTCCACAGACACTGACTCTCACTGGGGTACAGTTCCACAGACACTGACTCTCACTGGGGTACAGTTCCACAGACACTGACTCTCACTGGGGTACAGTTCCACAGACACTGACTCTCACTGGGGTACAGTTCCACAGACACTGACTCTCACTGGGGTACAGTTTCCACAGACACTGACTCTCACTGGGGTACAGTTCCACAGACACTGACTCTCACTGGGTACAGTTCCACAGACACTGACTCTCACTGGGGTACAGTTCCACAGACACTGACTCTCACTGGGGTACAGTTCCACAGACACTGACTCTCACTGGGGTACAGTTCCACAGACACTGACTCTCACTGGGGTACAGTTCCACAGACACTGACTCTCACTGGGTACAGTTCCACAGACACTGACTCTCACTGGGGTACAGTTCCACAGACACTGACTCTCACTGGGTACAGTTCCACAGACACTGACTCTCACTGGGGTACAGTTCCACAGACACTGACTCTCACTGGGGTACAGTTCCACAGACACTGACTCTCACTGGGGTACAGTTCCACAGACACTGACTCTCACTGGGTACAGTTCCACAGACACTGACTCTCACTGGGGTACAGTTCCACAGACACTGACTCTCACTGGGGTACAGTTCCACAGACACTGACTCTCACTGGGGTACAGTTCCACAGACACTGACTCTCACTGGGGTACAGTTCCACAGCACTGACTCTCACTGGGGTACAGTTCCACAGACACTGACTCTCACTGGGGTACAGTTCCACAGACACTGACTCTCACTGGGGTACAGTTCCACAGACACTGACTCTCACTGGGTACAGTTCCACAGACACTGACTCTCACTGGGGTACAGTTCCACAGACACTGACTCTCACTGGGGTACAGTTCCACAGACACTGACTCTCACTGGGGTACAGTTCCACAGACACTGACTCTCACTGGGGTACAGTTCCACAGACACTGACTCTCACTGGGTACAGTTCCACAGACACTGACTCTCACTGGGGTACAGTTCCACAGACACTGACTCTCACTGGGGTACAGTTCCACAGACACTGACTCTCACTGGGGTACAGTTCCACAGACACTGACTCTCACTGGGGTACAGTTCCACAGACACTGACTCTCACTGGGGTACAGTTCCACAGACACTGACTCTCACTGGGGTACAGTTCCACAGACACTGACTCTCACTGGGTACAGTTCCACAGACACTGACTCTCACTGGGGTACAGTTCCACAGACACTGACTCTCACTGGGGTACAGTTCCACAGACACTGACTCTCACTGGGTACAGTTCCACAGACACTGACTCTCACTGGGGTACAGTTCCACAGACACTGACTCTCACTGGGGTACAGTTCCACAGACACTGACTCTCACTGGGGTACAGTTCCACAGACACTGACTCTCACTGGGTACAGTTCCACAGACACTGACTCTCACTGGGGTACAGTTCCACAGACACTGACTCTCACTGGGGTACAGTTCCACAGACACTGACTCTCACTGGGGTACAGTTCCACAGACACTGACTCTCACTGGGGTACAGTTCCACAGACACTGACTCTCACTGGGGTACAGTTCCACAGACACTGACTCTCACTGGGGTACAGTTCCACAGACACTGACTCTCACTGGGGTACAGTTCCACAGACACTGACTCTCACTGGGTACAGTTCCACAGACACTGACTCTCACTGGGGTACAGTTCCACAGACACTGACTCTCACTGGGGTACAGTTCCACAGACACTGACTCTCACTGGGGTACAGTTCCACAGACACTGACTCTCACTGGGGTACAGTTCCACAGCACTGACTCTCACTGGGGTACAGTTCCACAGACACTGACTCTCACTGGGGTACAGTTCCACAGACACTGACTCTCACTGGGGTACAGTTCCACAGACACTGACTCTCACTGGGGTACAGTTCCACAGACACTGACTCTCACTGGGTACAGTTCCACAGACACTGACTCTCACTGGGGTACAGTTCCACAGACACTGACTCTCACTGGGGTACAGTTCCACAGACACTGACTCTCACTGGGTACAGTTCCACAGACACTGACTCTCACTGGGTACAGTTCCACAGACACTGACTCTCACTGGGTACACAGTTCCACAGACACTGACTCTCACTGGGGTACAGTTCCACAGACACTGACTCTCACTGGGGTACAGTTCCACAGACACTGACTCTCACTGGGGTACAGTTCCACAGACACTGACTCTCACTGGGGTACAGTTCCACAGACACTGACTCTCACTGGGGTACAGTTCCACAGACACTGACTCTCACTGGGGTACAGTTCCACAGACACTGACTCTCACTGGGTACAGTTCCACAGACACTGACTCTCACTGGGGTACAGTTCCACAGACACTGACTCTCACTGGGGTACAGTTCCACAGACACTGACTCTCACTGGGTACAGTTCCACAGGAACTGGGGCAGCACTGACTCTCACTGGGGTACAGTTCCACAGCACTGACTCTCACTGGGGTACAGTTCCACAGACACTGACTCTCACTGGGGTACAGTTCCACAGACACTGACTCTCACTGGGGTACAGTTCCACAGACACTGACTCTCACTGGGGTACAGTTCCACAGCACTGACTCTCACTGGGTACAGTTCACAGGCACTGTCACTCAGTCACTCTCACTGGGGTACAGTTCCACAGACACTGACTCTCACTGGGGTACAGTTCCACAGACACTGACTCTCACTGGGTACAGTTCCACAGACACTGACTCTCACTGGGGTACAGTTCCACAGACACTGACTCTCACTGGGGTACAGTTCCACAGACACTGACTCTCACTGGGGTACAGTTCCACAGACACTGACTCTCACTGGGGTACAGTTCCACAGACACTGACTCTCACTGGGGTACAGTTCCACAGACACTGACTCTCACTGGGTACAGTTCCACAGACACTGACTCTCACTGGGTACAGTTCCACAGACACTGACTCTCACTGGGGTACAGTTCCACAGACACTGACTCTCACTGGGTACAGTTCCACAGACACTGACTCTCACTGGGGTACAGTTCCACAGACACTGACTCTCACTGGGTACAGTTCCACAGACACTGACTCTCACTGGGGTACAGTTCCACAGACACTGACTCTCACTGGGGTACAGTTCCACAGACACTGACTCTCACTGGGTACAGTTCCACAGACACTGACTCTCACTGGGTACAGTTCCACAGACACTGACTCTCACTGGGGTACAGTTCCACAGACACTGACTCTCACTGGGGTACAGTTCCACAGACACTGACTCTCACTGGGGTACAGTTCCACAGACACTGACTCTCACTGGGGTACAGTTCCACAGACACTGACTCTCACTGGGGTACAGTTCCACAGACACTGACTCTCACTGGGGTACAGTTCCACAGACACTGACTCTCACTGGGGTACAGTTCCACAGGACACTGACTCTCACTGGGGTACAGTTCCACAGACACTGACTCTCACTGGGGTACAGTTCCACAGACACTGACTCTCACTGGGGTACAGTTCCACAGACACTGACTCTCACTGGGGTACAGTTCCACAGACACTGACTCTCACTGGGGTACAGTTCCACAGACACTGACTCTCACTGGGGTACAGTTCCACAGACACTGACTCTCACTGGGGTACAGTTCCACAGACACTGACTCTCACTGGGGTACAGTTCCACAGACACTGACTCTCACTGGGTACAGTTCCACAGCACTGACTCTCACTGGGTACAGTTCCACAGGCATGACTCTCACTGGGGTACAGTTCCACAGCACTGACTCTCACTGGGTACAGTTCCACAGACACTGACTCTCACTGGGGTACAGTTCCACAGACACTGACTCTCACTGGGGTACAGTTCCACAGACACTGACTCTCACTGGGGTACAGTTCCACAGACACTGACTCTCACTGGTACAGTTCCACAGACACTGACTCTCACTGGGGTACAGTTCCACAGACACTGACTCTCACTGGGGTACAGTTCCACAGGCACTGACTCTCACTGGGGTACAGTTCCACAGACACTGACTCTCACTGGGGTACAGTTCCACAGACACTGACTCTCACTGGGGTACAGTTCCACAGACACTGACTCTCACTGGGTACAGTTCCACAGACACTGACTCTCACTGGGGTACAGTTCCACAGACACTGACTCTCACTGGGGTACAGTTCCACAGCACTGACTCTCACTGGGTACAGTTCCACAGACACTGACTCTCACTGGGGTACAGTTCCACAGACACTGACTCTCACTGGGGTACAGTTCCACAGACACTGACTCTCACTGGGGTACAGTTCCACAGACACTGACTCTCACTGGGGTACAGTTCCACAGACACTGACTCTCACTGGGGTACAGTTCCACAGACACTGACTCTCACTGGGTACAGTTCCACAGACACTGACTCTCACTGGGTACAGTTCCACAGCACTGACTCTCACTGGGTACAGTTCCACAGACACTGACTCTCACTGGGGTACAGTTCCACAGACACTGACTCTCACTGGGGTACAGTTCCACAGACACTGACTCTCACTGGGGTACAGTTCCACAGACACTGACTCTCACTGGGGTACAGTTCCACAGACACTGACTCTCACTGGGGTACAGTTCCACAGACACTGACTCTCACTGGGGTACAGTTCCACAGACACTGACTCTCACTGGGTACAGTTCCACAGGCACTGACTCTCACTGGGGTACAGTTCCACAGACACTGACTCTCACTGGGTACAGTTCCACAGGCACTGACTCTCACTGGGGTACAGTTCCACAGCACTGACTCTCACTGGGTACAGTTCCACAGGCACTGACTCTCACTGGGGTACAGTTCCACAGACACTGACTCTCACTGGGGTACAGTTCCACAGACACTGACTCTCACTGGGGTACAGTTCCACAGACACTGACTCTCACTGGGGTACAGTTCCACAGACACTGACTCTCACTGGGTACAGTTCCACAGAACACTGACTCTCACTGGGGTACAGTTCCACAGACACTGACTCTCACTGGGGTACAGTTCCACAGACACTGACTCTCACTGGGGTACAGTTCCACAGACACTGACTCTCACTGGGGTACAGTTCCACAGACACTGACTCTCACTGGGGTACAGTTCCACAGGCACTGACTCTCACTGGGGTACAGTTCCACAGGCACTGACTCTCACTGGGTACAGTTCCACAGACACTGACTCTCACTGGGTACAGTTCCACAGACACTGACTCTCACTGGGGTACAGTTCCACAGACACTGACTCTCACTGGGGTACAGTTCCACAGACACTGACTCTCACTGGGGTACAGTTCCACAGGCACTGACTCTCACTGGGGTACAGTTCCACAGGCACTGACTCTCACTGGGGTACAGTTCCACAGACACTGACTCTCACTGGGGTACAGTTCCACAGGCACTGACTCTCACTGGGGTACAGTTCCACAGACACTGACTCTCACTGGGGTACAGTTCCACAGACACTGACTCTCACTGGGGTACAGTTCCACAGACACTGACTCTCACTGGGGTACAGTTCCACAGACACTGACTCTCACTGGGTACAGTTCCACAGACACTGACTCTCACTGGGGTACAGTTCCACAGGCACTGACTCTCACTGGGGTACAGTTCCACAGACACTGACTCTCACTGGGGTACAGTTCCACAGACACTGACTCTCACTGGGTACAGTTCCACAGACACTGACTCTCACTGGGGTACAGTTCCACAGACACTGACTCTCACTGGGGTACAGTTCCACAGACACTGACTCTCACTGGGGTACAGTTCCACGGACACTGACTCTCACTGGGGTACAGTTCCACAGACACTGACTCTCACTGGGGTACAGTTCCACAGGACTGACTCTCTGGGTACAGGGGGGGGTTCACACTGACTCTCACTGGGGTACAGTTCCACAGACACTGACTCTCACTGGGGTACAGTTCCACAGACACTGACTCTCACTGGGGTACAGTTCCACAGACACTGACTCTCACTGGGGTACAGTTCCACAGACACTGACTCTCACTGGGGTACAGTTCCACAGACACTGACTCTCACTGGGGTACAGTTCCACAGACACTGACTCTCACTGGGTACAGTTCCACAGACACTGACTCTCACTGGGGTACAGTTCCACAGACACTGACTCTCACTGGGTACAGTTCCACAGACACTGACTCTCACTGGGTACAGTTCCACAGACACTGACTCTCACTGGGGTACAGTTCCACAGACACTGACTCTCACTGGGGTACAGTTCCACAGACACTGACTCTCACTGGGGTACAGTTCCACAGACACTGACTCTCACTGGGGTACAGTTCCACCAGCACTGACTCTCACTGGGGTACAGTTCCACAGGCACTGACTCTCACTGGGGTACAGTTCCACAGACACTGACTCTCACTGGGGTACAGTTCCACAGACACTGACTCTCACTGGGGTACAGTTCCACAGACACTGACTCTCACTGGGGTACAGTTCCACAGACACTGACTCTCACTGGGGTACAGTTCCACAGGCACTGACTCTCACTGGGGTACAGTTCCACAGACACTGACTCTCACTGGGGTACATGTCCACAGACACTGACTCTCACTGGGGTACAGTTCCACAGACACTGACTCTCACTGGGGTACAGTTCCACAGACACTGACTCTCACTGGGGTACAGTTCCACAGACACTGACTCTCACTGGGGTACAGTTCCACAGGCACTGACTCACAGGGTACAGTTCCACAGACACTGACTCTCACTGGGGTACAGTTCCACAGACACTGACTCTCACTGGGTACAGTTCCACAGACACTGACTCTCACTGGGTACAGTTCCACAGACACTGACTCTCACTGGGGTACAGTTCCACAGACACTGACTCTCACTGGGGTACAGTTCCACAGACACTGACTCTCACTGGGGTACAGTTCCACAGCACTGACTCTCAATGGGGTACAGTTCCACAGACACTGACTCTCACTGGGGTACAGTTCCACAGACACTGACTCTCACTGGGGTACAGTTCCACAGACACTGACTCTCACTGGGGTACAGTTCCACAGACACTGCTCTCACTGGGGTACAGTTCCACAGACACTGACTCTCACTGGGGTACAGTTCCACAGCACTGACTCTCACTGGGTACAGTTCCACAGGCACTGACTCTCACTGGGGTACAGTTCCACAGCACTGACTCTCACTGGGGTACAGTTCCACAGCACTGACTCTCACTGGGGTACAGTTCCACAGACACTGACTTCACTGGGTACAGTTCCACGGCACTGACTCTCACTGGGGTACAGTTCCACAGACACTGACTCTCACTGGGGTACAGTTCCACAGACACTGACTCTCACTGGGGTACAGTTCCACAGACACTGACTCTCACTGGGGTACTTTCCACAGACACTGACTCTCACGGGGTACAGTTCCACAGACACTGACTCTCACTGGGGTACAGTTCCACAGACACTGACTCTCACTGGGGTACAGTTCCACAGACACTGACTCTCACTGGGGTACAGTTCCACAGCACTGACTCTCACTGGGGTACAGTTCCACAGACACTGACTCTCACTGGGGTACAGTTCCACAGACACTGACTCTCACTGGGGTACAGTTCCACAGCACTGACTCTCACTGGGGTACAGTTCCACAGACACTGACTCTCACTGGGGTACAGTTCCACAGACACTGACTCTCACTGGGGTACAGTTCCACAGACACTGACTCTCACTGGGGTACAGTTCCACAGACACTGACTCTCACTGGGTACAGTTTCACAGGACACTGACTCTCACTGGGGTACAGTTCCACAGACACTGACTCTCACTGGGTACAGTTCCACAGGCACTGACTCTCACTGGGGTACAGTTCCACAGACACTGACTCTCACTGGGGTACAGTTCCACAGACACTGACTCTCACTGGGGTACAGTTCCACAGACACTGACTCTCACTGGGGTACAGTTCCACAGCACTGACCTCACTGGGGTACAGTTCCACAGACACTGACTCTCACTGGGTACAGTTCCACAGACACTGACTCTCACTGGGGTACAGTTCCACAGACACTGACTCTCACTGGGGTACAGTTCCACAGACACTGACTCTCACTGGGGTACAGTTCCACAGACACTGACTCTCACTGGGGTACAGTTCCACAGGCACTGACTCTCACTGGGGTACAGTTCCACAGGCACTGACTCTCACTGGGGTACAGTTCCACAGACACTGACTCTCACTGGGGTACAGTTCCACAGACACTGACTCTCACTGGGTACAGTTCCACAGACACTGACTCTCACTGGGGTACAGTTCCACAGACACTGACTCTCACTGGGTACAGTTCCACAGACACTGACTCTCACTGGGGTACAGTTCCACAGGCACTGACTCTCACTGGGGTACAGTTCCACAGACACTGACTCTCACTGGGGTACAGTTCCACAGACACTGACTCTCACTGGGGTACAGTTCCACAGACACTGACTCTCACTGGGGTACAGTTCCACAGACACTGACTCTCACTGGGGTACAGTTCCACAGACACTGACTCTCACTGGGGTACAGTTCCACAGACACTGACTCTCACTGGGGTACAGTTCCACAGACACTGACTCTCACTGGGGTACAGTTCCACAGACACTGACTCTCACTGGGGTACAGTTCCACAGACACTGACTCTCACTGGGGTACAGTTCCACAGACACTGACTCTCACTGGGGTACAGTTTCCACAGGCACTGACTCTCACTGGGGTACAGTTCCACAGACACTGACTCTCACTGGGGTACAGTTCCACAGACACTGACTCTCACTGGGTACAGTTCCACAGACACTGACTCTCACTGGGGTACAGTTCCACAGACACTGACTCTCACTGGGGTACAGTTCCACAGGCATTGACTCTCACTGGGTACAGTTCCACAGACACTGACTCTCACTGGGGTACAGTTCCACAGACACTGACTCTCACTGGGGTACAGGTTCCACAGACACTGACTCTCACTGGGGTACAGTTCCACAGACACTGACTCTCACTGGGGTACAGTTCCACGGACACTGACTCTCACTGGGGTACAGTTCCACAGACACTGACTCTCACTGGGGTACAGTTCCACGGCACTGACTCTCACTGGGGTACAGTTCCACAGACACTGACTCTCACTGGGGTACAGTTCCACAGACACTGACTCTCACTGGGGTACAGTTCCACAGACACTGACTCTCACTGGGGTACAGTTCACAGACACTGACTCTCACTGGGTATACAGTTCCACAGACACTGACTCTCACTGGGGTACAGTTCCACGGACACTGCTCTCACTGGGGTACAGTTCCACAGACACTGACTCTCACTGGGGTACAGTTCCACAGGCACTGACTGTCACTGGGGTACAGTTCCACAGGCACTGACTCTCACTGGGGTACAGTTCCACAGCACAACACTGACTCTCACTGGTGTACAGTTCCACAGACACTGGCTCTCACTGGGGTACAGTTCCACAGACACAGACTCTCAT
>JASTWF010001512.1:0-76368 GCA_030390025.1 Squalus acanthias | reverse complement strand
TTTTATTAAACAGTGTGTGTGTTTCATTAAACAGTGTGCGCGTTTTATAAAGCTGTGAGCATGTTTTATTAAATTGTGAGTGTTTTATAAAACTGTGTGTTTTATTAAACTGTGTGTGTGTTTTATAAAACTGTTTGCGTGTTGTATAAAACTGTGTGTGTGTTTTATTAGAATGTGTGCGCGTTTTATAAAACTGTGAGCATGTTTTATTAAACTGTGTGCGTGTTTTATTAAACTGTGTGTGTGTTTTATTAAACTGTGTGTGTGTTTTATAAAACTGTGTGTGTGTTTTATTAAACTGTGTGTGTGTTTTATTAAACTGTGTGTGTGTTTTATAAAACTCTGTGTGTGCGTTATTAAACTGTGTGAGTGTTTTATAAAACTGTGTGTGTGTTTTATTAAACTGAGCGTGTATTTTATAAAACTGCGTGTTTTATTAAATTGTGTGTGTGTTTTATAAAACTGTGTGTGTGTTTTATTAAACTGTGTGCGTGTTTTATAAAACTGTGTGATTTATGTGCGTGTTTTATTAAACTGTGTGTGTTTTATTAAACAGTGTGCGTGTTTCATTAAACAGTGTGCGCGTTTTATAAAACTGTGAGCATGTTTTATTAAATTGTGTGTGTTTTCTAAAACTGTGTGTTTTATTAAACTGTGTGTGTGTTTTATAAAACTGTTTGCATGTTGTATAAAACTGTGTGTGTGTTTTATTAGAAAGTGTGCGCGTTTTATAAAACTGAGCATGTTTTATTAAACTGTGAGCATGTTTTATTAAACTGTGTGTTTTATAAAACTGTGAGCATGTTTTATTAAACTGTGTGTGTGTTTTATTAAACTGGCTAAGTTTTTTGTAAAACTGTGTGTGTGTTTTATTAAACTGTGTGTGTGTTTTATTAAACTGTGTGTGTGTTTTATAAAATTGTGTGTGTGTTTTATAAAACTGAGTGCCTGTTTTATTAAACTGTGTTTGTGTTTAATTAAACTGTATGCGTGTTTTATTAAACTATGTGCGTGTTTTATAAAACTGTGTATGTGTTTTATTAAACTGAGCGTGTATTTTATAAAACTGCGTGTTTTATTAAATTGTGTGTGTCTTTTATTAAACTGTGTGCGTGTTTTAATAAATTGTGAGTGTGTTTTATTAAACTGTGTGTGTTTTATTAACCTGTGTGTGTGTTTTATTAAACTGTGCATGTGTTTTATAAAACTGTGTGTGTGTTTTATTAAACTGTGTGTGTGTTTTATAAAACTGTGTGTGTGTTTTATTAAACTGTGTGTGTGTTTTATAAAACTGTGTATGTGTTTTATTAAACTGTGTGTGTGTTTAATTAAACTGTATGCGTGTTTTATTAAATTGTGTGTGTGTTTTATTAAATTGTGATTGTGTTTTATAAAACTGTGTGCGTGTTTTATTAAACTATGTGTGTGTTTTATTAAACTGTGTGTGTGTTTTATTAAACTGTGTGTGTGTTTTATTAAACTGTGTGTGTGTTTTATTAAACTGTGTGGGTGTTTTATTAAACTGTGTGTGTGTTTTATTAAACTGTGTGTGTGTTGTATAAAACTGTGTGTGTGTTTTATTAAACTGTGTGTGTGTTGTATAAAACTGTGTGTGTGTTTTATTAAACTGTGTGGGTGTTTTATAAAACTGTGTGTGTGTTTTATTAAACTATGTGTGTGTTTTATAAAACTGTGTATGTGTTTTATAAAACTGAGTGCCTGTTTTATCAAACTGTGTATGTGTTTAATTAAACTGTATGTGTGTTTTATTAAACTATGTGTGTGTTTTATAAAACTGCATGCGTATTTTATTAAACTGTTTGTTTGTTTTATAAAACTGCGTATTTGTTTTATTAAACTGTGTGTGTGTTTTATTAAACTGAGGGCATGTTTTATAAAACTGTGTGGGGTAAAAATTCAGTTGGTTGCGCCTCCCGTTAGCGCCTTAAGAGGGCGCTAATGGGGCGCAAAGCCGCTAACGCCCGGGCGCAGCGATGTTTGCGCCGCTCGAGAACTTAACTAGAGATTGTGCGGCGGCGCTAAAACTTACCGCTGCGACCACCTGCGCGCGCAGATTGTGACGTCATTCCATGGTGCAACGCCCTTGTGGCGCCCCGGAGCGGAAATTGAGTGGCGCCCCCTGCCTTACCGCCTGGCGCTTCCAACGACTGGAAGACTGGAACGCTATCAATCGCTGTGGGGCTGGGGGGGGGCGCTATTTAAAGGGGGCCTCTTCCTGTCTTTTTCTGTGGTCGACATTTATGCACCACTCGTTCTGAGAGAGAGAGAGAGATTCGGAGAGAGAGAGCGAGAGACTTCTACATTGACTCAACGCTTTGTGAGGTAGTTTTGCCTATTGATCCTAACTTTGTTGCTACTTTAGTTGCTGTCCCTCATTACTTTGCTTGCAAAGAGAATATGGGGGCTGCACTGATTGGGGGCGTCGTCCTGCTCCAGCTGAATCGGAGGATACAGAGACGCAGAGAGAGAGTGGCAATGATGGCCAGACGGAGGAGGGCCATCAGGCGTCTGTACAGGAGAGCTTACCCTCCCCGGGTATATCGTGAACAGCTCTCCTACATCCATATGTCCGAGAAGCTGTGTTTGCGAAGACTGCGATTCAGCAAGGAGGTGGTCACTGAGCTCTGCCACCTGCTGCAGCCAGATCTGCAGCCTCAACTGAGGTCCAGGACGTCTCTGTCGGTGGCAGTGAAGGTCACAGTGGCTTTGAACTTTTACGCCACTGGCTCATTCCAAGCTGCTGTTGGGGACCTCTCCAATATCTCCCAGTTCGCGGTGCATTGCTGCATCCGGCAGGTCACAAATGCCCTCTTCAGAAGGAGACGAGAGTTCATCTCTTTCCCTATGACCCCAGACAAGCAGCGTGACCGCGCTCTGGGCTTTGCGAGGGTAGCGGGCTTCCCCATGGTGCAGGGCGCCATTGACTGCACGCATGTGGCTTTGCGTGCTCCGCGTGAGAATGCAGAGGAATTCAGGAACAGAAAGGGGTTCCATTCCTTGAATGTCCAGTTGGTCTGTGACCACAGACAGCTGATACTCGCTGTCAATGCCCACTATCCTGGCAGCTGCCACAATGCTTTTATCCTGCGCCAGACTACTGTGGCAGAAGTTTTCGAGGCACCACATCAGCCAGTTGGTTGGCTTCTCGGGGACAAGGGGTATGCATTGAGCACCTGGCTGATGACACCGCTCCGTACGCCCAACACCCCTGCTGAGCTGCGGTACAGTGAAAGCCATCAAGCAACCAGGAACATTATTGAGCGCACAATCGGCGTGCTGAAACAACGGTTCCGCTGTCTGGACCATTCCGGAGGAGCCCTGCAGTACTCGCCTGAGCAAGTATCGAACTTCGTAGTCGTGTGCTGCATGTTGCATAACATGGCAATCCTCAGGACCCAGCCAATGCCACCAGGCCTTGGAGCACCACCAGAGGAGGAGGAGGAAGAGGAGGAAGAGGACGAGGACGATGATCATCAGCAGCACCAAGGCGGGAGGGCGGCCCACAATGGTCAAACTGCAAGGGCCGTCCGTCAACGGCTAATAGCAAGCCGCTTCTAGGGCCCCTGCCATTGCTACCAACATTAATCAACCCAGCACGCAACCCCTAAGCCGGCCAAGGCACCAATAATTCCAACCACCAGCCATGTATATTTTGAATACAGAAACTTATTTATTTTACAAACTCTGTGTGTGTCAATTCCTCATGACAAACTCATAGAAATAAACACAAAAAAACAGTCAATAACATAACTGGTTCTCACAACCTGGAGATAATGTCCAAAACACTAAACAAAAGTTGGACCATGAACCTCGGCCTTTAATAAAAAAATGACCAGCATTTTGTCACACCTCCTACTTTTTGCCCTTCGAGGGTGATCTCCTTCCCTTGCGCACTTCCCCCCTTCTAACCCTACTGCTCCTCCGTAATGGGACCTCAGTGGCTGCAGCAAGGCTGGTGGAAGGCTGCTGCTCGTCAGACCCTGACACTGCAGATGCCCCTGAAGGACGGCCTCGACCACTTCTGGGCCTGGAGGGCCCGGCTGCAGACTGCACCAACTCTGCATGGGCGGCAGCAGTCTGTCCTACAGGCGGTGGCAAGTGCAGTGGAGAAGTGACAGTGTTGGCAGCAGGAATGCTGTCATCGTGAGAGAGGACAGCAACTCCCTGCTCGCCCGACACACTGGCACTCCCACGGGGCAGCACTTCAGCATCCGGAGCAATCTGCCGGAGAACAGATTGCTGGCCTGCTGCGGCGCGGTGACAGCCCCGGGGACATGTGCACGAACCATCGAGGTTGGCAGCAGTCTGTGCTCGCGTGGCCTCAATCTGAGTCTGTATGAGAGCAGTCAGAGATGGGATCACGGCAGCCAGTGACTGAATTGCAGCACTAAGCATTAGTGTGGCATCTGCCTGTGCTACAGCGAAGTGCTCCACACTCCTTGCCAGTGACTCAATGCATTCGGGCACCCTTCCCACTGCACCCATGAGCTCAGTGTGCATGCCCACCGCCTGGGTGTTCATTTCTGCGATCAGCCGCTCCTCCTCTGCGTCCATTGCAGTAGGAGTGTCTGGCATACTCTCTTTCTGGGGAGAAGGCCCCCGTTCTTCCCTACCCCCCCATGGCGTTGCTGCAGCCCGCTGGGTCCTGGAGCTTCACCCTCATCAGCCCCTTCCCCCCTGCTCCCCTCCGGGGAAGGCGTGTTCCCAGTGTGGGCATGGGCTTCCTCGGGAGAGGGTGGCACTGATGCTCTGGCTTCCTCTTCCTCCTCAGCTGCAGCATCACTCCCAGTGGCAGCTTCAGGGCCCGTCTCCTCAGCTGGTGAATCACCATCTGAAAGCAGGGAGGTACAAGAGTGGCTTTAGCGTGAGGACAGGGTGGCAGTAAGGGAGGAATAAGTGCAGCAAGTTAGCAAGTTGGATTGAAAGTGTCAAAGGCTGGTGTTGTGAGGGACAAGTGGAAGGACAGAGGACAAAAAGGTGATGACCTTACCATTGCTGTCCAGAACGGGGTCGGCGTCTCCAGTGGCGACGGGACCGATCACCCGGCTTGCCACAATCCTGTGGACGCGCTCCTCCAGATCGCTGAGGGGTTGCAGCTGAGGCCGCCCTCCACCTGTCCGTTGCTGCTGTCTCCTATTATGAGCCAGCTTGGCCTGCAAGAAAAAGGACAGCATCTGAGTAAATATACAGCCATGGTCTTGCCTGATGTGCCTCCCATAGGTGAATAGCCCTTACAATATGCAGCCATGGTCTTGCCTGATGTGCCTCCCATAGGTGAATAGCCCTTACTGTATGCAAAGTGTGGAATGTGTGTGTGTGTTTGATGAAAGGGCCATAGGTGTTGGATGAGTGTTGCGCATTGGGGTTTTAAGACCCTCTGGCCATAGAGTGAGGTTGAGATGGAGGGATGGAGAGGTATTGAGAAAAAGCCACTCACCCTGACGACCCGAGTGAGATCGTTGAACTTTTTGCGGCATTGAGTATGGGTCCTGGGCACCATGCTCCTGGAGGAGATGCTCTGAGCCACCTCCCTCCACACTCTTCTGAACTCGCGTGGCAAAGGCCTCCTGCCACTCTCAGGGAAGAGCATACATCGTCTGCGCTCCACTGCGCCAACCAGAGCATCCAAGGCCCGCTCGGTGAAGCGATGAGCGCGTTCTCTCACCCTCTCCATGCTTGGCAGCAAAATGGATTCACAGGTCTCTCCAGGCTGAGATTCAAGGCTGCAATGAGCAGGGTGTGGCTGGGGAGCAAGTGGCCCCCCCCGCTTTAAGAAGTGGCCGGCGCCAGTGTGTCTGTGTTCCCTCGCTAACTGGCAGCAGCTGCGCTGCGCTCACGCGCTGAGTTAGCGCCTCACTCCTTGGCCTTTGCGCCTTAAGACAGGTGTGCAGCGCCTGCTTTAGCGCTCCACTCACCTCCCGGGGCGGTAAAAGTGAAGTTTCCAGTCAGTGCCGTTAATTAGCGCCAGGCGCTAATTTTTGCGTCCAGACGATATTTGCGCCCCAAATGGGGCGCGACCTAATTTCTACCCCTGTGTGTTTTATTAAACTGTGTGTGTGTTTTATAAAACTGTGTGTGTGTTTTATTAAAATGTGTGTGTTTTATTAAACTGTGTGTTTTATTAAACTGTGTGTGTGTTTTATAAAACTGTATGCGTGTTTTATTAAACTGTGTGTGTGTTTTATTAAATTGTGTGCGTGTTTTATTAAATTGTGTGCGTGTTTTATAAAACTGTGTGTGTGTTTTATTAAATTGTGTGTGTGTTTTATAAAACTGTGTGTGTTTTATTAAACTGTGTGTGTGTTTTATAAAACTGTGTGGGGTAGAAATTAGGTCGCGCCCCATTTGGGGCGCAAATATCGTCTGGACGCAAATATTAGCGCCTGGCGCTAATTATCGGCACTGACTGGAAACTTCACTTTTACCGCCCGGGAGGTGAGTGGAGCGCTAAAGCAGGCGCTGCACCCCTGTCTTAAGGCGCAAAGGCCGAGCAGTGAGGCGCTAACTCAGAGTGCTGGCGAAGCTCATGTAATGTCAGTCAGCAATGGAACACACACACAATGGCACGGGCCAGTTCTTAAAGGGGATGGTTAATCTTGCTTTCCATCCACATCCTGTTCATTGCTGCCTTGAATCTCGGCCTGGAGAGACTTGCACATCAAATGTGCTGGAAAGAACAATGGAGAGTACCAGGCAAAGAGCTCAGAGTGCAGCTCCCACAGTCTCTGCTAAATCGATACAAGGAATGGCAAATCAAAATGAACCTGCAAAGTGCTGCTCAGTACCCAAAACTCCTTCACACAACGTTGAATCTCTCCAGAAGTCTCTCCCTCTCTCTCTCAGAATGCGTAGTTCAAAAATGCCACCAACAATAAAAGACAGGAAGAGGCCCCCTTTAAATAGCGCCCCCCCCCCCAGCCCCACAGCGATTGATAGCGTTCCAGTCTTCTGGTCGTTGGATGCGCCAGGCGGTAAGGCAGGGGGCGCCACTCAATTTCCGCTCCGGGGCGCCACAAGGGCGTTGCACCATGGAATGACGTCACAATCTGCGCGCGCAGGTGGTCGCAGCGGTAAAGATTAGCGCCGCCGCACAATCTCTAGTTAAGTTCCCGAGCGGCGCAAACATCGCTGCACCCGGGCGTTAGCGGCTTTGCGCCCCATTAGCGCCCTCTTAAGGCGCTAACGGGAGGCGCAACCAACTGAATTTTTACCCCTGTGTGTTTTATTAAACTGTGTGTGTGTTTTATAAAACTGTGTGTGTTTTATTAAACTGTGTGTGTGTTTTATTAAACTGTGTGTGTGTTTTATTAAGCTGTGTGTGTGTTTTATAAAACTGTGTGTGTTTTATTAAACTGTGTGTGTGTTTTATTAAACTGTGTGTGTGTTTTATTAAGCTGTGTGTGTGTTTTATAAAACTGTGTGTGTTTTATTAAACTGTTTGTGTGGTTTATTAGACTGTGTGTGTGTTTTATTAAACTGTGTGTGTGTTTTATAAAACTGTGTGTGTGTTTTATTAAACTGTGTGTGTGTTTTATTAAACTGTGTGTGTTTTATTAAACTGTGTGCGTGTTTTATAAAACTGTGTGCGTGTTTTATTAAACTTTGTGCGTGTTTTATTAAACTGCTTGTGTGTTGTATAAAAATGTGTGCATGTTTTATTAAACTGTGTGTGTTTTATAAAACTGTGTGTGTGTTTTATTAAACTGTGTGTGTTTTATTAAACTGTGCTTGTGTTTTATTAAACTGTGTGCGTGTTTTATTAAACTGTGCGTATGTTTTATTAAACTGTGTGTGTGTTTTATAAAACTGTGTGCGCGTTTTATTAAATTGTGAGTGTGTTTTATTAAACTGTGTGTGTGTTTTATTAACCTGTGTTTCTGTTTTATTAAACTGTGCTTGTGTTTTATTAAACTGTGTGCGTGTTTTATTAAACTGTGTGTGTGTTTTATTAAACTGTGTGTGTGTTTTATAAAACTGTGTGTGTTTTATTAAACTGTGTGTGTGTTTTATAAAACTGTGTGTGTTTTATTAAACTGTGTGTGTGTTTTATTAAACTGTGTGTGTGTTTTATAAAACTGTGTGTGTTTTATTAAACTGTGTGTGTGTTTTATAAAACTGTGTGTGTGTTTTATTAAATTGTGTGTGTGTTTTATTAACCTGTGTTTCTGTTTTATTAAACTGTGTGTGTGTTTTATAAAACTGTGTGTGTGTTTTATAAAACTGTGTGTGTTTTATTAAACTGTGTGTGTGTTTTATAAAACTGTGTGTGTTTTATTAAACTGTGTGTGTGTTTTATAAAACTGTGTGTGTTTTATTAAACTGTGTGTGTGTTTTATTAAACTGTGTGTGTGTTTTATTAAGCTGTGTGTGTGTTTTATAAAACTGTGTGTGTGTTTTATAAAACTGTGTGTGTTTTATTAAACTGTGTGTGTGTTTTATTAAGCTGTGTGTGTGTTTTATAAAACTGTGTGTGTTTTATTAAACTGTTTGTGTGTTTTATTAGACTGTGTGTGTGTGTTATTAAACTGTGTGTGTGTTTTATAAAACTGTGTGTGTGTTTTAGTAGACTGTGTGTGTTTTATTAAACTGTGAGCATGTTTTATTAAACTGTGTGCGTGTTTTATAAAACTGTGTGCGTGTTTTATTAAACTTTGTGCGTGTTTTATTAAACTGCTTGTGTGTTGTATAAAAATGTGTGCATGTTTTATTAAACTGTGTGTGTTTTATAAAACTGTGTGTGTGTTTTATAAAACTGTGTGCGTGTTTTATTAAACTGTGCGTATGTTTTATTAAACTGTGTGTGTGTTTTATAAAACTGTGTGTGTGTTTTATTAAACTGTGTGTGTGTTTTATTAAACTGTGTGTGTGTTTTATTAAACTGTGTGTGTGTTTTATAAAACTGTGTGTGTTTTATTAAACTGTGTGTGTGTTTTATTAAATTATGTGTGTGTTTTATTAACCTGTGTTTCTGTTTTATTAAACTGTGTGTGTGTTTTATAAAACTGTGTGTGTTTTATTAAATTGTGTGTGTGTTTTATTAAACTGTGTGTGTGTTTTATTAAAATGTGTGTGTGTTTTATAAAACTGTGTGTGTGTTTTATTAAACTGTGTGTGTGTTTTATAAAACTGTGTGTGTGTTTTATTAAATTGTGTGAGTGTTTTAAAAAACTGTGTGTGTGTTTTATTAAACTGAGCGTGTATTTTATAAAACTGCGTGTTTTATTAAATTGTGTGTGTCATTTATTAAACTGTGAGTGTGTTTTATTAAACTGTGCTTGTGTTTTATTAAACTGTGTGCGCGTTTTATTAAACTGTGTGTGTGTTTTATTAAACTGTGTGTGTGTTTTATAAAACTGTGTGTGTTTTATTAAACTGTGTGTGTGTTTTATTAAAGTGTGCGTGTGTTTTATAAAACTGTGTGTGTGTTTTATTAAACTGTGTGTGTGTTTTATAAAACTGTGTGTGTTTTATTAAACTGTGTGTGTGTTTTTTAAAGTGTGCGTGTGTTTTATAAAACTGTGCGTGTGTTTTATAAAACTGTGTGTGGGTTTTATTAAACTGTGTGTCTGTTTTATTAAACTGTGTGCGCGTTTTTTAAAACTGTGAGCATTTTTTATTAAATTGTGTGTGTTTTATAAAACTGTGTGTTTTATTAAACTGTGTGTGTGTTTTATAAAACTGTTTGCATGTTGTATAAAACTGTGTGTGTGTTTTATTAGAAAGTGTGCGCGTTTTATAAAACTGTTTTATTAGACTCAGTGTGTGTTTTATTAGACTCAGTGTGTGTTTTATTAGACTCAGTGTGTGTTTTATTAGACTCAGTGTGAGTGTTTTATTAGACTCAGTGTGTGTTTTATTAGACTCAGTGTGTGTTTTATTAGACTCAGTGTGTGTTTTATTAGACTCAGTGTGAGTGTTTTATTAGACTCAGTGTGAGTGTTTTATTAGACTCAGTGTGTGTTTTATTAGACTCAGTGAGTGTTTTATTAGACTCAGTGTGTGTGTTTTATTAGACTCAGTGTGTGTGTTTTATTAGACTCAGTGTGAGTGTTTTATTAGACTCAGTGTGTGTTTTATTAGACTCAGTGAGTGTTTTATTAGACTCAGTGTGAGTGTTTTATTAGACTCAGTGAGTGTTTTATTAGACTCAGTGTGAGTGTTTTATTAGACTCAGTGAGTGTTTTATTAGACTCAGTGTGTGTTTTATTAGACTCAGTGTGAGTGTTTTATTAGACTCAGTGTGAGTGTTTTATTAGACTCAGTGTGTGTTTTATTAGACTCAGTGAGTGTGTTATTAGACTCAGTGTGAGTGTTTTATTAGACTCAGTGAGTGTTTTATTAGACTCAGTGTGTGTGTTTTATTAGACTCAGTGTGTGTGTTTTATTAGACTCAGTGTGTGTGTTTTATTAGACTCAGTGTGAGTGTTTTATTAGACTCAGTGTGTGTTTTATTAGACTCAGTGAGTGTTTTATTAGACTCAGTGTGAGTGTTTTATTAGACTCAGTGAGTGTTTTATTAGACTCAGTGTGAGTGTTTTATTAGACTCAGTGTGAGTGTTTTATTAGACTCAGTGTGTGTTTTATTAGACTCAGTGTGAGTGTTTTATTAGACTCAGTGTGAGTGTTTTATTAGACTCAGTGTGTGTTTTATTAGACTCAGTGAGTGTGTTATTAGACTCAGTGTGAGTGTTTTATTAGACTCAGTGTGAGTGTTTTATTAGACTCAGTGTGAGTGTTTTATTAGACTCAGTGTGAGTGTTTTATTAGACTCAGTGAGTGTTTTATTAGACTCAGTGTGAGTGTTTTATTAGACTCAGTGTGAGTGTTTTATTAGACTCAGTGTGTGTTTTATTAGACTCAGTGTGAGTGTTTTATTAGACTCAGTGTGAGTGTTTTATTAGACTCAGTGTGTGTTTTATTAGACTCAGTGAGTGTGTTATTAGACTCAGTGTGAGTGTTTTATTAGACTCAGTGTGAGTGTTTTATTAGACTCAGTGTGAGTGTTTTATTAGACTCAGTGTGTGTTTTATTAGACTCAGTGTGAGTGTTTTATTAGACTCAGTGTGAGTGTTTTATTAGACTCAGTGTGTGTTTTATTAGACTCAGTGAGTGTGTTATTAGACTCAGTGTGAGTGTTTTATTAGACTCAGTGTGTGTTTTATTAGACTCAGTGTGAGTGTTTTATTAGACTCAGTGTGTGTTTTATTAGACTCAGTGTGAGTGTTTTATTAGACTCAGTGTGAGTGTTTTATTAGACTCAGTGTGTGTTTTATTAGACTCAGTGTGAGTGTTTTATTAGACTCAGTGTGAGTGTTTTATTAGACTCAGTGTGAGTGTTTTATTAGACTCAGTGAGTGTTTTATTAGACTCAGTGTGTGTGTTTTATTAGACTCAGTGTGTGTTTTATTAGACTCAGTGTGAGTGTTTTATTAGACTCAGTGTGAGTGTTTTATTAGACTCAGTGTGTGTTTTATTAGACTCAGTGAGTGTTTTATTAGACTCAGTGTGTGTTTTATTAGACTCAGTGTGTGTTTTATTAGACTCAGTGTGTGTTTTATTAGACTCAGTGTGAGTGTTTTATTAGACTCAGTGAGTGTTTTATTAGACTCAGTGTGAGTGTTTTATTAGACTCAGTGTGTGTTTTATTAGACTCAGTGAGTGTTTTATTAGACTCAGTGAGTGTTTTATTAGACTCAGTGTGGTGTTTTATTAGACTCAGTGAGTGTTTTATTAGACTCAGTGTGAGTGTTTTATTAGACTCAGTGTAGTGTTTTATTAACTCATGTGTGGTGTTTTATTAGACTCAGTGTGTGGTTTTATTAGACTCAGTGTGTGTTTTATTAGACTCAGTGTGAGTGTTTTATTAAGACTCAGTGTGTGTTTTATTAGACTCAGTGTGAGTGGTTTATTAGACTCAGTGTGTGTTTTATGAGACTCAGTGAGTGTGTTATTAGACTCAGTGTGAGGGTTTTATTAGACTCAGTGAGTGTTTTATTAGACTCAGTGTGTGTGTTTTATTAGACTCAGTGTGAGTGTTTTATTAGACTCAGTGTGTGTTTTATTAGACTCAGTGAGTGTTTTATTAGACTCAGTGTGATGTTTTATTAGACTCAGTGTGTGTTTTATTAGACTCAGTGAGTGTTTTATTAGACTCAGTGTGTGTTTTATTAGACTCAGTGTGGTGTTTTATTAGACACAGTGTGTGTTTTATTAGACTCAGTGTGAGTGTTTTTTAGACTCAGTGTGTGTTTTATTAGACTCAGTGAGTGTTTTATTAGACTCAGTGTGTGTGTTTATTAGACTCAGTGTGTGTTTTATTAGACTCAGTGGTGTTTTATTAGACTCAGTGTGTGTGTTTTATTAGACTCAGTGTGTGTGTTTTATTAGACTCAGTGTGTGTTTTATTAGACTCAGTGTGAGTGTTTTATTAGACTCAGTGTGTTGTTTTATTAGACTCAGTAGTGTGTTATTAGACTCAGGTGAGTGTTTTATTAGACTCAGTGAGTGTTTTATTAGACTCAGTGTGGTTTTTATTAGACTCAGTGTGAGTGTTTTATTAGACTCAGTGTGAGTGTTTTATTAGACTCAGTGTGTGGTTTTATTAGACTCAGTGTGTGTTTTATTAGACTCAGTGTGAGTGTCTTTATTAGACTCAGTGTGTGTTTTATTAGACTCAGTGTGAGTGTTTTATAGACTCAGTGTTGTGTTTTATTAGACTCAGTGTGTGTGTTTTAATTAGACTCAGTGTGAGTGTTTTATTAGACTCAGTGTGTGTTTTATTAGACTCAGTTGAGTGTGTTTTATTAGACTCAGTGTGAGTGTTTTAATTAGACTCAGTGTGTGTTTTATTAGACTCAGTGAGTGTTTTATTAGACTCAGTGAGTGTTTATTAGACTCAGTGAGTGTTTTATTAGACTCAGTGTGTGTGTTTTATTAGACTCAGTGTGTGTCTCTATTAGACTCAGTGTGAGTGTTTTATTAGACTCAGTGAGTGTTTATTAGACTCAGTGTGAGTGTTTTATTAGACTCAGTGTGTGTTTTATTTAGACTCAGTGAGTGTTTTTATTAGACTCAGTGAGTGTTTTATTAGACTCAGTGTGGTGTGTTTTATTAGACTCAGTGTGTGTTTTATTAGACTCAGTGTGTGTTTTTATTAGACTCAGTGTGAGTGTTTTATTAGACTCAGTAGTGTTTTATTAGACTCAGTGTGAGTGTTTTATTAGACTCAGTGTGTGTTTATTTAGACTCAGTAGTTTTATTAGACTCATTGTGAGTGTTTTATTAGACTCAGTGTGAGTATTAGACTCAGTGTGAGTGTTTTATTAGACTCAGTGAGTGTTTTATTAGACTCAGTGTGAGTGTTTTATTAGACTCAGTGTGAGTGTTTTATTAGACTCAGTGTGAGTGTTTTATTAGACTCAGTGTGAGTGTTTTATTAGACTCAGTGAGTGTTTTATTAGACTCAGTGTGTGTGTTTTATTAGACTCAGTGTGTGTTTTATTAGACTCAGTGAGTGTTTTATTAGACTCAGTGAGTGTTTTATTAGACTCAGTGTGAGTGTTTTATTAGACTCAGTGTGTGCTTTATTAGACTCAGTGAGTGTTTTATTAGACTCAGTGAGTGTTTTATTAGACTCAGTGTGAGTGTTTTATTAGACTCAGTGTGTTTTTTATTAGACTCAGTGAGTGTTTTATTAGACTCAGTGTGTGTGTTTTATTAGACTCAGTGTGTGTTTTATTAGACTCAGTGAGTGTTTTATTAGACTCAGTGAGTGTTTTATTAGACTCAGTGTGAGTGTTTTATTAGACTCAGTGTGAGTGTTTTATTAGACTCAGTGAGTGTTTTATTAGACTCAGTGTGTGTTTTATTAGACTCAGTGTGAGTGTTTATTAGACTCAGTGTGTGTGTTTTATTAGACTCAGTGTGAGTGTTTTATTAGACTCAGTGTGTGTTTTATTAGACTCAGTGTGAGTGTTTTATTAGACTCAGTGGAGTGTTTTATTAGACTCAGTGTGTGTTTTATTAGACTCAGTGAGTGTTTTATTAGACTCAGTGTGTGTTTTTATTAGACTCAGTGTGAGTGTTTTATTAGACTCAGTGTGGTGTTTTATTAGACTCAGTGAGTGTTTTATTAGACTCAGTGTGAGTGTTTTATTAGACTCAGTGAGTGTTTTATTAGACTCAGTGTGGTGTTTTATTAGACTCAGTGTGAGTGTTTTATTAGACTCAGTGTGAGTGTTTTATTAGACTCATTGAGTGTTTTATTAGACTCAGTGTGTGTTTTATTAGACTCAGTGTGAGTGTTTTATTAGACTCAGTGTGGAGTGTTTTATTAGACTCAGTGAGTGTTTTATTAGACTCAGTGTGTGTGTTTATTAGACTCAGTGTGGTGTTTTATTAGACTCAGTGTGTGTTTTATTAGACTCAGTGAGTGTTTTTATTAGACTCAGTGTGTGTTTTATTAGACTCAGTGTGTGTGTTTTATAAGACTCAGTGTGTGTTTTATTAGACTCAGTGTGTGTTTTATTAGACTCAGTGTGAGTGTTTTATTAGACTCAGTGTGTGTGTTTAATTAGACTCAGTGTGAGTGTTTTATTAGACTCAGTGTGTGTTTTTATTAGACTCAGTGGTGAGGTTTTATTAGACTCAGTGAGTGTTTTATTAGACTCAGTGTGAGTGTTTTATTAGACTCAGTGAGTGTTTTATTAGACTCAGTGTGTGTTTTATTAGACTCAGTGTGTGTTTTATTAGACTCAGTGTGTGTTTTATTAGACTCAGTGTGAGTGTTTTATAGACTCAGTGTGTGTTTTATTAGACTCAGTGTGTGTTTATTAGACTCAGGGTGAGTGTTTTATTAGACTCAGTGTGTGTTTTATTAGACTCAGTGTGTGTTTTATTAGACTCAGTGTGTGTTTTATTAGACTCAGTGTGTGTTTTATTAGACTCAGTGTGTGTTTTATTAGACTCAGTGAGTGTTTTATTAGACTCAGTGTGTGTTTTATTAGACTCAGTGAGTGTTTTATTAGACTCAGTGTGAGTGTTTTATTAGACTCAGTGTAGTGTTTTATTAGACTCAGTGTGTGTTTTATTAGACTCAGTGTGAGTGTTTTATTAGACTCAGTGTGTGTTTTATTAGACTCAGTGTGAGTGTTTTATTAGACTCAGTGTGAGTGTTTTATTAGACTCAGTGTGTGTTTTATTAGACTCAGTGTGTGTTTTATTAGACTCAGTGTGAGTGTTTTATTAGACTCAGTGAGTGTTTTATTAGACTCAGTGTGAGTGTTTTATTAGACTCAGTGTGTGTGTTTTATTAGACTCAGTGTGAGTGTTTTATTAGACTCAGTGTGTGTGTTTTATTAGACTCAGTGTGAGTGTTTTATTAGACTCAGTGAGTGTTTTATTAGACTCAGTGAGTGTTTTATTAGACTCAGGTGAGTGTTTTATTAGACTCAGTGAGTGTTTTATTAGACTCAGTGTGTGTGTTTTATTAGACTCAGTGTGTGTTTTATTAGACTCAGTGTGTGTGTTTTATTAGACTCAGTGTGAGTGTTTTATTAGACTCAGTGAGTGTTTTATTAGACTCAGTGAGTGTTTTATTAGACTCAGTGTGTGTGTTTTATTAGACTCAGTGTGTGTTTTATTAGACTCAGTGTGTGTGTTTTATTAGACTCAGTGTGAGTGTTTTATTAGACTCAGTGAGTGTTTTATTAGACTCAGTGTGAGTGTTTTATTAGACTCAGTGAGTGTTTTATTAGACTCAGTGTGAGTGTTTTATTAGACTCAGTGTGAGTGTTTTATTAGACTCAGTGTGAGTGTTTTATTAGACTCAGTGTGTGTTTTATTAGACTCAGTGTGTGTGTTTTATTAGACTCAGTGTGAGTGTTTTATTAGACTCAGTGAGTGTTTTATTAGACTCAGTGTGTGTGTTTTATTAGACTCAGTGTGTGTTTTATTAGACTCAGTGTGTGTGTTTTATTAGACTCAGTGTGAGTGTTTTATTAGACTCAGTGAGTGTTTTATTAGACTCAGTGTGAGTGTTTTATTAGACTCAGTGTGAGTGTTTTATTAGACTCAGTGTGTGTGTTTTATTAGACTCAGTGTGTGTTTTATTAGACTCAGTGTGTGTGTTTAATTAGACTCAGTGTGAGTGTTTTATTAGACTCAGTGAGTGTTTTATTAGACTCAGTGTGTGTTTTATTAGACTCAGTGAGTGTTTTATTAGACTCAGTGTGAGTGTTTTATTAGACTCAGTGTGAGTGTTTTATTAGACTCAGTGTGTGTTTTATTAGACTCAGTGTGAGTGTTTTATTAGACTCAGTGTGAGTGTTTTATTAGACTCAGTGTGTGTGTTTTATTAGACTCAGTGTGAGTGTTTTATTAGACTCAGTGTGTGTTTTATTAGACTCAGTGAGTGTTTTATTAGACTCAGTGTGTGTTTTATTAGACTCAGTGTGTGTTTTATTAGACTCAGTGTGTGTTTTATTAGACTCAGTGAGTGTTTTATTAGACTCAGTGTGAGTGTTTTATTAGACTCAGTGTGAGTGTTTTATTAGACTCAGTGTGTGTTTTATTAGACTCAGTGTGTGTTTTATTAGACTCAGTGAGTGTTTTATTAGACTCAGTGTGTGTTTTATTAGACTCAGTGTGAGTGTTTTATTAGACTCAGTGTGTGTTTTATTAGACTCAGTGTGTGTTTTATTAGACTCAGTGAGTGTTTTATTAGACTCAGTGTGTGTTTTATTAGACTCAGTGGAGTGTTTTATTAGACTCAGTGTGTGTGTTTTATTAGACTCAGTGTGTGTTTTATTAGACTCAGTGTGAGTGTTTTATTAGACTCAGTGTGTGGTTTTATTAGACTCAGTGTGAGTGTTTTATTAGACTCAGTGTGTGTTTTATTAGACTCAGTGTGAGTGTTTTATTAGACTCAGTGAGTGTTTTATTAGACTCAGTGTGTGTTTTATTAGACTCAGTGAGTGTTTTATTAGACTCAGTGTGAGTGTTTTATTAGACTCAGTGAGTGTTTTATTAGACTCAGTGTGTGTTTTATTAGACTCAGTGTGAGTGTTTTATTAGACTCAGTGAGTGTTTTATTAGACTCAGGTGAGTGTTTTATTAGACTCAGTGTGTGTTTTATTAGACTCAGTGAGTGTTTTATTAGACTCAGTGTGTGTGTTTTATTAGACTCAGTGTGAGTGTTTTATTAGACTCAGTGTGTGTTTTTATTAGACTCAGTGTGTTGTTTTATTAGACTCAGTGTGTGTGTTTATTAGATCTCAGTGTGGTGTTTTATTAGACTCAGTGTGGTGTTTTATTAGACTCAGTGTGTTGTGTTTTATTAGACTCAGTGTGTGTTTTATTAGACTCAGTGTGAGTGTTTTATTAGACTCAGTGTGTGTTTTATTAGACTCAGTGAGTGTGTTTTATTAGACTCAGTGTGTGTTTTATTAGACTCAGTGTGTGTGTTTTATTAGACTCAGTGTGTGTTTTATTAGACTCAGTGTGTGTGTTTATTAGACTCAGTGTGTGGTTTTTATTAGACTCAGTGTGTGTGTTTTATTAGACTCAGTGTGTGTTTTATTAGACTCAGTGTGTGGTTTTATTAGACTCAGTGTGTGTGTTTTATTAGACTCAGTGTGTGTTTTATTAGACTCAGTGTGTGTGTTTTATTAGACTCAGTGTGTGTTTTATTAGACTCAGTGTGAGTGTTTTATTAGACTCAGTGTGAGTGTTTTATTAGACTCAGTGTGTGTTTTATTAGACTCAGTGAGTGTGTTTTATTAGACTCAGTGTGTGTTTTATTAGACTCAGTGAGTGTTTTTATTAGACTCAGTGTGTGTTTTATTAGACTCAGTGTGTGTTTTATTAGACTCAGGTGAGTGTTTTATTAGACTCAGTGTGAGTGTTGTATTAGACTCAGTGAGTGTTTTATTAGACTCAGTGTGTGTTTTATTAGACTCAGTGTGTGTGTTTTATTAGACTCAGTGTGTGTTTTATTAGACTCAGTGTGTGTTTTATTAGACTCAGTGTGAGTGTTTTATTAGACTCAGTGTGAGTGTTTTATTAGACTCAGTGTGAGTGTTTTATTAGACTCAGTGTGTGTTTTATTAGACTCAGTGAGTGTTTTATTAGACTCAGTGTGTGTTTTATTAGACTCAGTGAGTGTTTTATTAGACTCAGTGTGTGTGTTTTATTAGACTCAGTGTGTGTTTTATTAGACTCAGTGAGTGTGTTTTATTAGACTCAGTGTGTGTGTTTTATTAGACTCAGTGTGTGTTTTATTAGACTCAGTGAGTGTTTTATTAGACTCAGTTGAGGTTTTTAATTAGACTCAGTGTGAGTGTTTTATTAGACTCAGTGAGTGTTTTATTAGACTCAGTGTGAGTGTTTTATTAGACTCAGTGAGTGTTTTATTAGACTCAGTGTGTTGTTTTATTAGACTCAGTGAGTGTTTTTATTAGACTCAGTGTGTGTGTTTTATTAGACTCAGTGTGTGTTTTATTAGACTCAGTGTGTGTGTTTTATTAGACTCAGTGTGTGTTTTATTAGACTCAGTGTGAGTGTTTTATTTGACTCAGTGAGTGTTTTATTAGACTCAGTGTGTGTTTTATTAGACTCAGTGAGTGTTTTATTAGACTCAGTGTGAGTGTTATTATTAGACTCAGTGAGTGTTTTATTAGACTCAGTGTGTGTGTTTTATTAGACTCAGTGTGTGTTTTATTAGACTCAGTGTGTGTTTTATTAGACTCAGTGTGAGTGTTTTATTAGACTCAGTGAGTGTTTTATTAGACTCAGTGTGTGTTTTATTAGACTCAGTGTGAGTGTTTTATTAGACTCAGTGTGTGTTTTATTAGACTCAGTGAGTGTTTTATTAGACTCAGTGTGTGTTTTATTAGACTCAGTGTGAGTGTTTTATTAGACTCAGTGTGTGTTTTATTAGACTCAGTGTGAGTGTTTTATTAGACTCAGTGTGTGTTTTATTAGACTCAGTGAGTGTTTTATTAGACTCAGTGTGTGTTTTATTAGACTCAGTGTGAGTGTTTTATTAGACTCAGTGTGAGTGTTTTATTAGACTCAGTGTGAGTGTTTTATTAGACTCAGTGTGTGTTTTATTAGACTCAGTGAGTGTTTTATTAGACTCAGTGTGAGTGTTTTATTAGACTCAGTGAGTGTTTTATTAGACTCAGTGTGAGTGTTTTATTAGACTCAGTGTGTGTGTTTTATTAGACTCAGTGTGAGTGTTTTATTAGACTCAGTGTGTGTTTTATTAGACTCAGTGTGTGTTTTATTAGACTCAGTGAGTGTTTTATTAGACTCAGTGTGTGTTTTATTAGACTCAGTGTGTGTGTTTTATTAGACTCAGTGTGTGTTTTATTAGACTCAGTGTGTGTTTTATTAGACTCAGTGTGTGTTTTTATTAGACTCAGTGAGTGTTTTATTAGACTCAGTGTGAGTGTTTTATTAGACTCAGTGTGTGTTTTATTAGACTCAGTGTGTGTTTTATTAGACTCAGTGTGTGTTTTATTAGACTCAGTGTGTGTTTTATTAGACTCAGTGTGTGTTTTATTAGACTCAGTGTGTGTTTTATTAGACTCAGTGTGTGTTTTATTAGACTCAGTGTGTGTGTTTTATTAGACTCAGTGTGTGTTTTATTAGACTCAGTGTGAGTGTTTTATTAGACTCAGTGAGTGTTTTATTAGACTCAGTGTGTGTGTTTTATTAGACTCAGTGTGTGTGTTTTATTAGACTCAGTGTGAGTGTTTTATTAGACTCAGTGTGAGTGTTTTATTAGACTCAGTGAGTGTTTTATTAGACTCAGTGAGTGTTTTATTAGACTCAGTGTGAGTGTTTTATTAGACTCAGTGTGTGTTTTATTAGACTCAGTGAGTGTTTTATTAGACTCAGTGAGTGTTTTATTAGACTCAGTGTGAGTGTTTTATTAGACTCAGTGTGAGTGTTTTATTAGACTCAGTGTGTGTTTTATTAGACTCAGTGTGAGTGTTTTATTAGACTCAGTGTGAGTGTTTTATTAGACTCAGTGTGTGCTTTATTAGACTCAGTGAGTGTTTTATTAGACTCAGTGTGAGTGTTTTATTAGACTCAGTGTGTGTTTTATTAGACTCAGTGTGTGTGTTTTATTAGACTCAGTGTGTGTTTTATTAGACTCAGTGTGAGTGTTTTATTAGACTCAGTGTGTGTGTTTATTAGACTCAGTGTTAGTGTTTTATTAGACTCAGGTGTGTGTTTTATTAGACTCAGTGTGAGTGTTTTATTAGACTCAGTGTGAGTGTTTTATTAGACTCAGTGTGTGTTTTATTAGACTCAGTGTGTGTTTTATTAGACTCAGTGTGAGTGTTTTATTAGACTCAGTGTGTGTGTTTTATTAGACTCAGTTTAGTGTTTTATTAGACTCAGTGTGCTGTTTTATTAGACTCAGTGTGTGTGTTTTATTAGACTCAGTGTGTGTGTTTTATTAGACTCAGTTGTAGTGTTTTATTAGACTCAGTGTGTGTTTTATTAGACTCAGTGTGAGTGTTTTATTAGACTCAGTGAGTGTTTTATTAAGGCTCAGTGTGTGTTTTATTAGACTCAGTGAGTGTTTTATTAGACTCAGTGTGTGTTTTATTAGACTCAGTGTGTGTTTTATTAGACTCAGTGTGAGTGTTTTATTAGACTCAGTGTGTGTTTTATTAGACTCAGTGAGTGTTTTATTAGACTCAGTGTGTTTTTTATTAGACTCAGTGTGTGTTTTATTAGACTCAGTGTGTGTTTTATTAGACTCAGTGTGTGTTTTATTAGACTCAGTGTGTGTTTTATTAGACTCAGTGAGTGTTTTATTAGACTCAGTGTGAGTGTTTTATTAGACTCAGTGAGTGTTTTATTAGACTCAGTGAGTGTTTTATTAGACTCAGTGTGTGTTTTATTAGACTCAGTGTGTGTGTTTTATTAGACTCAGTGTGTGTTTTATTAGACTCAGTGTGTGTTTTATTAGACTCAGTGTGAGTGTTTTATTAGACTCAGTGTGTGTTTTATTAGACTCAGTGTGTGTTTTATTAGACTCAGTGTGAGTGTTTTATTAGACTCAGTGAGTGTTTTATTAGACTCAGTGAGTGTTTTATTAGACTCAGTGTGTGTTTTATTAGACTCAGTGAGTGTTTTATTAGACTCAGTGAGTGTTTTATTAGACTCAGTGAGTGTTTTATTAGACTCAGTGTGTGTTTTATTAGACTCAGTGTGTGTTTTATTAGACTCAGTGTGAGTGTTTTATTAGACTCAGTGTGTGTTTTATTAGACTCAGTGTGTGTTTTATTAGACTCAGTGTGTGTTTTATTAGACTCAGTGTGTGTTTTATTAGACTCAGTGTGAGTGTTTTATTAGACTCAGTGTGAGTGTTTTATTAGACTCAGTGTGTGTGTTTTATTAGACTCAGTGTGTGTTTTATTAGACTCAGTGTGTGTTTTATTAGACTCAGTGTGAGTGTTTTATTAGACTCAGTGTGAGTGTTTTATTAGACTCAGTGTGTGTTTTATTAGACTCAGTGTGAGTGTTTTATTAGACTCAGTGTGTGTTTTATTAGACTCAGTGTGTGTTTTATTAGACTCAGTGTGTGTGTTTTATTAGACTCAGTGTGAGTGTTTTATTAGACTCAGTGTGAGTGTTTTATTAGACTCAGTGTGTGTTTTATTAGACTCAGTGAGTGTTTTATTAGACTCAGTGTGTGTTTTATTAGACTCAGTGTGAGTGTTTTATTAGACTCAGTGAGTGTTTTATTAGACTCAGTGAGTGTTTTATTAGACTCAGTGTGTGTTTTATTAGACTCAGTGAGTGTTTTATTAGACTCAGTGTGAGTGTTTTATTAGACTCAGTGTGTGTGTTTTATTAGACTCAGTGTGTGTTTTATTAGACTCAGTGTGAGTGTTTTATTTGACTCAGTGAGTGTTTTATTAGACTCAGTGTGAGTGTTTTATTAGACTCAGTGTGAGTGTTTTATTAGACTCAGTGTGTGTGTTTTATTAGACTCAGTGTGTGTTTTATTAGACTCAGTGTGTGTGTTTTATTAGACTCAGTGTGAGTGTTTTATTAGACTCAGTGAGTGTTTTATTAGACTCAGTGTGTGTTTTATTAGACTCAGTGAGTGTTTTATTAGACTCAGTGTGAGTGTTTTATTAGACTCAGTGTGAGTGTTTTATTAGACTCAGTGTGTGTTTTATTAGACTCAGTGAGTGTTTTATTAGACTCAGTGTGAGTGTTTTATTAGACTCAGTGAGTGTTTTATTAGACTCAGTGTGAGTGTTTTATTAGACTCAGTGTGAGTGTTTTATTAGACTCAGTGTGTGTGTTTTATTAGACTCAGTGTGAGTGTTTATTAGACTCAGTGTGAGTGTTTTATTAGACTCAGTGTGTGTTTTATTAGACTCAGTGTGAGTGTTTTATTAGACTCAGTGTGTGTTTTATTAGACTCAGTGAGTGTTTTATTAGACTCAGTGTGAGTGTTTTATTAGACTCAGTGTGTGTTTTATTAGACTCAGTGAGTGTTTTATTAGACTCAGTGTGAGTGTTTTATTAGACTCAGTGAGTGTTTTATTAGACTCAGTGTGTGTGTTTTATTAGACTCAGTGTGTGTTTTATTAGACTCAGTGTGAGTGTTTTATTAGACTCAGTGTGTGTTTTATTAGACTCAGTGAGTGTTTTATTAGACTCAGTGTGAGTGTTTTATTAGACTCAGTGTGAGTGTTTTATTAGACTCAGTGAGTGTTTTATTAGACTCAGTGTGAGTGTTTTATTAGACTCAGTGAGTGTTTTATTAGACTCAGTGTGAGTGTTTTATTAGACTCAGTGTGAGTGTTTTATTAGACTCAGTGTGAGTGTTTTATTAGACTCAGTGTGAGTGTTTTATTAGACTCAGTGTGTGTTTTATTAGACTCAGTGAGTGTTTTATTAGACTCAGTGTGAGTGTTTTATTAGACTCAGTGTGAGTGTTTTATTAGACTCAGTGTGAGTGTTTTATTAGACTCAGTGTGAGTGTTTTATTAGACTCAGTGTGAGTGTTTTATTAGACTCAGTGTGTGTTTTATTAGACTCAGTGAGTGTTTTATTAGACTCAGTGTGAGTGTTTTATTAGACTCAGTGTGAGTGTTTTATTAGACTCAGTGTGTGTTTTATTAGACTCAGTGAATGTTTTCTTAGACTCAGTGAGTGTGTTTTATTAGACTCAGTGTGTGTGTTTTATTAGACTCAGTGTGTGTTTTATTAGACTCAGTGTGTGTGTTTTATTAGACTCAGTGTGTGTTTTATTAGACTCAGTGTGAGTGTTTTATTAGACTCAGTGTGTGTTTTATTAGACTCAGTGAGTGTGTTTTATTAGACTCAGTGTGTGTTTTATTAGACTCAGTGAGTGTGTTTTATTAGACTCAGTGTGTGTTTTATTAGACTCAGTGTGTGTTTTATTAGACTCAGTGAGTGTGTTTTATTAGACTCAGTGAGTGTTTTATTAGACTCAGTGGTGTGTTTTATTAGACTCAGTGTGTGTTTTATTAGACTCAGTGTGTGTTTATTAGACTCAGTGAGTGTTTTTATTAGACTCAGTGTGTGTTTTATTAGACTCAGTGAGTGTGTTTTATTAGACTCAGTGTGTGTTTTATTAGACTCAGTGTGTGTTTTATTAGACTCAGTGAGTGTGTTTTATTAGACTCAGTGTGTGTTTTATTAGACTCAGTGTGTGTGTTTTATTAGACTCAGTGTGTGTTTTATTAGACTCAGTGTGAGTGTTTTATTAGACTCAGTGTGTGTTTTATTAGACTCAGTGTGTGTTTTATTAGACTCAGTGTGTGTTTTATTAGACTCAGTGAGTGTTTTATTAGACTCAGTGTGAGTGTTGTATTAGACTCAGTGAGTGTTTTATTAGACTCAGTGAGTGTTTTATTAGACTCAGTGTGTGTTTTATTAGACTCAGTGTGAGTGTTTTATTAGACTCAGTGTGTGTGTTTTATTAGACTCAGTGAATGTTTTCTTAGACTCAGTGAGTGTGTTTTATTAGACTCAGTGTGTGTTTTATTAGACTCAGTGTGAGTGTTTTATTAGACTCAGTGAGTGTTTTATTAGACTCAGTGTGTGTTTTATTAGACTCAGTGAGTGTTTTATTAGACTCAGTGACTGTTTTATTAGACTCAGTGTGTGTTTTATTAGACTCAGTGTGTGTTTTATTAGACTCAGTGTGTGTGTTTTATTAGACTCAGTGTGACTGTGTTTTATTAGACTCAGTGTGAGTGTTTTATTAGACTCAGTGTGTGTTTTATTAGACTCAGTGAGTGTTTTATTAGACTCAGTGTGTGTTTTATTAGACTCAGTGAGTGTTTTATTAGACTCAGTGTGTGTTTTATTAGACTCAGTGTGAGTGTTTTATTAGACTCAGTGTGTGTTTTATTAGACTCAGTGTGAGTGTTTTATTAGACTCAGTGTGTGTTTTATTAGACTCAGTGTGAGTGTTTTATTAGACTCAGTGTGAGTGTTTTATTAGACTCAGTGTGAGTGTTTTATTAGACTCAGTGTGAGTGTTTTATTAGACTCAGTGAGTGTTTTATTAGACTCAGTGTGAGTGTTTTATTAGACTCAGTGAGTGTTTTATTAGACTCAGTGTGAGTGTTTTATTTGACTCAGTGAGTGTTTTATTAGACTCAGTGTGAGTGTTTTATTAGACTCAGTGTGTGTTTTATTAGACTCAGTGTGTGTTTTATTAGACTCAGTGTGTGTTTTATTAGACTCAGTGTGAGTGTTTTATTAGACTCAGTGTGAGTGTTTTATTAGACTCAGTGTGTGTTTTATTAGACTCAGTGAGTGTTTTATTAGACTCAGTGTGTGTTTTATTAGACTCAGTGTGAGTGTTTTATTAGACTCAGTGTGTGTTTTATTAGACTCAGTGAGTGTTTTATTAGACTCAGTGTGTGTTTTATTAGACTCAGTGTGAGTGTTTTATTAGACTCAGTGTGTGTTTTATTAGACTCAGTGTGTGTTTTATTAGACTCAGTGTGTGTGTTTTATTAGACTCAGTGTGAGTGTTTTATTAGACTCAGTGTGTGTTTTATTAGACTCAGTGTGAGTGTTTTATTAGACTCAGTGAGTGTTTTATTAGACTCAGTGTGTGTTTTATTAGACTCAGTGTGTGTTTTATTAGACTCAGTGAGTGTTTTATTAGACTCAGTGTGTGTTTTATTAGACTCAGTGAGTGTTTTATTAGACTCAGTGTGAGTGTTTTATTAGACTCAGTGAGTGTTTTATTAGACTCAGTGTGAGTGTTTTATTAGACTCAGTGTGAGTGTTTTATTAGACTCAGTGAGTGTTTTATTAGACTCAGTGTGTGTTTTATTAGACTCAGTGTGTGTTTTATTAGACTCAGTGTGTGTTTTATTAGACTCAGTGTGAGTGTTTTATTAGACTCAGTGAGTGTTTTATTAGACTCAGTGAGTGTTTTATTAGACTCAGTGTGTGTTTTATTAGACTCAGTGAGTGTTTTATTAGACTCAGTGTGTGTTTTATTAGACTCAGTGTGAGTGTTTTATTAGACTCAGTGAGTGTTTTATTAGACTCAGTGAGTGTTTTATTAGACTCAGTGTGTGTTTTATTAGACTCAGTGAGTGTTTTATTAGACTCAGTGTGAGTGTTTTATTAGACTCAGTGTGAGTGTTTTATTAGACTCAGTGAGTGTTTTATTAGACTCAGTGAGTGTTTTATTAGACTCAGTGTGTGTTTTATTAGACTCAGTGTGTGTTTTATTAGACTCAGTGTGTGTTTTATTAGACTCAGTGTGTGTGTTTTATTAGACTCAGTGTGTGTGTTTTATTAGACTCAGTGAGTGTTTTATTAGACTCAGTGTGAGTGTTTTATTAGACTCAGTGTGAGTGTTTTATTAGACTCAGTGTGTGTGTTTTATTAGACTCAGTGTGTGTTTTATTAGACTCAGTGTGAGTGTTTTATTAGACTCAGTGAGTGTTTTATTAGACTCAGTGTGTGTTTTATTAGACTCAGTGAGTGTTTTATTAGACTCAGTGTGTGTTTTATTAGACTCAGTGAGTGTTTTATTAGACTCAGTGTGAGTGTTTTATTAGACTCAGTGTGAGTGTTTTATTAGACTCAGTGTGTGTGTTTTATTAGACTCAGTGTGTGTTTTATTAGACTCAGTGTGTGTGTTTTATTAGACTCAGTGTGAGTGTTTTATTAGACTCAGTGAGTGTTTTATTAGACTCAGTGTGTGTTTTATTAGACTCAGTGAGTGTTTTATTAGACTCAGTG
This sequence comes from Squalus acanthias, assembly GCA_030390025.1. Taxonomy (NCBI): domain Eukaryota; kingdom Metazoa; phylum Chordata; class Chondrichthyes; order Squaliformes; family Squalidae; genus Squalus; species Squalus acanthias. The sequence goes on along the minus strand of JASTWF010001512.1, from coordinate 50,064 downwards.
TGAGTGTTTTATTAGACTCAGTGAGTGTTTTATTAGACTCAGTGTGTGTTTTATTAGACTCAGTGAGTGTTTTATTAGACTCAGTGTGAGTGTTTTATTAGACTCAGTGAGTGTTTTATTAGACTCAGTGTGTGTTTTATTAGACTCAGTGAGTGTTTTATTAGACTCAGTGTGAGTGTTTTATTAGACTCAGTGTGTGTTTTATTAGACTCAGTGTGTGTGTTTTATTAGACTCAGTGTGAGTGTTTTATTAGACTCAGTGAGTGTTTTATTAGACTCAGTGTGTGTTTTATTAGACTCAGTGAGTGTTTTATTAGACTCAGTGTGAGTGTTTTATTAGACTCAGTGAGTGTTTTATTAGACTCAGTGTGTGTGTTTTATTAGACTCAGTGAGTGTTTTATTAGACTCAGTGTGAGTGTTTTATTAGACTCAGTGTGAGTGTTTTATTAGACTCAGTGTGTGTGTTTTATTAGACTCAGTGTGTGTTTTATTAGACTCAGTGTGTGTGTTTTATTAGACTCAGTGAGTGTTTTATTAGACTCAGTGTGTGTTTTATTAGACTCAGTGAGTGTTTTATTAGACTCAGTGTGAGTGTTTTATTAGACTCAGTGTGAGTGTTTTATTAGACTCAGTGTGTGTTTTATTAGACTCAGTGTGAGTGTTTTATTAGACTCAGTGTGAGTGTTTTATTAGACTCAGTGTGTGTGTTTTATTAGACTCAGTGTGAGTGTTTTATTAGACTCAGTGTGTGTTTTATTAGACTCAGTGTGTGTTTTATTAGACTCAGTGTGAGTGTTTTATTAGACTCAGTGTGAGTGTTTTATTAGACTCAGTGTGTGTTTTATTAGACTCAGTGAGTGTTTTATTAGACTCAGTGTGAGTGTTTTATTAGACTCAGTGAGTGTTTTATTAGACTCAGTGTGTGTGTTTTATTAGACTCAGTGTGTGTTTTATTAGACTCAGTGTGTGTTTTATTAGACTCAGTGAGTGTTTTATTAGACTCAGTGTGAGTGTTTTATTAGACTCAGTGAGTGTTTTATTAGACTCAGTGTGAGTGTTTTATTAGACTCAGTGAGTGTTTTATTAGACTCAGTGTGAGTGTTTTATTAGACTCAGTGTGAGTGTTTTATTAGACTCAGTGTGAGTGTTTTATTAGACTCAGTGAGTGTTTTATTAGACTCAGTGTGTGTTTTATTAGACTCAGTGTGTGTGTTTTATTAGACTCAGTGTGTGTTTTATTAGACTCAGTGTGTGTTTTATTAGACTCAGTGTGTGTGTTTTATTAGACTCAGTGTGAGTGTTTTATTAGACTCAGTGTGAGTGTTTTATTAGACTCAGTGTGTGTTTTATTAGACTCAGTGAGTGTTTTATTAGACTCAGTGTGTGTTTTATTAGACTCAGTGAGTGTTTTATTAGACTCAGTGTGTGTTTTATTAGACTCAGTGTGAGTGTTTTATTAGACTCAGTGTGTGTTTTATTAGACTCAGTGTGTGTGTTTTTTTATTAGGACCCAGTGGTGTGTTGGTTTATTAGACTCTGTGTGGGTTTTTATTAGACTCAGTGTGGGTTTATATTAGACTCATGTGAGCGTGTTATTAGACTCAGTGGTGAGTGTTTTTATTAGACTCAGTGTGTGTTTTATTTAGACTCAGTGTGTGGGTTTTATTAGACCTCAGTTGTGTTTCAGTGTGTGTTTTATTAGACTCAGTGTGTGTTTTATTAGACTCATGTGTGTGTTTTATTAGACTCAGTGGTGTGTTTTATTAGACTCAGTGTGAGTGTTTTTATTATTAGACTCAGTGAGTGTTGTATTAGACCTCAGTGTGAGATGTTTTATTAGACTCATCAGTGTGAGTGTTTATTAGACTCAGTGAGTGTTTTATTAGACTCAGTGTGGAGTGGTTTATTGACTCAGTGTGGAGTGTGTTATTTAGACTCAGTGTTGAGTGTTTTATTAGTACTCGAGTAGTGTGTTTTTATTTAGACTCAGTGTGTGTTTATTAGACTCAGTGTGTTGTTTTTATTAGACGTCAGTGTGGTGGTTTTATTAGACTCAGTGTGACGTTATTAGACTAAGTGTGTGTTTTATTAGACCTCAGTGGTGGTGTTTTATTAGACTCAGTGTGAGTGTTTTATTAGACTCGAGTGTGTGTTTTATTAGACTCAGTGAGTGTTTATTAGACTCAGTGTGTGTGTTTTATTAGACTCAGTGTGTGTTTTATTAGACTCAGTGTGAGTGTTTTATTAGACTCAGTGTGAGTGTTTTATTAGACTCAGTGTGTGTTTTATTAGACTCAGTGAGTGTTTTATTAGACTCAGTGAGTGTTTTATTAGACTCAGTGAGTGTTTATTAGACTCAGTGAGTGTTTATTAGACTCAGTGTGTGTTTTATTAGACTCAGTGTGTGTTTTAATTAGACTCAGTGTGAGTGTTTTATTAGACTCAGTGTGTGTTTTATTAGACTCAGTGAGTGTTTTATTAGACTCAGTGAGTGTTTTATTAGACTCAGTTGAGTGTTTTATTAGACTCAGTGTGTGTTTTATTAGACTCAGTGAGTGTTTTATTAGACTCAGTGAGTGTTTTATAGACATCGTGTTGTTTTATTAGATCAGTGAGTGTTTTATTAGACTCAGTGAGTGTTTTATTAGACTCAGTGTGAGTGTTTTATTGACTCAGTGTGAGTGTTTTATTAGACTCAGTGTGGTGTTTTATTAGACTCAGTGAGTGTTTTATTAGACTCAGTGAGTGTTTATTAGACTCAGTGAGTGTTTTATTAGACTCAGTGTGAGTGTTTTATTAGACTCAGTGTGTGTGTTTTATTAGACTCAGTGTGAGTGTTTTATTAGACTCAGGTGTGTGTGTTTTTATTAGACTCAGTGTGTGTTTTATTAGACTCAGTGAGTGTTTTATTAGACTCAGTGAGTGTTTTATTAGACTCAGTGTGTGTTTTATTAGACTCAGTGTGTGTTTTATTAGACTCAGTGTGTGTTTTTATTAGACTCAGTGTGAGTGTTTATTAGACTCAGTGTGTGTTTTATTAGACTCAGTGTGTGTGTTTTATTAGACTCAGTGTGTGTTTTATTAGACTCAGGTGAGTGTTTTATTAGACTCAGTGTGAGTGTTTTATTAGACTCAGTGTGTGTTTTATTAGACTCAGTGTGTGTGTTTTATTAGACTCAGTGTGAGTGTTTTATTAGACCTCAGTGAGTGTTTTATTAGACTCAGTGTGAGTGTTTTATTAGACTCAGTGTGTGTGTTTTATTAGACTCAGTGTGTGTGTTTTATTAGACTCAGTGTGAGTGTTTTATTAGACTCAGTGTGAGTGTTTTATTAGACTCAGTGTGTGTGTTTTATTAGACTCAGTGTGTGTTTTATTAGACTCAGTGTGTGTTTTATTAGACTCAGTGTGTGTTTTATTAGACTCAGTGTGTGTTTTATTAGACTCAGTGTGTGTTTTATTAGACTCAGTGTGTGTTTTATTAGACTCAGTGTGAGTGTTTTATTAGACTCAGTGTGTGTTTTATTAGACTCAGTGTGTGTTTTATTAGACTCAGTGAGTGTTTTATTAGACTCAGTGTGAGTGTTTTATTAGACTCAGTGAGTGTTTTATTAGACTCAGTGAGTGTTTTATTAGACTCAGTGTGTGTTTTATTAGACTCAGTGAGTGTTTTATTAGACTCAGTGTGTGTTTTATTAGACTCAGTGAGTGTTTTATTAGACTCAGTGTGTGTTTTATTAGACTCAGTGTGTGTTTTATTAGACTCAGTGTGAGTGTTTTATTAGACTCAGTGTGTGTTTTATTAGACTCAGTGTGTGTTTTATTAGACTCAGTGAGTGTTTTATTAGACTCAGTGTGAGTGTTTTATTAGACTCAGTGAGTGTTTTATTAGACTCAGTGAGTGTTTTATTAGACTCAGTGTGTGTTTTATTAGACTCAGTGAGTGTTTTATTAGACTCAGTGTGTGTTTTATTAGACTCAGTGAGTGTTTTATTAGACTCAGTGAGTGTTTTATTAGACTCAGTGAGTGTTTTATTAGACTCAGTGTGTGTTTTATTAGACTCAGTGTGAGTGTTTTATTAGACTCAGTGTGTGTTTTATTAGACTCAGTGTGAGTGTTTTATTAGACTCAGTGTGAGTGTTTTATTAGACTCAGTGTGTGTTTTATTAGACTCAGTGTGTGTGTTTTATTAGACTCAGTGTGTGTTTTATTAGACTCAGTGTGTGTTTTATTAGACTCAGTGTGAGTGTTTTATTAGACTCAGTGTGTGTTTTATTAGACTCAGTGAGTGTTTTATTAGACTCAGTGTGTGTTTTATTAGACTCAGTGTGAGTGTTTTATTAGACTCAGTGTGTGTTTTATTAGACTCAGTGTGTGTTTTATTAGACTCAGTGTGTGTGTTTTATTAGACTCAGTGTGTGTTTTATTAGACTCAGTGTGTGTTTTATTAGACTCAGTGTGAGTGTTTTATTAGACTCAGTGTGTGTGTTTTATTAGACTCAGTGTGAGTGTTTTATTAGACTCAGTGTGTGTTTTATTAGACTCAGTGTGAGTGTTTTATTAGACTCAGTGAGTGTTTTATTAGACTCAGTGTGTGTTTTATTAGACTCAGTGAGTGTTTTATTAGACTCAGTGTGAGTGTTTTATTAGACTCAGTGAGTGTTTTATTAGACTCAGTGTGTGTTTTATTAGACTCAGTGAGTGTTTTATTAGACTCAGTGTGAGTGTTTTATTAGACTCAGTGAGTGTTTTATTAGACTCAGTGAGTGTTTTATTAGACTCAGTGTGTGTTTTATTAGACTCAGTGTGAGTGTTTTATTAGACTCAGTGTGTGTTTTATTAGACTCAGTGTGAGTGTTTTATTAGACTCAGTGTGAGTGTTTTATTAGACTCAGTGTGTGTTTTATTAGACTCAGTGTGTGTGTTTTATTAGACTCAGTGTGTGTTTTATTAGACTCAGTGTGTGTTTTATTAGACTCAGTGTGAGTGTTTTATTAGACTCAGTGTGTGTTTTATTAGACTCAGTGAGTGTTTTATTAGACTCAGTGTGTGTTTTATTAGACTCAGTGTGAGTGTTTTATTAGACTCAGTGTGTGTTTTATTAGACTCAGTGTGTGTTTTATTAGACTCAGTGTGTGTGTTTTATTAGACTCAGTGTGTGTTTTATTAGACTCAGTGTGTGTTTTATTAGACTCAGTGTGAGTGTTTTATTAGACTCAGTGTGTGTTTTATTAGACTCAGTGAGTGTTTTATTAGACTCAGTGTGTGTTTTATTAGACTCAGTGTGAGTGTTTTATTAGACTCAGTGAGTGTTTTATTAGACTCAGTGAGTGTTTTATTAGACTCAGTGTGTGTTTTATTAGACTCAGTGAGTGTTTTATTAGACTCAGTGTGTGTTTTATTAGACTCAGTGTGAGTGTTTTATTAGACTCAGTGAGTGTTTTATTAGACTCAGTGAGTGTTTTATTAGACTCAGTGTGAGTGTTTTATTAGACTCAGTGTGTGTTTTATTAGACTCAGTGTGAGTGTTTTATTAGACTCAGTGTGAGTGTTTTATTAGACTCAGTGAGTGTTTTATTAGACTCAGTGTGTGTTTTATTAGACTCAGTGTGTGTTTTATTAGACTCAGTGTGAGTGTTTTATTAGACTCAGTGAGTGTTTTATTAGACTCAGTGTGTGTTTTATTAGACTCAGTGAGTGTTTTATTAGACTCAGTGTGTGTTTTATTAGACTCAGTGAGTGTTTTATTAGACTCAGTGTGAGTGTTTTATTAGACTCAGTGTGAGTGTTTTATTAGACTCAGTGTGAGTGTTTTATTAGATCAGTGTGTGTTTTATTAGACTCAGTGTGTGTGTTTATTAGACTCAGTGTGAGTGTTTTATTAGACTCAGTGTGGTGTTTTATTAGACTCAGTGTGAGTGTTTTATTAGACTCAGTGAGTGTTTTTATTAGACTCAGTGAGTGTTTTATTAGACTCAGTGTGAGTGTTTTATTAGACTCAGTGTGTGTTTTATTAGGACTCAGTGTGTGTTTTATTAGACTCAGTGTGATGTGTTTTATTAGGACTCAGTGTGTGTGTTTTATTAGATCAGTGAGTGTTTTATTAGACTCAGTGAGTGTGTTATTAGGACTCAGTGTGTGTGTTTTATTAGACTCAGTGAGTGTTTTATTAGACTCAGTGTGAGTGTTTTATTAGACTCAGTGGGTAGACAGTGGTGTTTTATTAGACTCAGTGTGAGTGTTTTATTAGACTCAGTGAGTGTTTTATTAGACTCAGTGAGTGTTTTATTAGACTCAGTGTGAGTGTTTTATTAGACTCAGTGAGTGTTTTATTAGACTCAGTGTGAGTGTTTTATTAGACTCAGTGTGTGTTTTATTAGACTCAGTGAGTGTTTTATTAGACTCAGTGTGAGTGTTTTATTAGACTCAGTGAGTGTTTTATTAGACTCAGTGTGAGTGTTTTATTAGACTCAGTGAGTGTTTTATTAGACTCAGTGTGAGTGTTTTATTAGACTCAGTGGAGTGTTTTATTAGACTCAGTGTGAGTGTTTTATTAGACTCAGTGAGTGTTTTATTAGACTCAGTGTGTGTGTTTTATTAGACTCAGTGTGTGTTTTATTAGACTCAGTGTGTGTTTTATTAGACTCAGTGTGAGTGTTTTATTAGACTCAGTGTGTGTTTTATTAGACTCAGTGTGTGTTTTATTAGACTCAGTGTGTGTTTTATTAGACTCAGTGAGTGTTTTATTAGACTCAGTGAGTGTTTTATTAGACTCAGTGTGTGTTTTATTAGACTCAGTGAGTGTTTTATTAGACTCAGTGTGTGTTTTATTAGACTCAGTGTGAGTGTTTTATTAGACTCAGTGTGTGTTTTATTAGACTCAGTGTGTGTTTTATTAGACTCAGTGTGTGTGTTTTATTAGACTCAGTGTGAGTGTTTTATTAGACTCAGTGTGTGTGTTTTATTAGACTCAGTGTGATGTTTTATTAGACTCAGTGGTGTGTTTTATTAGACTCAGTGTGAGTGTTTTATTAGACTCAGTGTGTGTTTTATTAGACTCAGTGTGTGTGTTTTATTAGACTCAGTGAGTGTTTTATTAGACTCAGTGTGAGTGTTTTATTAGACTCAGTGAGTGTTTTATTAGACTCAGTGTGTGTTTTATTAGACTCAGTGTGAGTGTTTTATTAGACTCAGTGTGTGTTTTATTAGACTCAGTGTGTGTTTTATTAGACTCAGTGTGAGTGTTTTATTAGACTCAGTGTGTGTTTTATTAGACTCAGTGAGTGTTTTATTAGACTCAGTGTGAGTGTTTTATTAGACTCAGTGAGTGTTTTATTAGACTCAGTGTGAGTGTTTTATTAGACTCAGTGAGTGTTTTATTAGACTCAGTGAGTGTTTTATTAGACTCAGTGTGTGTTTTATTAGACTCAGTGTGTGTGTTTTATTAGACTCAGTGTGTGTTTTATTAGACTCAGTGAGTGTTTTATTAGACTCAGTGTGTGTTTTATTAGACTCAGTGTGTGTGTTTTATTAGACTCAGTGAGTGTTTTATTAGACTCAGTGTGTGTTTTATTAGACTCAGTGTGTGTTTTATTAGACTCAGTGAGTGTTTTATTAGACTCAGTGTGAGTGTTTTATTAGACTCAGTGTGTGTTTTATTAGACTCAGTGTGAGTGTTTTATTAGACTCAGTGAGTGTTTTATTAGACTCAGTGTGAGTGTTTTATTAGACTCAGTGTGTGTTTTATTAGACTCAGTGAGTGTTTTATTAGACTCAGTGAGTGTTTTATTAGACTCAGTGTGTGTTTTATTAGACTCATGAGTGTTTTATTAGACTCAGTGTGTGTTTTATTAGACTCAGTGAGTGTTTTATTAGACTCAGTGTGTGTTTTATTAGACTCAGTGTGAGTGTTTTATTAGACTCAGTGTGTGTTTTATTAGACTCAGTGTGAGTGTTTTATTAGACTCAGTGAGTGTTTTTATTAGACTCAGTGTGAGTGTTTTATTAGACTCAGTGAGTGTTTTATTAGACTCAGTGTGAGTGTTTTATTAGACTCAGTGTGTGTTTTATTAGACTCAGTGTGAGTGTTTTATTAGACTCAGTGTGTGTTTTATTAGACTCAGTGTGAGTGTTTTATTAGACTCAGTGTGTGTTTTATTAGACTCAGTGTGAGTGTTTTATTAGACTCAGTGAGTGTTTTATTAGACTCAGTGAGTGTTTTATTAGACTCAGTGTGAGTGTTTTATTAGACTCAGTGTGAGTGTTTTATTAGACTCAGTGTGAGTGTTTTATTAGACTCAGTGTGAGTGTTTTATTAGACTCAGTGAGTGTTTTATTAGACTCAGTGTGTGTTTTATTAGACTCAGTGTGAGTGTTTATTAGACTCAGTGAGTGTTTTATTAGACTCAGTGAGTGTTTTATAGACTCAGTGTGAGTGTTTTATTAGACTCAGTGTGTGTTTTATTAGACTCAGTGTGTGTTTTATTAGACTCAGTGAGTGTTTTATTAGACTCAGTGAGTGTTTTATTAGACTCAGTGAGTGTTTTATTAGGACTCAGTGTGTGTTTTATTAGACTCAGTGTGTGTTTTATTAGACTCAGTGTGTGTTTTATTAGACTCAGTGAGTGTTTTATTAGACTCAGTGAGTGTTTTATTAGACTCAGTGTGTGTTTTATTAGACTCAGTGAGTGTTTTATTAGACTCAGTGTGTGTTTTATTAGACTCAGTGTGTGTTTTATTAGACTCAGTGTGTGTTTTATTAGACTCAGTGAGTGTTTTATTAGACTCAGTGTGAGTGTTTTATTAGACTCAGTGTGTGTTTTATTAGACTCAGTGAGTGTTTTATTAGACTCAGTGAGTGTTTTATTAGACTCAGTGTGAGTGTTTTATTAGACTCAGTGAGTGTTTTATTAGACTCAGTGTGTGTTTTATTAGACTCAGTGAGTGTTTTATTAGACTCAGTGTGTGTGTTTTATTAGACTCAGTGAGTGTTTTATTAGACTCAGTGTGTGTTTTATTAGACTCAGTGTGTGTTTTATTAGACTCAGTGTGTGTTTTATTAGACTCAGTGTGTGTTTTATTAGACTCAGTGAGTGTTTTATTAGACTCAGTGTGAGTGTTTTATTAGACTCAGTGTGTGTGTTTTATTAGACTCAGTGTGTGTTTTATTAGACTCAGTGAGTGTTTTATTAGACTCAGTGTGTGTTTTATTAGACTCAGTGAGTGTTTTATTAGACTCAGTGTGGTGTTTTATTAGACTCAGTGGAGTGTTTTATTAGGACTCAGTGAGTGTTTTATTAGACTCAGTGTGAGTGTTTTATTAGACTCAGTGAGTGTTTTATTAGACTCAGTGTGAGTGTTTTATTAGACTCAGTGAGTGTTTTATTAGACTCAGTGTGGGTGTGTTTTATTAGACTCAGATTGTGAGTGTTTTATTAGACTCAGTGAGTGTTTTATTAGACTCAGTGAGTGTTTTATTAGACTCAGTGAGTGTTTTATTAGACTCAGTGTGTGTTTTATTAGACTCAGTGAGTGTTTTATTAGACTCAGTGTGGTGTTTTATTAGACTCAGTGTGTGTTTTATTAGACTCAGTGTGTGTGTTTATTAGACTCAGTGTGTGTTTATTAGACTCAGTGTGTGTGTTTTATTAGACTCAGTGAGTGTTTTATTAGACTCAGTGTGAGTGTTTTATTAGACTCAGTGAGTGTTTTATTAGACCTCAGTGAGTGTTTTATTAGACTCAGTGAGTGTTTTATTAGACTCAGTGTGAGTGTTTTATTAGACTCAGTGAGTGTTTTATTAGACTCAGTGAGTGTTTTATTAGACTCAGTGAGTGTTTTATTAGACTCAGTGTGTGTTTTATTAGACTCAGTGAGTGTTTTATTAGACTCAGTGTGAGTGTTTTATTAGACTCAGTGAGTGTTTTATTAGACTCAGTGAGTGTTTTATTAGACTCAGTGTGTGTTTTATTAGACTCAGTGTGAGTGTTTTATTAGACTCAGTGAGTGTTTTATTAGACTCAGTGTGTGTTTTATTAGACTCAGTGTGTGTTTTATTAGACTCAGTGAGTGTTTTATTAGACTCAGTGTGATGTTTTATTAGACTCAGTGTGTGTTTTATTAGACTCAGTGTGTGTTTTATTAGACTCAGTGAGTGTTTTATTAGACTCAGTGTGAGTGTTTTATTAGACTCAGTGTGTTGTTTTATTAGACTCAGTGAGTGTTTTATTAGACTCAGGTGAGTGTTTTATTAGACTCAGTCGTGAGTGTTTTAATAGACTCAGTGTGTGTTTTATTAGACTCAGTGAGTGTTTTATTAGACTCAGTGTGAGTGTTTTATTAGACTCAGTGTGTGTTTTATTAGACTCAGTGTGAGTGTTTTATTAGACTCAGTGTGTGTTTTATTAGACTCAGTGTGAGTGTTTTATTAGACTCAGTGTGAGTGTTTTATTAGACTCAGTGTGTGTTTTATTAGACTCAGTGAGTGTTTTATTAGACTCAGTTGAGTGTTTTATTAGACTCAGTGTGAGTGTTTTATTAGACTCAGTGTGAGTGTTTTATTAGACTCAGTGTGTGTTTTATTAGACTCAGTGTGTGTTTTATAGACTCGTGTGAGTGTTTTATTAGACTCAGTGTGTGTTTTATTAGACTCAGTGTGAGTGTTTTATTAGACTCAGTGTGAGTGTTTTATTAGACTCAGTGTGTGTTTTATTAGACTCAGTGAGTGTTTTATTAGACTCAGTGTGAGTTTTTATTAGACTCAGTGAGTGTTTTATTAGACTCAGTGTGAGTGTTTTATTAGACTCAGTGTGGTGTTTTATTAGACTCAGTGTGAGTGTTTTATTAGACTCAGTGAGTGTTTTATTAGACTCAGTGTGAGTGTTTTATTAGACTCAGTGTGTGTTTTATTAGACTCAGTGTGAGTGTTTTATTAGACTCAGTGAGTGTTTTATTAGACTCAGTGTGAGTGTTTTATTAGACTCAGTGTGTGTGTTTTATTAGACTCAGTGTGAGTGTTTTATTAGACTCAGTGAGTGTTTTATTAGACTCAGTGTGTGTGTTTTATTAGACTCAGTGTGTGTTTTATTAGACTCAGTGTGAGTGTTTTATTAGACTCAGTGAGTGTTTTATTAGACTCAGTGTGAGTGTTTTATTAGACTCAGTGTGTGTGTTTTATTAGACTCAGTGTGAGTGTTTTATTAGACTCAGTGAGTGTTTTATTAGACTCAGTGTGTGTGTTTTATTAGACTCAGTGTGTGTTTTATTAGACTCAGTGAGTGTTTTATTAGACTCAGTGTGAGTGTTTTATTAGACTCAGTGTGAGTGTTTTATTAGACTCAGTGTGTGTTTTATTAGACTCAGTGAGTGTTTTATTAGACTCAGTGTGAGTGTTTTATTAGACTCAGTGAGTGTTTTATTAGACTCAGTGAGTGTTTTATTAGACTCAGTGTGTGTTTTATTAGACTCAGTGTGTGTTTTATTAGACTCAGTGAGTGTTTTATTAGACTCAGTGTGAGTGTTTTATTAGACTCAGTGAGTGTTTTATTAGACTCAGTGTGTGTGTTTTATTAGACTCAGTGTGAGTGTTTTATTAGACTCAGTGTGTGTTTTATTAGACTCAGTGAGTGTTTTATTAGACTCAGTGAGTGTTTTATTAGACTCAGTGAGTGTTTTATTAGACTCAGTGAGTGTTTTATTAGACTCAGTGTGAGTGTTTTATTAGACTCAGTGTGTGTTTTATTAGACTCAGTGAGTGTTTTATTAGACTCAGTGTGAGTGTTTTATTAGACTCAGTGAGTGTTTTATTAGACTCAGTGTGAGTGTTTTATTAGACTCAGTGTGAGTGTTTTATTAGACTCAGTGTGAGTGTTTTATTAGACTCAGTGTGAGTGTTTTATTAGACTCAGTGTGAGTGTTTTATTAGACTCAGTGTGAGTGTTTTATTAGACTCAGTGTGAGTGTTTTATTAGACTCAGTGTGTGTGTTTTATTAGACTCAGTGTGAGTGTTTTATTAGACTCAGTGTGTGTTTTATTAGACTCAGTGAGTGTTTTATTAGACTCAGTGTGTGTGTTTTATTAGACTCAGTGTGAGTGTTTTATTAGACTCAGTGTGTGTGTTTTATTAGACTCAGTGTGTGTTTTATTAGACTCAGTGTGAGTGTTTTATTAGACTCAGTGTGTGTTTTATTAGACTCAGTGTGTGTTTTATTAGACTCAGTGAGTGTTTTATTAGACTCAGTGTGTGTTTTATTAGACTCAGTGTGTGTGTTTTATTAGACTCAGTGTGAGTGTTTTATTAGACTCAGTGTGTGTGTTTTATTAGACTCAGTGTGAGTGTTTTATTAGACTCAGTGTGTGTTTTATTAGACTCAGTGTGTGTTTTATTAGACTCAGTGTGTGTGTTTTATTAGACTCAGTGTGAGTGTTTTATTAGACTCAGTGAGTGTTTTATTAGACTCAGTGTGTTTTTTATTAGACTCAGTGTGAGTGTTTTATTAGACTCAGTGAGTGTTTTATTAGACTCAGTGTGTTTTTTATTAGACTCAGTGTGAGTGTTTTATTAGACTCAGTGAGTGTTTTATTAGACTCAGTGTGTGTTTTATTAGACTCAGTGTGAGTGTTTTATTAGACTCAGTGTGAGTGTTTTATTAGACTCAGTGAGTGTTTTATTAGACTCAGTGTGTGTTTTATTAGACTCAGTGTGAGTGTTTTATTAGACTCAGTGTGAGTGTTTTATTAGACTCAGTGTGAGTGTTTTATTAGACTCAGTGTGAGTGTTTTATTAGACTCAGTGTGAGTGTTTTATTAGACTCAGTGAGTGTTTTATTAGACTCAGTGTGTGTTTTATTAGACTCAGTGTGAGTGTTTTATTAGACTCAGTGTGAGTGTTTTATTAGACTCAGTGTGTGTGTTTTATTAGACTCAGTGTGTGTTTTATTAGACTCAGTGTGTGTGTTTTATTAGACTCAGTGTGAGTGTTTTATTAGACTCAGTGAGTGTTTTATTAGACTCAGTGTGTTTTTTATTAGACTCAGTGTGAGTGTTTTATTAGACAAAAGTGTGAGTGTTTTATTAGACTCAGTGTGTGTGTTTTATTAGACTCAGTGTGTGTTTTATTAGACTCAGTGAGTGTGTTTTATTAGACTCAGTGTGTGTTTTATTAGACTCAGTGTGTGTTTTATTAGACTCAGTGTGAGTGTTTTATTAGACTCAGTGTGTGTTTTATTAGACTCAGTGTGAGTGTTTTATTAGACTCAGTGTGAGTGTTTTATTAGACTCAGTGAGTGTTTTATTAGACTCAGTGTGTGTGTTTTATTAGACTCAGTGTGTGTGTTTTATTAGACTCAGTGTGAGTGTTTTATTAGACTCAGTGTGAGTGTTTTATTAGACTCAGTGTGTGTGTTTTATTAGACTCAGTGTGAGTGTTTTATTAGACTCAGTGTGTGTTTTATTAGACTCAGTGTGTGTTTTATTAGACTCAGTGTGAGTGTTTTATTAGACTCAGTGTGAGTGTTTTATTAGACTCAGTGTGTGTTTTATTAGACTCAGTGAGTGTTTTATTAGACTCAGTGTGAGTGTTTTATTAGACTCAGTGAGTGTTTTATTAGACTCAGTGTGTGTGTTTTATTAGACTCAGTGTGAGTGTTTTATTAGACTCAGTGTGAGTGTTTTATTAGACTCAGTGTGTGTTTTATTAGACTCAGTGTGAGTGTTTTATTAGACTCAGTGTGTGTTTTATTAGACTCAGTGAGTGTTTTATTAGACTCAGTGTGTGTTTTATTAGACTCAGTGTGTGTGTTTTATTAGACTCAGTGTGAGTGTTTTATTAGACTCAGTGTGTGTGTTTTATTAGACTCAGTGTGAGTGTTTTATTAGACTCAGTGTGAGTGTTTTATTAGACTCAGTGTGTGTGTTTTATTAGACTCAGTGTGAGTGTTTTATTAGACTCAGTGTGTGTGTTTTATTAGACTCAGTGTGAGTGTTTTATTAGACTCAGTGTGTGTGTTTTATTAGACTCAGTGTGTGTTTTATTAGACTCAGTGTGAGTGTTTTATTAGACTCAGTGAGTGTTTTATTAGACTCAGTGTGAGTGTTTTATTAGACTCAGTGTGAGTGTTTTATTAGACTCAGTGTGTGTGTTTTATTAGACTCAGTGTGAGTGTTTTATTAGACTCAGTGTGTGTTTTATTAGACTCAGTGAGTGTTTTATTAGACTCAGTGTGTGTTTTATTAGACTCAGTGTGAGTGTTTTATTAGACTCAGTGTGTGTTTTATTAGACTCAGTGTGAGTGTTTTATTAGACTCAGTGTGTGTTTTATTAGACTCAGTGTGAGTGTTTTATTAGACTCAGTGTGAGTGTTTTATTAGACTCAGTGTGTGTTTTATTAGACTCAGTGTGTGTTTTATTAGACTCAGTGTGAGTGTTTTATTAGACTCAGTGTGAGTGTTTTATTAGACTCAGTGAGTGTTTTATTAGACTCAGTGAGTGTTTTATTAGACTCAGTGTGTGTTTTATTAGACTCAGTGAGTGTTTTATTAGACTCAGTGTGTGTTTTATTAGAATCAGTGTGAGTGTTTTATTTGACTCAGTGAGTGTTTTATTAGACTCAGTGTGTGTTTTATTAGACTCAGTGAGTGTGTTTTATTAGACTCAGTGTGAGTGTTTTATTAGACTCAGTGAGTGTTTTATTAGACTCAGTGTGTGTTTTATTAGACTCAGTGAGTGTGTTTTATTAGACTCAGTGAGTGTGTTTTATTAGACTCAGTGTGTGTTTTATTAGACTCAGTGTGTGTTTTATTAGACTCAGTGAGTGTTTTATTAGACTCAGTGTGTGTTTTATTAGACTCAGTGAGTGTTTTATTAGACTCAGTGTGTGTTTTATTAGACTCAGTGAGTGTTTTATTAGACTCAGTGTGAGTGTTTTATTAGACTCAGTGAGTGTTTTATTAGACTCAGTGTGTGTGTTTTATTAGACTCAGTGTGTGTTTTTCTTAGACTCAGTGAGTGTGATTTATTAGACTCAGTGTGAGTGTTTTATTAGACTCAGTATGTGTGTTTTATTAGACTCAGTGAGTGTTTTATTAGACTCAGTGAGTGTTTTTATTAGAATCAGTGTGTGTTTTATTAGACTCAGTGTGAGTGTTTTATTAGACTCAGTGTGTAGTTTATTAGACTCAGTGAGTGTTTTATTAGACTCAGTGTGAGTGTTTTATTAGACTCAGTGAGTGTTTTATTAGACTCAGTGAGTGTTTTATTAGACTCAGTGTGAGTGTTTTATTAGACTCAGTGTGTGTTTTATTAGACTCAGTGTGTGTTTTATTAGACTCAGTGTGTGGTTTTATTAGACTCAGTGTGAGTGTTTTATTAGACTCAGTGATGTGTTTTATTAGACTCAGTGTGTGTGTTTTATTAGACTCAGTGAGTGTTTTATTAGACTCAGTGTGAGTGTTTATTAGACTCAGTGTGTGTTTTATTAGACTCTGTGTGAGTGTTTTATTAGACTCAGTGAGAGTGTTTTATTAGACTCAGTGTGTGTTTTATTAGACTCAGTGTGAGTGTTTTATTAGACTCAGTGTGTGTTTTATTAGACTCAGTGAGTGTTTTATTAGACTCAGTGTGAGTGTTTTTTAGACTCAGTGTGTGTTTTATTAGACTCAGTGTGTTTATTAGACTCAGTGTGAGTGTTTTATTAGACTCAGTGTGTGTTTTATTAGACTCAGTGTGAGTGTTTTATTAGACTCAGTGAGTGTTTTATTAGACTCAGTGTGTGTTTTATTAGACTCAGTGAGTGTTTTATTAGACTCAGTGTGTGTTTTATTAGACTCAGTGTGTGTGTTTTATTAGACTCAGTGTGAGTGTTTTATTAGACTCAGTGGTGTGTTTTATTAGACTCAGTGTGAGTGTTTTATTAGACTCAGTGTGTGTTTTATTAGACTCAGTGTGTGTTTTATTAGACTCAGTGTGTGTGTTTTATTAGACTCAGTGTGAGTGTTTTATTAGACTCAGTGAGTGTTTTATTAGACTCAGTGTGTGTTTTATTAGACTCAGTGTGAGTGTTTTATTAGACTCAGTGTGAGTGTTTTATTAGACTCAGTGTGTGTGTTTTATTAGACTCAGTGTGTGTTTTATTAGACTCAGTGTGTGTTTTATTAGACTCAGTGTGAGTGTTTTATTAGACTCAGTGTGAGTGTTTTATTAGACTCAGTGTGTGTGTTTTATTAGACTCAGTGAGTGTTTTATTAGACTCAGTGTGTGTTTTATTAGACTCAGTGTGAGTGTTTTATTAGACTCAGTGTGAGTGTTTTATTAGACTCAGTGTGAGTGTTTTATTAGACTCAGTGTGTGTTTTATTAGACTCAGTGTGTGTTTTATTAGACTCAGTGTGAGTGTTTTATTAGACTCAGTGTGAGTGTTTTATTAGACTCAGTGTGTGTTTTATTAGACTCAGTGAGTGTTTTATTAGACTCAGTGTGAGTGTTTTATTAGACTCAGTGAGTGTTTTATTAGACTCAGTGTGTGTGTTTTATTAGACTCAGTGTGTGTGTTTTATTAGACTCAGTGTGAGTGTTTTATTAGACTCAGTGTGAGTGTTTTATTAGACTCAGTGTGTGTGTTTTATTAGACTCAGTGTGAGTGTTTTATTAGACTCAGTGTGTGTTTTATTAGACTCAGTGTGTGTTTTATTAGACTCAGTGAGTGTTTTATTAGACTCAGTGTGAGTGTTTTATTAGACTCAGTGTGTGTTTTATTAGACTCAGTGAGTGTTTTATTAGACTCAGTGTGAGTGTTTTATTAGACTCAGTGAGTGTTTTATTAGAATCAGTGTGTGTGTTTTATTAGACTCAGTGTGACTGTTTTATTAGACTCAGTGTGAGTGTTTTATTAGACTCAGTGAGTGTTTTATTAGAATCAGTGTGTGTGTTTTATTAGACTCAGTGTGACTGTTTTATTAGACTCAGTGTGAGTGTTTTATTAGACTCAGTGTGTGTTTTATTAGACTCAGTGTGAGTGTTTTATTAGACTCAGTGTGTATGTTTTATTAGACTCAGTGAGTGTTTTATTAGACTCAGTGTGTGTTTTATTAGACTCAGTGTGAGTGTTTTATTAGACTCAGTGTGTGTGTTTTATTAGACTCAGTGTGAGTGTTTTATTAGACTCAGTGTGAGTGTTTTATTAGACTCAGTGTGTGTGTTTTATTAGACTCAGTGTGAGTGTTTTATTAGACTCAGTGTGTGTGTTTTATTAGACTCAGTGTGAGTGTTTTATTAGACTCAGTGTGTGTGTTTTATTAGACTCAGTGTGAGTGTTTTATTAGACTCAGTGAGTGTTTTATTAGACTCAGTGTGAGTGTTTTATTAGACTCAGTGTGAGTGTTTTATTAGACTCAGTGTGTGTGTTTTATTAGACTCAGTGTGAGTGTTTTATTAGACTCAGTGTGTGTTTTATTAGACTCAGTGAGTGTTTTATTAGACTCAGTGTGTGTTTTATTAGACTCAGTGTGAGTGTTTTATTAGACTCAGTGTGTGTTTTATTAGACTCAGTGTGAGTGTTTTATTAGACTCAGTGTGTGTTTTATTAGACTCAGTGTGAGTGTTTTATTAGACTCAGTGTGTGTTTTATTAGACTCAGTGTGTGTTTTATTAGACTCAGTGTGTGTTTTATTAGACTCAGTGTGAGTGTTTTATTAGACTCAGTGTGAGTGTTTTATTAGACTCAGTGTGTGTTTTATTAGACTCAGTGTGTGTTTTATTAGACTCAGTGTGAGTGTTTTATTAGACTCAGTGTGAGTGTTTTATTAGACTCAGTGAGTGTTTTATTAGACTCAGTGAGTGTTTTATTAGACTCAGTGTGTGTTTTATTAGACTCAGTGAGTGTTTTATTAGACTCAGTGTGTGTTTTATTAGACTCAGTGTGAGTGTTTTATTAGACTCAGTGAGTGTTTTATTAGACTCAGTGTGAGTGTTTTATTAGACTCAGTGAGTGTTTTATTAGACTCAGTGAGTGTTTTATTAGACTCAGTGAGTGTTTTATTAGACTCAGTGTGAGTGTTTTATTAGACTCAGTGTGTGTGTTTTATTAGACTCAGTGTGTGTGTTTTATTAGACTCAGTGTGTGTGTTTTATTAGACTCAGTGAGTGTTTTATTAGACTCAGTGAGTGTTTTATTAGACTCAGTGAGTGTTTTATTAGACTCAGTGTGTGTTTTATTAGACTCAGTGAGTGTTTTATTAGACTCAGTGTGTGTTTTATTAGACTCAGTGTGAGTGTTTTATTAGACTCAGTGTGTGTTTTATTAGACTCAGTGTGTGTGTTTTATTAGACTCAGTGTGAGTGTTTTATTAGACTCAGTGTGAGTGTTTTATTAGACTCAGTGTGAGTGTTTTATTAGACTCAGTGTGTGTTTTATTAGACTCAGTGTGTGTGTTTTATTAGACTCAGTGTGAGTGTTTTATTAGACTCAGTGAGTGTTTTATTAGACTCAGTGTGAGTGTTTTATTAGACTCAGTGAGTGTTTTATTAGACTCAGTGTGTGTGTTTTATTAGACTCAGTGTGAGTGTTTTATTAGACTCAGTGTGAGTGTTTTATTAGACTCAGTGTGTGTTTTATTAGACTCAGTGTGTGTGTTTTATTAGACTCAGTGAGTGTTTTATTAGACTCAGTGTGTGTTTTATTAGACTCAGTGTGTGTGTTTTATTAGACTCAGTGTGAGTGTTTTATTAGACTCAGTGTGAGTGTTTTATTAGACTCAGTGTGAGTGTTTTATTAGACTCAGTGTGTGTTTTATTAGACTCAGTGTGTGTGTTTTATTAGACTCAGTGTGAGTGTTTTATTAGACTCAGTGTGAGTGTTTTATTAGACTCAGTGTGAGTGTTTTATTAGACTCAGTGTGTGTTTTATTAGACTCAGTGTGTGTGTTTTATTAGACTCAGTGTGAGTGTTTTATTAGACTCAGTGTGAGTGTTTTATTAGACTCAGTGTGTGTTTTATTAGACTCAGTGTGTGTGTTTTATTAGACTCAGTGTGAGTGTTTTATTAGACTCAGTGTGTGTGTTTTATTAGACTCAGTGTGAGTGTTTTATTAGACTCAGTGTGAGTGTTTTATTAGACTCAGTGTGAGTGTTTTATTAGACTCAGTGAGTGTTTTATTAGACTCAGTGTGTGTTTTATTAGACTCAGTGTGTGTTTTATTAGACTCAGTGTGTGTTTTATTAGACTCAGTGTGTGTTTTATTAGACTCAGTGTGTGTGTTTTATTAGACTCAGTGTGAGTGTTTTATTAGACTCAGTGTGAGTGTTTTATTAGACTCAGTGTGAGTGTTTTATTAGACTCAGTGTGAGTGTTTTATTAGACTCAGTGTGTGTTTTATTAGACTCAGTGTGTGTGTTTTATTAGACTCAGTGTGATGTTGTATTAGACTCAGTGAGGTTTTATTTAGACTCAGTGATGTGTGTTATTAGACTCAGTGTGTGTATTAGACCTCAGTGTGTGTTTTATGAGACTCAGTGTGGGTTTTATTAGGATCATAAGTGTGAGTGTTTTATTAGACTCAGTGTGTGTTGTTTTATTAGACTCAGTGTGATGTTTTATTCAGACTCATGTGTGTGTTTTATTAGACTCAGTGGAGTGTTTTATTAGACTCAGTGTGTGTTTTATTAGACTCAGCTGTGTGTGTTTTTTATTAGACTCTGAGAGTGTTCTATTTAGACTCACTGTGAGTGTTTTATTAGACTCAGTGAGTGTTTTAATTAGAATCAGTGTGTGTTTTATTAGACTCAGTGAGTGTTTTATTTAGACTCAGTGTGAGTGTATTATTAGACTCAGTGTGATGTTCTTATTTGACTCAGTGAGTGTTTTATTAGACTCAGTGTGTGTTTTATTAGACTCAGATTGTGGTGTATGGGTGGTGTTTTATTAGACTCAGTGTGTGAGTTTTTATTCGGACTCAGTGTTGTGTTTTATTAGACTCAGTGTGAGTGTTTTATTAGACTCAGTGAGTGTTTTATTAGACTCAGTGTGTTGTTTTATTAGACTCCATGTGAGAGTTTTATTAGACTCTGTGTGTGTTTTACTCAGTTTTAGGACTCAGTGAGTGTTTTATTTAGACACAGTGTGTGTTTTAATAGACTCAGTGAGTGTGTTTTATTAGACTAAAGTGTGAGTGTTTTATTAGACTCAGTGTGTGTGGTTTTATTAGACTCAGTGTTGGTGTTTTATTAGACTCAGTGTGAGTGTTTTATTAGGACTCAGTGTGAGTGTTTTATTAGACTCAGTCTGTGTGTTTTATTAGACTCAGTGTTTAGACTCAGTGATTTTTTTAGACTCTGTGTGAGTTTACCAGTTTTATTAGATCAGTGTGTGGTTTTATTAGACTCTGTGTGAGTGTTTTATTAGAACTCAGTGAGTGTTATATTAGACTCGTGTGTGTGTTTATTAGACTCAGTGAGTGTGTTATTAGACTCAGTGTGGTGTTTTATTAGACTCAGTGAGAGTTTTATTAGGACTCGTGTGTGTGTTTTCAATAGACTCAGTGTGTGTTTTATTAGACTCGAGTGTGTGTTTTATTAGACTCAGTGTGAGTGTTTTATTAGACTCAGTGAGTGTTTTATTAGACTCAGTGTGTGTTTTATTAGACTCAGTGAGTGTTTTATTAGACTCAGTGTGAGTGTTTTATTAGACTCAGTGAGTGTTTTATTAGACTCAGTGTGTGTGTTTTATTAGACTCAGTGTGTGTGTTTTATTAGACTCAGTGTGAGTGTTTTATTAGACTCAGTGTGTGTTTTATTAGACTCAGTGAGTGTTTTATTAGACTCAGTGTGTGTTTTATTAGACTCAGTGAGTGTTTTATTAGACTCAGTGTGAGTGTTTTATTAGACTCAGTGTGTGTTTTATTAGACTCAGTGTGTGTTTTATTAGACTCAGTGAGTGTTTTATTAGACTCAGTGTGTGTTTTATTAGACTCAGTGTGAGTGTTTTATTAGACTCAGTGTGAGTGTTTTATTAGACTCAGTGTGTGTTTTATTAGACTCAGTGTGTGTTTTATTAGACTCAGTGTGTGTTTTATTAGACTCAGTGAGTGTTTTATTAGACTCAGGTGTGTTTTATTAGACTCAGTGAGTGTTTATTAGACTCAGTGTGTGTTTTATTAGACTCAGTGTGTGTTTTATTAGACTCAGTGAGTGTTTTATTAGAATCAGTGTGTGTTTTATTAGACTCAGTGTGTGTTTTATTAGACTCAGTGTGTGTTTTATTAGACTCAGTGAGTGTTTTATTAGACTCAGTGAGTGTTTTATTAGACTCAGTGGTGAGTGTTTTATTAGACTCAGTGTGTGTTTTATTAGACTCAGTGTGTGTTTTATTAGACTCAGTGTGTGTGTTTTATTAGACTCAGTGTGAGTGTTTTATTAGACTCAGTGTGAGTGTTTTATTAGACTCAGTGTGGTGTTTTATTAGACTCAGTGTGTGTTTTATTAGACTCAGTGTGTGTTTTATTAGACTCAGTGTGTGTTTTATTAGACTCAGTGAGTGTTTTATTAGACTCAGTGTGAGTGTTTTATTAGACTCAGTGTGTGTTTTATTAGACTCAGTGTGTGTTTTATTAGACTCAGTGTGAGTGTTTTATTAGACTCAGTGTGAGTGTTTTATTAGACTCAGTGTGTGTTTTATTAGACTCAGTGTGTGTTTTATTAGACTCAGTGAGTGTTTTATTAGACTCAGTGTGAGTGTTTTATTAGACTCAGTGTGTGTTTTATTAGACTCAGTGTGTGTTTTATTAGACTCAGTGTGTGTGTTTTATTAGACTCAGTGTGTGTGTTTTATTAGACTCAGTGAGTGTTTTATTAGACTCAGTGTGAGTGTTTTATTAGACTCAGTGTGAGTGTTTTATTAGACTCAGTGTGTGTGTTTTATTAGACTCAGTGTGACTGTTTTATTAGACTCAGTGTGAGTGTTTTATTAGACTCAGTGTGAGTGTTTTATTAGACTCAGTGTGAGTGTTTTATTAGACTCATTGTGTGTGTTTTATTAGACTCAGTTTTAGTGTTTTATTAGACTCAGTGAGTGTTTTATTAGACTCAGTGTGTGTTTTATTAGACTCAGTGTGTGTGTTTTATTAGACTCAGTGAGTGTTTTATTAGACTCAGTGTGTGTGTTTTATTAGACTCAGTGTGAGTGTTTTATTAGACTCAGTGTGAGTGTTTTATTAGACTCAGTGTGTGTTTTATTAGACTCAGTGAGTGTTTTATTAGACTCAGTGAGTGTTTTATTAGACTCAGTGTGAGTGTTTTATTAGACTCAGTGTGAGTGTTTTATTAGACTCAGTGTGTGTGTTTTATTAGACTCAGTGTGACTGTTTTATTAGACTCAGTGTGAGTGTTTTATTAGACTCAGTGTGAGTGTTTTATTAGACTCATTGTGTGTGTTTTATTAGACTCAGTTTTAGTGTTTTATTAGACTCAGTGTGTGTTTTATTAGACTCAGTGAGTGTTTTATTAGACTCAGTGTGAGTGTTTTATTAGACTCATTGTGTGTGTTTTATTAGACTCAGTTTTAGTGTTTTATTAGACTCAGTGTGTGTTTTATTAGACTCAGTGAGTGTTTTATTAGACTCAGTGTGAGTGTTTTATTAGACTCAATGTGTGTGTTTTATTAGACTCAGTGTGAGTGTTTTATTAGACTCAGTGTGTGTGTTTTATTAGACTCAGTGTGAGTGTTTTATTAGACTCAGTGAGTGTTTTATTAGACTCAGTGTGTGTTTTATTAGACTCAGTGAGTGTTTTATTAGACTCAGTGTGTGTTTTATTAGACTCAGTGTGTGTGTTTTATTAGACTCAGTGTGTGTTTTATTAGACTCAGTGTGTGTTTTATTAGACTCAGTGAGTGTTTTATTAGACTCAGTGTGTGTTTTATTAGACTCAGTGTGTGTTTTATTAGACTCAGTGAGTGTTTTATTAGACTCAGTGTGTGTTTTATTAGACTCAGTGAGTGTTTTATTAGACTCAGTGTGTGTTTTATTAGACTCAGTGTGTGTTTTATTAGACTCAGTGTGAGTGTTTTATTAGACTCAGTGTGTGTTTTATTAGACTCAGTGTGTGTGTTTTATTAGACTCAGTGAGTGTTTTATTAGACTCAGTGTGTGTTTTATTAGACTCAGTGTGTGTGTTTTATTAGACTCAGTGTGTGTTTTATTAGACTCAGTGTGTGTGTTTTATTAGACTCAGTGTGAGTGTTTTATTAGACTCAGTGTGTGTTTTATTAGACTCAGTGTGAGTGTTTTATTAGACTCAGTGTGAGTGTTTTATTAGACTCAGTGTGTGTTTTATTAGACTCAGTGAGTGTTTTATTAGACTCAGTGTGAGTGTTTTATTAGACTCAGTGTGTGTGTTTTATTAGACTCAGTGTGTGTTTTATTAGACTCAGTGTGTGTGTTTTATTAGACTCAGTGTGAGTGTTTTATTAGACTCAGTGTGAGTGTTTTATTAGACTCAGTGTGTGTTTTATTAGACTCAGTGAGTGTTTTATTAGACTCAGTGAGTGTTTTATTAGACTCAGTGTGAGTGTTTTATTAGACTCAGTGTGAGTGTTTTATTAGACTCAGTGTGTGTGTTTTATTAGACTCAGTGTGAGTGTTTTATTAGACTCAGTGTGAGTGTTTTATTAGACTCAGTGAGTGTTTTATTAGACTCAGTGTGAGTGTTTTATTAGACTCAGTGTGTGTTTTATTAGACTCAGTGTGAGTGTTTTATTAGACTCAGTGTGTGTTTTATTAGACTCAGTGTGTGTGTTTTATTAGACTCAGTGTGAGTGTTTTATTAGACTCAGTGTGTGTTTTATTAGACTCAGTGTGTGTTTTATTAGACTCAGTGTGAGTGTTTTATTAGACTCAGTGTGAGTGTTTTATTAGACTCAGTGTGTGTGTTTTATTAGACTCAGTGTGTGTTTTATTAGACTCAGTGTGTGTGTTTTATTAGACTCAGTGTGACTGTTTTATTAGACTCAGTGTGTGTTTTATTAGACTCAGTGTGTGTTTTATTAGACTCAGTGAGTGTTTTATTAGACTCAGTGTGAGTGTTTTATTAGACTCAGTGTGAGTGTTTTATTAGACTCAGTGTGTGTGTTTTATTAGACTCAGTGTGAGTGTTTTATTAGACTCAGTGTGTGTGTTTTATTAGACTCAGTGTGACTGTTTTATTAGACTCAGTGTGTGTTTTATTAGACTCAGTGTGTGTGTTTTATTAGACTCAGTGTGACTGTTTTATTAGACTCAGTGTGAGTGTTTTATTAGACTCAGTGTGAGTGTTTTATTAGACTCAGTGTGTGTGTTTTATTAGACTCAGTTTGAGTGTTTTATTAGACTCAGTGTGAGTGTTTTATTAGACTCAGTGTGTGTGTTTTATTAGACTCAGTTTGAGTGTTTTATTAGACTCAGTGTGTGTTTTATTAGACTCAGTGAGTGTTTTATTAGACTCAGTGTGAGTGTTTTATTAGACTCAGTGTGTGTTTTATTAGACTCAGTGTGTGTTTTATTAGACTCAGTGTGTGTGTTTTATTAGACTCAGTGTGACTGTTTTATTAGACTCAGTGTGTGTTTTATTAGACTCAGTGTGTGTTTTATTAGACTCAGTGTGACTGTTTTATTAGACTCAGTGTGAGTGTTTTATTAGACTCAGTGTGAGTGTTTTATTAGACTCAGTGTGAGTGTTTTATTAGACTCAGTGAGTGTTTTATTAGACTCAGTTTGAGTGTTTTATTAGACTCAGTGTGAGTGTTTTATTAGACTCAGTGTGTGTGTTTTATTAGACTCAGTTTGAGTGTTTTATTAGACTCAGTGTGTGTTTTATTAGACTCAGTGAGTGTTTTATTAGACTCAGTGTGTGTTTTATTAGACTCAGTGTGAGTGTTTTATTAGACTCAGTGTGAGTGTTTTATTAGACTCAGTGTGTGTGTTTTATTAGACTCAGTTTGAGTGTTTTATTAGACTCAGTGTGAGTGTTTTATTAGACTCAGTGTGTGTGTTTTATTAGACTCAGTGAGTGTTTTATTAGACTCAGTGTGTGTTTTATTAGACTCAGTGAGTGTTTTATTAGACTCAGTGTGTGTTTTATTAGACTCAGTGTGAGTGTTTTATTAGACTCAGTGTGTGTGTTTTATTAGACTCAGTGAGTGTTTTATTAGACTCAGTGTGTGTTTTATTAGACTCAGTGTGAGTGTTTTATTAGACTCAGTGAGTGTTTTATTAGACTCAGTGTGAGTGTTTTATTAGACTCAGTGTGTGTTTTATTAGACTCAGTGTGAGTGTTTTATTAGACTCAGTGTGAGTGTTTTATTAGACTCAGTGTGAGTGTTTTATTAGACTCAGTGTGTGTTTTATTAGACTCAGTGTGAGTGTTTTATTAGACTCAGTGTGAGTGTTTTATTAGACTCAGTGTGTGTGTTTTATTAGACTCAGTGTGACTGTTTTATTAGACTCAGTGTGTGTTTTATTAGACTCAGTGTGAGTGTTTTATTAGACTCAGTGACTGTTTTATTAGACTCAGTGTGTGTTTTATTAGACACAGTGAGTGTTTTATTAGACTCAGTGTGTGTTTTATTAGACTCAGTGAGTGTTTTATTAGACTCAGTGTGTGTTTTATTAGACTCAGTGTGTGTGTTTTATTAGACTCAGTGTGAGTGTTTTATTAGACTCAGTGTGTGTGTTTTATTAGACTCAATGTGTGTTTTATTAGACACAGTGAGTGTTTTATTAGACTCAGTGTGTGTTTTATTAGACTCAGTGTGAGTGTTTTATTAGACTCAGTGTGTGTGTTTTATTAGACTCAGTGTGTGTTTTATTAGACTCAGTGTGTGTTTTATTAGACTCAGTGTGTGTTTTATTAGACTCAGTGTGTGTGTTTTATTATACTCAGTGAGTGTTTTATTAGACTCAGTGTGTGTTTTATTAGACTCATTGAGTGTTTTATTAGACTCAGTGTGAGTGTTTTATTAGACTCAGTGTGTGTTTTATTAGACTCAGTGTGTGTGTTTTATTAGACTCAGTGAGTGTTTTATTAGACTCAGTGTGTGTTTTATTCGACTCAGTGAGTGTTTTATTAGACTCAGTGTGTGTTTTATTAGACTCAGTGTGTGTTTTATTAGACTCAGTGAGTGTTTTATTAGACTCAGTGTGTGTTTTATTAGACTCAGTGTGTGTTTTATTAGACTCAGTGTGAGTGTTTTATTAGACTCAGTGTGTGTTTTATTAGACTCAGTGTGTGTTTTATTAGACTCAGTGTGTGTTTTATTAGACTCAGTGTGAGTGTTTTATTAGACTCAGTGTGTGTTTTATTAGACTCAGTGAGTGTTTTATTAGCTCAGTGTGTGTTTTATTAGCTCAGTGTGAGTGTTTTATTAGACTCAGTGTGTGTGTTTTATTAGACTCAGTGTGTGTTTTATTAGACTCAGTGAGTGTTTTATTAGACTCAGTGTGTGTTTTATTAGACTCAGTGTGTGTTTTATTAGACTCAGTGTGTGTTTTATTAGACTCAGTGTGAGTGTTTTATTAGACTCACTGTGTGTTTTATTAGACTCAGTGTGTGTTTTATTAGACTCAGTGTGAGTGTTTTATTAGACTCAGTGTGTGTTTTATTAGACTCAGTGAGTGTTTTATTAGACTCAGTGTGTGTTTTATTAGACTCAGTGTGAGTGTTTTATTAGACTCAGTGAGTGTTTTATTAGACTCAGTGAGTGTTTTATTAGACTCAGTGAGTGTTTTATTAGACTCAGTGTGAGTGTTTTATTAGACTCAGTGAGTGTTTTATTAGACTCAGTGTGAGTGTTTTATTAGACTCAGTGCGAGTGTTTTATTAGACTCAGTGTGAGTGTTTTATTAGACTCAGTGTGAGTGTTTTATTAGACTCAGTGAGTGTTTTATTAGACTCAGTGAGTGTTTTATTAGACTCAGTGAGTGTTTTATTAGACTCAGTGTGAGTGTTTTATTAGACTCAGTGAGTGTTTTATTAGACTCAGTGTGAGTGTTTTATTAGACTCAGTGTGAGTGTTTTATTAGACTCAGTGCGAGTGTTTTATTAGACTCAGTGTGTGTTTTATTAGACTCAGTGTGAGTGTTTTATTAGACTCAGTGTGTGTTTTATTAGACTCAGTGTGAGTGTTTTATTAGACTCAGTGTGTGTTTTATTAGACTCAGTGAGTGTTTTATTAGACTCAGTGAGTGTTTTATTAGACTCAGTGTGTGTTTTATTAGACTCAGTGAGTGTTTTATTAGACTCAGTGAGTGTTTTATTAGACTCAGTGTGTGTTTTATTAGACTCAGTGAGTGTTTTATTAGACTCAGTGAGTGTTTTATTAGACTCAGTGAGTGTTTTATTAGACTCAGTGAGTGTTTTATTAGACTCAGTGAGTGTTTTATTAGACTCAGTGTGAGTGTTTTATTAGACTCAGTGTGTGTGTTTTATTAGACTCAGTGAGTGTTTTATTAGACTCAGTGAGTGTTTTATTAGACTCAGTGAGTGTTTTATTAGAGAAGTCGCACAACACCAGGTTATAGTCCAACAGATTTATTTAATTTTACAAGCTTTCGAAGCAGTTCGCTCCTTCGTCAGGTAAGTTAGCAATGAGAGAATCTCCCAGAATTCACAATTTAAACCCAGACAAAATCTATTCACATTATTCACTACAACAAAGAGCACAGCCAAGACAATGAGATGTGTCCCAGGGGGTCCAACGTGTCAAACCACCTGCTGGCTGCATATCCTGTCAATTTGTGTTTTTGTGTTAGTCTTTTTAAAAAAAAACACCTGGGAAGACCGGCCATGATGTCAAGTCACGTTCTGTATCGTGACATGAACCCGATATCGCGATTGAGGCCATCCTCATGAGTGCGGAACTTGGCTATCAGTTTCTGCTCTATGATTTTGCGCTGTCGTGTATCTCGAAGGCCGCCTTGGAGAACGCTTACCCGCAGATCCGAGGCTGAATGCCCCTGGCTGCTGAAGTGTTCCCCGACTGGGAGGCAACCCTCCTGCCTGGCGATTGTTGCGCAGTGTCCGTTCATACGTTGTCTCAGTGTCTGCATGGTCTCGCCGATGTACCATGCTCTGGAGCATCCTTTACTGCAACGTATCAGGTAGACAACGTTGGCCGAGTCACATGAGTATGTACCGTGTACCTGGTGGGTAGTGTCCTCACGTGTAATGATGGTATCTGTGTCCATGATTTGGCATGTCTTGCAGAGGTTGCCGTGGCAGGGTTGTGTGGTGTCTTGGTTGCTGTTCTCCTGAAAGATGGGTAATCTGCTGCGAACGATGGTACTTTTGAGGTTAGGCGGCTGCTTGAAGGCGAGTAGTGGAGGCGTGGGGATGGCCTTAGCAAGGTGTTCGTCGTCATCGATGACATGTTGAAGGCTGCGAAGAACATGGCTCCGGGGAAGTACTGGACGACGTAGGGTACTCTGTTGGTTGTGTCCCGTGTTCGTCTTCTGAGGAGGTCTATGCGGTTTTTCGCTGTGGCCCGTCGGAACTGTCGATCGACGAGTCGAGCATCATATCCCGTTCTTATGAGGGCGTCTTTCAGTGTCCGTAGGTGTCCATCGCGTTCCTCCTCGTCTGAGCAGATCCTGTGTATTCGCAGGGCTTGTCCATAGGGGATGGCTTCTTTAACGTGGTTAGGGTGGAAGCTGGAGAAGTGGAGCATCGTGAGGTTGTCCGTGGGCTTGCGGTAGAGTGAAGTGCTGAGGCGTCCGTCTTTGATGGAGATTCGTGTGTCCAAGAATGAAACCGATTCTGAGGAGTAGTCCATGGTGAGTTTGATGGTGGGATGGAACCTGTTGATGCTATCGTGTAGTCCTTTCAGTGATCCTTCGCCGTGGGTCCAAAGGAAGAAGATGTCGTCGATGTATCTGGTGTACAGCGTTGGTTGGAGGTCCTGTGCAGCGAAGAAGTCTTGCTCGAACTTGTGCATGAAGATGTTGGCGTATTGGGGTGCGAATTTGGTCCCCATGGCTGTTCCGTGTGTTTGGGTGAAAAAATGGTTGTCGAAGGTGAAGACATTGTGGTCAAGGATGAAGCGGATGAGTTGTAGGATGGCGTCCGGAGATTGGCTGTTGTTGGTGTTGAGTACTGAGGCTGTCGCAGCGATGCCGTCATTGTGGGGGATATTGGTGTAGAGTGCCGATACGTCCATTGTGACGAGGAGTGTTCCTGGTTCAACTGGTCCATGGGTGCTGAGTTTCTGCAAGAAGTCTGTAGTGTCGCGACAGAAGCTGGGGGTTCCCTGTACGATGGGTTTCAGGATGCCCTCGACGTACCCTGAAACCCATCGTACAGGGAACCCCCAGCTTCTGTCGCGACACTACAGACTTCTTGCAGAAACTCAGCACCCATGGACCAGTTGAACCAGGAACACTCCTCGTCACAATGGACGTATCGGCACTCTACACCAATATCCCCCACAATGACGGCATCGCTGCGACAGCCTCAGTACTCAACACCAACAACAGCCAATCTCCGGACGCCATCCTACAACTCATCCGCTTCATCCTTGACCACAATGTCTTCACCTTCGACAACCATTTTTTCACCCAAACACACGGAACAGCCATGGGGACCAAATTCGCACCCCAATACGCCAACATCTTCATGCACAAGTTCGAGCAAGACTTCTTCGCTGCACAGGACCTCCAACCAACGCTGTACACCAGATACATCGACGACATCTTCTTCCTTTGGACCCACGGCGAAGGATCACTGAAAGGACTACACGATAGCATCAACAGGTTCCATCCCACCATCAAACTCACCATGGACTACTCCTCAGAATCGGTTTCATTCTTGGACACACGAATCTCCATCAAAGACGGACGCCTCAGCACTTCACTCTACCGCAAGCCCACGGACAACCTCACGATGCTCCACTTCTCCAGCTTCCACCCTAACCACGTTAAAGAAGCCATCCCCTATGGACAAGCCCTGCGAATACACAGGATCTGCTCAGACGAGGAGGAACGCGATGGACACCTACGGACACTGAAAGACGCCCTCATAAGAACGGGATATGATGCTCGACTCGTCGATCGACAGTTCCGACGGGCCACAGCGAAAAACCGCATAGACCTCCTCAGAAGACGAACACGGGACACAACCAACAGAGTACCCTACGTCGTCCAGTACTTCCCCGGAGCCATGTTCTTCGCAGCCTTCAACATGTCATCGATGACGACGAACACCTTGCTAAGGCCATCCCCACGCCTCCACTACTCGCCTTCAAGCAGCCGCCTAACCTCAAAAGTACCATCGTTCGCAGCAGATTACCCATCTTTCAGGAGAACAGCAACCAAGACACCACACAACCCTGCCACGGCAACCTCTGCAAGACATGCCAAATCATGGACACAGATACCATCATTACACGTGAGGACACTACCCACCAGGTACACGGTACATACTCATGTGACTCGGCCAACGTTGTCTACCTGATACGTTGCAGTAAAGGATGCTCCAGAGCATGGTACATCGGCGAGACCATGCAGACACTGAGACAACGTATGAACGGACACCGCGCAACAATCGCCAGGCAGGAGGGTTGCCTCCCAGTCGGGGAACACTTCAGCAGCCAGGGGCATTCAGCCTCGGATCTGCGGGTAAGCGTTCTCCAAGGCGGCCTTCGAGATACACGACAGCGCAAAATCATAGAGCAGAAACTGATAGCCAAGTTCCGCACTCATGAGGATGGCCTCAATCGCGATATCGGGTTCATGTCACGATACAGAACGTGACTTGACATCATGGCCGGTCTTCCCAGGTGTTTTTTTTTAAAAAGACTAACACAAAAACACAAATTGACAGGATATGCAGCCAGCAGGTGGTTTGACACGTTGGACCCCCTGGGACACATCTCATTGTCTTGGCTGTGCTCTTTGTTGTAGTGAATAATGTGAATAGATTTTGTCTGGGTTTAAATTGTGAATTCTGGGAGATTCTCTCATTGCTAACTTACCTGACGAAGGAGCGAACTGCTTCGAAAGCTTGTAAAATTAAATAAATCTGTTGGACTATAACCTGGTGTTGTGCGACTTCTCATTTTTGTCCACCCCAGTCCAACGCCGGCATCTCCACATCATGTTTTATTAGACTCAGTGAGTGTGTTTTATTAGACTCAGTGTGTGTTTTATTAGACTCAGTGTGTGCTTTATTAGACTCAGTGTGTGTTTTATTAAACTGTGTGTGTGTTTTATTAAACTGTGTGTGTGTTTTATGAAACTATTTGCGTGTTTTATAAAACTTTGTGTGTTTTTCAAACTGTGTATGTGTCTATTACAACTCTAAGTGTGGTTTTTTAAACTGTTCATGTGCTTTTTGAATCTATTTGTGGGTTTTTGAGTCGGTTTGATCTTGGTAAAGCTGCATTTTATTCGTCCCCAGTATCAAAATCCAGCCCTTTGTGTCTATTATGAATCTATTTGATAGAGCAGTGTAGAGGGAGCTTTACTCTGTATCTAACCCGTGCTGTACCTGCCCTGGGAGTGTTTGATGGGGACTGTGTAGAGGGAGCTTTACTCTGTATCTAACCCGTGCTGTACCTGTCCTGGGAGTGTTTGATGGGGACAGTGTAGAGGGAGCTTTACTCTGTATCTAACCCCGTGCTGTACCTGCCCTGGGAGTGTTTGATGGGACAGTGTAGAGGGAGCTTTACTCTGTATCTAACCCGTGCTGTACCTGCCCTGGGAGTGTTTGATGGGGAACAGTGTAGAGGGAGCTTTCCTCTGTATCTAACCCGTGCTGTACCTGCCCTGGGAGTGTTTGATGGGGACAGTGTAGAGGGAGCTTTACTCTGTATCTAACCCCGTGCTGTACCTGCCCTGGGAGTGTTTGATGGGACAGTGTAGAGGGAGCTTTACTCTATCTAACCCCGTGCTGTACCTGCCGTGGGAGTGTTTGATGGGACAGTGTAGAGGGAGCTTTACTCTGTATCTAACCCATGCTGTACCTGCCCTGGGAGTGTTTGATGGGACAGTGTTGCGGGAGCGTTACTCTGTATCTGATAGCTTAAATGCAGCTTTGAGGGCATGACATGGTGGCCGTTACTGAGACATGGCTGCAAACTCGACATGATTGGGAGTTAAATATTCCAGTTTATAATGTATTTAGGAAGGAGTGTGAAACTGGAAGAGCAGGAGGGGTAGCCTTATTAATTGATGACACTATTACATATAAATACTGTGGCAACAAGAGCAGGTCAGAGGCTAGGTATTCTGCGGCGAGTGTCTCACCTCCTGACTCCCCAAAGCCTTTCCACCATCGACAAGGCACAAGTCAGGAGTGTGATGGAATACTCTCCACTTGCCTGGATGAGCGCAGCTGCAACAACACTCAAAAAGCTCGACACCATCCAGGACAAAGCAGCCCGCTTGATTGGCACCCCATCCACCACCTTAAACATTCATTCCCTCTACCACCGGCGTACCGTGGCTGCAGTGTGTACCATCTACAAGATGCACTGCAGCAACTCGCCAAGGCTTCTTCGGCAGCACCTCCCAAACCCGCGACCTCTTCCACCTAGAAGGACAAGGGCAGCAGACGCATGGGAACACCACCACCTCCAAGTTCCCCTCCAAGTCACACACCATCCTGACTTAGATGTATATCGCCGATCCTTCATCGTCGCTGGGTCAAAATCCTGGAACTCCCTCCCTAACAGCACTGTGGGAGCACCTTCACCACACGGACTGCAGTGGTTCAAGAAGGCGGCTCACCACCACCTTCTCAAGGGCAACTAGGGATGGGCAATAAATGCTGGCCTTGCCAGCGACGCCCATATCCCATAAGCGAATAAAAAAAACAACAATATTAGGAGAGGAAATAGGTAATGGAAAGCAATCAGCAGAGACTCTATGGTTGGAGTTGATGAATAAGGGAGGACTTAAAGCTGTCGTGGGAGTTGTCTACAGGCTTCCTAATAGTAGCAATGAAGTGGCAGAATGTATGAATTCGGAGATTAGGGAGGCTTGGAGCAAAAGCAGAGCTGTTTTAATGGGAGACTTTAATTTTCATCTAGATTGGGATGAGCAGAATAGCTCGAGTCAGACAGATGGTGAATTTCGTGAGAGTGTTCAAGATAGTTTTCTGAAGCAATATGTTCTAGAAATTTCTTCACCCAGAGGGTTGTGGGGGTCTGGAACTCACTGCCTGAAAGGGTGGTAGAGGCAGGAACCCTAACCACATTTAAAAAGTACTTGGATGTGCACTTGGGATGCTGTAACCTGCAGGGCTACGGACCTAGAGCTGGGAAGTGGGATTAGGAAGGATAGCTCTTTGTTGGCCGGCGCGGACACGATGGGCCGAAATGGCCTCCTTCCGTGCTGTAACTTTCTATGATTCTATGAACCAACAAGAGGACAGGCCATATTCGATTTAGTCATGAGCAATGAGCCAGACTTAGTCAATCTAACAGTAAAGGAACATTTATCTAACAGTGATTATAATACGATCGAATTCAATGTTAGGTTTCAAAAGGAGAAGCTTAACATAGAAGCATAGAAGATAGGAGCAGGAGTAGGCCATTCGGCCCCTGGAGCCTGCTCCGCCATTTAATGAGATCATGGCTGATCATCCAAATTCAGTACCCTGTCCCTGCTTTCTCCCCATATCCCTTGATCCCTTTAGCCTTAAGAAATATATCTATCTCCTTCTTGAATATATTTAATGAATTGGCCTCAACTGCCTTCTGTGGTAGAGAATTCCACAGGTTCACCACTCTCTGGGTGAAGAAATTCCTCCTCATCTCAGTCCTAAATGGCTTACCCCTTATCCTTAGACTGTGACCCCTGGTTCTGGACACCCCACCATCGGGAACAGTTACTAAGATTGTAGATTTTGGTACGGCCAACTTTAATGGGATGAGACAGAGACTGATGACAGCAAAGGTCAAATCTGTTATCGGGTAAAATTACAGATGAACAGTGGGAGGTGTT
Source organism: Squalus acanthias (assembly GCA_030390025.1). NCBI lineage: Eukaryota > Metazoa > Chordata > Chondrichthyes > Squaliformes > Squalidae > Squalus > Squalus acanthias. The sequence goes on along the minus strand of JASTWF010001512.1, from coordinate 16,104 downwards.
TGAAAAAGAATTTAGCTTAATCCAGGACCAATCTCTAATTACCAAATAAAACAGCCATGGTCGACGAGAGAGGGGAGAGGTAACATAAAACTAAGGGAAAGGGCATATATAAGTACAAAGAATAGGGCAGATCCAGGGGACAGGGAGAGATATAAAGAACAGCAAAGGAAAACAAAAAAGATAGTATGAGCCGCAAAAAGGGAATATGAAAAGAAACTTGCGAGGGATATCATGATTAACACAAAATGCTTTTACAATTATTTTAGAAGAAAAAGGGCAGTCAAGGGCAATGTGGGCCCTTTGAAAACAGATGGGGTAATATTGCAAACTTGTCTCAATCTTCACAGTAAAGGAAGAGGATAATATACCTGACATTCCAGGGAAATTAATAATCAATCAAAGACTGGAACTCACTGAAGTTAACGTAAGCAAGAAAACAGTATTAGAAAAAATAGTGGCACAGAGGACTGACAAATCCCCAGGATCTGATGGTTTCCACCCCAGGGTTTTAAAGGAAGTAGTTGAGGAAATTGTAGGTGCGTTAGCTATAATCTTCCAAAGCTCTCTCGATTCAGGAATTGTCCCTTTAGATTAGAAAATTGCAAATGTAACTCCATTATTTAAGAAAGGTGAGAGAGAGAAACTGTAAGGGGTTTTCTCCGATATTGGTCCCCCGTTACACACAGTTCTTGGACGTCAGGATTTATAAGCACAAAATACACCAAACAGGGTTCTGGCTCAACCTTTGATTCGTTCATTTATTGAACACACACACACACAATTACTTCCCCAGTATAAATCTCTACGATTTATATCAGGCTAACAACCCCAAAATACAAACCCCTACACAAGGCTCATTTGCATCGACACAATATGACACAGTTAAACCTGTCCGCGATTTGACTGTTACATATAAAGTTACCCAGACTCAATCACAAAACCCTTATTGTGATCTGACTGAATCTCACAAACTTACTCAGACTCAATCATAAAAGCCCCCTCTATGATTTGACTGAAACATACAATCACCACTCCCGATCGGCTGTCTCTTGGAGTTGATTGTAGGCCCGAATCTTTCTGTTCGCTGTTCTGCCGTCGGCATCCACTGTCTTCGAAGTGATCTTACTTTAAACCAAAACCAACTTGCAGTATCTCCTGGCCCCTTCTGAGCGTATGATTCGTTTCAAAATGTGTGAATTGTTCCTGGTATTGTCCATTGATTTGAGATATCTTTCTGACATTGCAACCCTCCCAAAGTGGCTGCATGTGCGAAGTTGTTGGTTTCTGTTAGCATTCGTATTGAAAAGGTTCGAGGCCCGGCCCATTGTCTAGGCCTGCACTGAAACTGGTTATTCGGGGGCCATGGTCTAAGGTGGACAATGTAACCCCTTAAGGTGCATGAATATGCAGATGTTCTTGTTCAGACTTTACATTCGTATATTAGATTGTCTGTGATCCAGTCTCTTGAAGGTTCGTAGTTTCGGCTGCAATGTTTGAATTAACCCTTTATTGCCCGGCTCTTTTTGCGGGCTGAGTACTTCTGGGTTTTTATATTTCATAGTCCAATATTTTTACCATTGGGGGAGGGAGGAATCGATCCTACATCTCCCCCCTTTAATATCTCTTACATTAGAGATATTACTCCCGTCCATTCTTCTGCCGTGGAGGGTGCATTGTCGGTCCCAGCCAAATCTCTAATTTTTTACACCGTCTATACATTTGATTCTATAATCCCAAATCCCCTTTATACAGTCTTTCCTGTTTTTTCCCTTTTTACCCTTCGTTTCATTTAACACGATAACCTGAACAGATAGAACACCATCATTAATTGCACAATTATCAATACATGTGAGGCAATTCTGATCCAGGGAGGAATTTCAATATTAAACCCAATGTCCCACCAAGGTGGGGGGGTCATTTCCCTGATCTCCTCTCGTGTTTCTCTGTTTTCCTGCTGGAGAGTGTAGTAATGTTTCTGGGAAAGCTCCACTTCCTTTACCAGTTTTGTCAAATGCTCAGGTAATGGCGGGATATCACACCCAAAATGTGATAATCTTGGAGGTTTGGTAAAATACCGCCCACTGTGAGATTTACCGAGGTGTGATCTGAAATAGGGATTATCCTTTCCTGTGCCACCTGAACCTCTATCAGGGGTTTAAAACAAAAGGTCGAGTCGTAGATTGGACACCAGGTATCATTGTGTACCCTATACTGATTCGCACTGGTGGTGACACAGTAGGTTCCGTTCCCCTCATAAGCAACCTGCGGCGGGACGTGCCTCTGAGCCATCACCTCCATGGTACAGTTGATCGGTTGTGCGCTTTCGGATTCAAAACCACATACCGGTCGGTCGAACACATTCAGGTGATGTGTGCACAACACTACATGTGCCCCCCTTTCCTGACATCCCTTCAGATCCGTGCCCGTCATGGAGTTCCCCCACTTAACCACATACGGAGGCGCCCCATTTCGGATAACACCAACATTTTCCACCCGATATACTGGCCGTTGTGACTGACCCATCACTGGCATCCTGAGAACTATTCCCATTATGGTTTGGTTGTACTGATCACAAATGATTGGGACTGGGTACGCTTCGGAGGTCAACCGTAGCTGGCACGGGTTCATGAGATTGTCATCAGTGCTCAAGGCTCTTAGGTGTCTGTTGTCAATCCATGATGGTACGCGACCTTGCTCCAGATCCTCTAAATTACTACGCCCCCCGTTTAATAACCAGGCACCGTACATAACACACGCATCATTTTGCGCGGCCTGGTCCGACACGTTCCGGTCCTCCTTTATTGTTTATGGCCTGGGCGTGATTCTTTTAGGTGAATGGTCATTACTTGGTCTTCTTGTAATTCCTGTCCCTCAATCTCATTACCCTACCCCAGTCTCCTCTTTAGCTGATCCCGTAAGGTATTGACCTGCGTTTGCAGCTGGGCATCATCTATGCTATTGACCAGTGATGTCCCCGTCTTAAACACCGTGGCCCCGATCAATCCCCTCTTCCGTCTCCCCAAACCGGTGTGACCGTTGTCAGCTCATTTATACAAATCCTTCCGACTTTCTTCTCCATTGTTCAACTCGTAGAATTGCCGGAACATTTCTTTCAACAGTTTCTCGTACAATTTTTCGGTTTCAGCTGGGCACCACCGGGGTGACCATACCTTTGTCAAATTAAGGATAACAGATGCTACCTCGTAATGCACGTCATGGTACAACACCTTCCCTGTTGGAATCAGTACTAACCCATTCCTAGGTCCGGGTGTCATTATGGGGCACTTAACCTCTTTATCCCGTGTCTTTGGGGCTGATGGTAGGGGCTTCTTATCGTGCGCTACTAGTTCGGTAGCATTGACTGCGTTTGGAGGATCTGCGACCACACACGAATCAAAACTCTGAGTCCAGCCTATTCCAGACCCGGAATCTTGCCATTGCCGTTTAAAAGCGATGGACACCCCCTTCTGGCATTTACGTTCCGATCCTCCCACACACACATAAACCCCTTGTTCCTCCTTCCACCACTTGCCCCAACATAATTTCACCCCCCCCCTTTGTCCCCACAATCGATCTGTAGGAGTCATTCCCCAATCTTTCCCAATCCGTGGATTCATTACCCTTTGCCTTGTCTGTTTTCCGTAGCCACCACCACCATCCCACGGAGATACTTCCCCAGCATTCTAGGCACACTTGCCTTCCCTCGTTCACCAGTACCTTTTTGGTGGTGATATTTAATTTGGGGCGGGGCACTGATGCTTCACCGAATTTGTAAGCAGTGTAATTGGAATATTTCGTGGAATTTGACCCCAACCAACCCGGCCATACTCCCTCATGGAAGTATGTAGCTATCCCGTCAGTGCCCCGTGCTCTACCTCCCTGTGTTACGGTGGGCCCGGCTCCTCCCATACACCCGTAAGTAAACGACATCTCGATGTCGCCTCGCTCCATCTGTCCTGATCTGATCAGGATTACCAACAGGCCCAGCCACAGAATGCATTCCATCCTGCGTCCTCCGTTCGACTCGCCTCTGCAAATAAAAGAAAATAAAAATATCACCGCTCTGTGAGAGGTCTTCCCTCCACAGGTCAAACTTAGGTTATATACATATTATACATGCGATGATTGCTGCAATCACCGCGTCCCTTTTTCCTTACTGTCCGGTTGGGACCTCTTGCGGCTCGGGGTCAGTGTGCGAGGAGGGGTCCAAGGCACCCTAGGTCGGGGTGTTCGACTACTCCTTCTCACCGCTCCGCTCTCTGGGTTTTCATCATCATCCCACAACATGGGAGAAAAACTTACATTGGTTAAACTCACGATCGTTCCTTGGGCTCTGGTTCGTTTTATTCCCCTCTTCCCGGGGGTCATAGCGTTTACATTGATTAATGTGGAATCACTTTGTCCGTTTTGGCAGCTGCACTGCGTAAACCATAGGGCTTGGCTTGTCCCCTATACTGTACGGCCCCATGTACAGTGGCTCGAAAGCCCCTACCCGGGCATAGTTTCTCACCATAACCTGGGCCCCTACCTTCCACTCCTGTACTTTCAGTGGTTCTAACAGCATTCTATTCTTCTGGTGCTGGCTTCCCATGTTATTTGCAGCTTCCCATTGTACTTTCCTCAAGGTCTCATACAGGTCTTTTACCAACCTGTCCCGGTTGACCTCCCTCGTTTGAGCTTCGGTCAGGACTGGTACCAACACATGAGTCGGGGTCCTCATCGCCCTACCGCTCATCAGCTCATACGGAGAGTGTCCTGTGCCTTTGGAGAGGCTGGCCCTGATATTCATGAGAACTAGAGGAAGGACCTCGTCCCATTTCTTTGGGTACCCCCCTATCTCCTTCCTCAGCCTTTCCTTTAAGGTTCGGTTCATCCTCTCTACTATTCCCGATGATTGGGGGTTTATGCGCCACATGTCACTTTCCCTGTATTCCTAGCAGCTTCAGGGTGGCCTGCATTATTAGTCCGGTGAAATGACTTCCCTGATCTGACTCTACTATCAGGGGCAGTCCCCACCGGGAAAACACTTCCTTCACTAGAATCTTCGCCGTGTTTAATGCTGTCGCTGCCCTACAAGGAAAAGCTTCCACCCATTTCGAGAAAGTATCCACTAATACTAGACAATATTTATTGCCCCTACTTGTGGTGGGCAGTGGCCCAATGAAATCTACCTGTATAGACTGCCATGGTCCCTCTACCCTCCTCGTGTGTCCCAATGGAACCTTCCTTCGGTGGGGGGTCTGGATTATTCGCTGCGCACACTAAACAGTTCTCTCAATAATCCCTTACATCTTCCCTGAGCTGGGGCCACCGTCCCACAGCCTCCACTTTATTCCAAGTCGTTTCTGGTCCTGGATGTCCGGCCCCCGGACCCCCATGAGCTAGCAGCAAAAATTCTTCCCTGTACTGCACAGGCACGACCCACCTATTCCCCTTGAATAACATCCCCTGTTTCACTGCTACATCTGCTGCTCCAAAGGTCCCTCTACAGGCTTCCCACATTCCTTATCCTTAATTACCGATTTAAGGACTGCATCTTGCAGCTGAGCCTGTTTCAAATCGGGTGGCAATTGTACCTCCTTGGGTCCCTCTTTTCCCTTTACAGCCATGATCTGTCCGGATCGGTACGGGTCCCAAGGTATCCCTTCCCTTGCCCCCATTTTAGCCAGTACATCAGCCTTCTGATTCCCTTTCCACTTAGGCTCTGTCTGGAATGCGCTTTAACCTTTTGGATGTAGTAATCCTGCTGGTTACTACCCGTGACGTTCAGAATGACTTCTAACAGAGGGGCCGTCACCAACGGCTTCCCGTCTGAGGACTTGAACCCTCGCCGAGCCCATATTGCTAGATACTCCGTGCAGGAGTTGCAAGTGAACATTGAGTCTGAACATATTGTATAGGGGGTTGGGAATTCACTGGGGTGTGTGACTACATACGTTACTGCCGCCAGTTCGGCCTGCTGTGCACTCAAAGTGTTGGGGAGTTTTATGGCCTTCTCTATCCCTGCCTCTGGATCATAAATCCCGCAACCTGTCCTTCTTTCTCCGTTTATCACCGAACTAGACCCATCCACGTAAATGTCTCTACCTGTCGGGTGTGCCCCGGCCCGGAATCCCACATCTACATCCCACACTCCTTCTACTGAGCACACATGAGCCATATCCGGATAGACCAGATTCGGGGCTAGCTTTGGCTCCCCTAGTCTTTCCACTTTCAGGTCCAACTGAGAAAGCAGCAACGTCCAACGGGCAATCCTACTGCTACTCACTGTCCCATCCTTCATCCTACCGTCCAGTAACATTTGTGTCGGGGTGTGACAGGTCAATAGGGTCACTGTAGCTGACCCTGTGAACGACCAAAAGTGTTTGACGGCCCAAAAGGTCGCCAAAAGATGCCGCTCGCAATTAGAAAAGCTCTTTTCTACCTCTGTAAGAACTCGGGAAGCGTAGGCCACCGGTCTCAACTTGCCGTGCCGCTCTTGGGAGTAACACTGCGCTTAAACTGTCCCCAGTAGCCGCTACCTCCAGGTAAAAGTCCTGGCCCCCATTTATCGCTCCTATCGGTGCCGTTTGTAGGTCCTCCTTTAAGCGTGTAAATGATTCCTGGCAACTTTCACCCCACTCCCATTCTACTCCCTTCCTAAGAAGCCTCAGCAAAGGGGCTGCCGTGGCTGCATATCCTTCGATAAACTCCCTGCAGTAACCCGTTATTCCCAGGAAAGACCTTACTCCAGACATGTCATTTGGAACGGGTAGTTCCTGGACTGCCTTTCTCTTCGCTCCATCTATAGCTCTTTCTCCTGCTCTAATGGTCAATCCTAAAAATTGCACCTCCCCTTCTCCAACTTGGGCTTTCTTTGGATTAACTTTAAAACCTGCTTCCTTTAACAGCTGAAATAATTCACTCAGTCATGGCCCGTGATCCTCCGTACCTTCGGAGAATAATAACAGGTCATCCACAGATTGGATCAACCGGTCAGGCTGACTAAAACCCTTTAGTGCCTCGGCCATGCTTTGGTGGAAAATTGAGGGACTATTGTGAAACCCTTGTGGAAGACACGTCCATGTATACTGCTGTCCTTTAAATGTAAAGGCGAATTTATACTGATCCTCCCGCCTCATGGGAATGGACCAGAACCCGTTTGAAATATCCAATACTGTAAAAGTTGTTGCTGCCGCGGGGATACTCCCTATTAAGTCTGCTACTGCCGCTACCGTGGGCGCACAGGCTGGAATATTCTTATTCAGGACCCGGTAATCTACCGTGGCCCTCCATGATTTATCGGACTTCTTTACCGGCCAAAGGGGTGAATTTACATGGGTGGCTATCGTTCTTAATACACCTTGTTCCACCAGGGAATTTATAGCAGTTTCCAAGTCCTTTTCTGCTTCCCGGGGAAAGTTATACTGTTTCTGGGGCCACGACATTGGGTCCCCATCTACCTTCACCTCTACCCCCGTCACTCTCCCGCAATCATGTCTGTGCATGGCAAACACGTCTATATTCTCCCGTACATGCCTCCGATACCTGGCTGGGATGCCATCGACCAATTGTTCCAGGTCATAGCTCCCTTTCGGCTTCATCGTAAAGGTGCTGCCTTTATCCTTACTGTCCCTGGAAATCACTACCACCTCGCCTATCCTATCTGCATCGACTGCCCTCCATAGACAGTCATTTCTCATGTCTACTATGGCGTGCTGTGCCAACATGTAGTCGGCCCCGAGAACTCCCGAACCGGGCTGTTCCCACTTCATCAAAATGCATTTCCATTTCGTTACGTTGGGTCCTAATTCTATAGACAAAGGTTTCGATACCGCCCCAGCCTGCTCATTCCCTGTGAAACCCACAAACTTAAATGGGACCCTGCTCGACCATGGAGAAGTGGTCGGGTTGGGTGAGTGAACCACCATACTAGAAGCTCCGGTGTCCACTAGATACTTTCCCTTAACGGCCTCTATCCTGATCTCTACACAAGGTCTGCCCCACTGATCGTAGGCGAGCAGGCACAGGTACTCGGGCTGGGTGCATCCTAGTCATGGGAGAAGGGCTTTTCACTGCATACGGCAGAGTCCAGCTTTCCCTGGTCTTTGCCCATAACCTGCCGTAACGCGGTCACTAGAAGTTCCACCGGGTCTTCTACCCTCTCCTTCTCCGCCTCGACTACCCGCGGTTTTGACCCTGAGGGACCCCCGTATCCTGGTTTTTCCCTTTTTGGGAACTTGCACTCCCTGTTCCAGTGTCCCATTCTCCCACAGTTAAAGTACGCCTGGGATCTGCCCACCTTACCCCCCTCCTGCTTCCATTCTTTTCTACCATCCACGCTTCCCTTCATCTCGTGTACTTTTCCCTTTTGTTTATTCTCCTCCCCTCGGTCAGATTTAAAAGCCAGAGTCAGTTTCCTTAACACGCCTGGCTCTGTATTATTAACATCCTCGGAGTCGAACCATGATTCCGCCCTAGCCCTGATCCATGGCAGGCTGTTAGCCACTGGGGTCCTCAACCAATGATTCCTGGGAGCCTCTAACAACTGTGCTCGGGCTAGATTTCTCCCCGTCGCTTTCAGATACACGGGCCACAACCTGTCTGCGAATGCATCCGGTGCCTCGCCAGCCAGCTGTCTGGTCTGCTCGACCTGCAAGAACGGGCTGCCCTGGCTATGTCCCAGCGCCATTAAAATTTTGTCCTTTACCCCGTCCAGGGTACTCCCTCCTAACTTAGTGGCTGCCGACAAACCCTGGTACAGCTTCCCATCTAGAGAGAACAGTATCAGCTTTTTCCGTTCGTCGTCGTCATAATTATTGATCCCTCCTATCTGCTCTACATTGGCAAAATGAACAGAGGCATCCCCTCCGTGCTTCAGACTCGGCACACTGGCCAGCATTTCCTGCAACTGAAGGGACGTATAGGGAAGCACATAATCACTCTGCAATGGCCCCTGATCGCCGCCTTGTGGGGGTGGACTGAACTTGTGCTGTCGCAGGGGACACATCGGTCCTGGTGGTCCCTGTGCTTCGGGAGCCGGTCGAACCTCCCTATACTGGATCCCATCATCGGGCTCCTTTTCCTCCTCATTCCAGTCTACCCCAACTTCCCCTGGTGCCATGAGACAAACCATACCCCTGGCCCTGGATAATGCTAGGGTCAACTTATGGATTTTTTCATTGCAGGGCCCGTGATCGGCCTCTTCATGTACCCGGTTTTTTGGCTACCTTGTATGCCAACTTTATATCTTTTAACTGCTCCTCAGCCTTGTCAGCGCGCTCTGAGTTCCTATTACCTTCCTCACGCTGAGCCTGACATTGCAGGTACTCGAACGTGTTTCTAGCTGTTTCTTCCTGCGCTTTTCTCTCCTGCCTTTCAAAGCTCAAATCTTCTGTCAGCCGGTTCACTCGGGCCTCTCTCTCTCCTGCCCTACTTTCTGATTCCTGTTTCTCTTTTCCGAAACGCTCAACTTTCTCCGTGAGCATCTGAATTTGTTTCTGCATACATATTAGCCAAATCGTCTTTTCCTTCGATTTCTTATGTCCACGCTACCGCTTTCTCATAGGGACTGTCAGAGTGTAACATTTCCCACACCCAGTGCTCGGAAATGTTTACTTTCCCAAACACATACGAGGATATCCTATCCTCCATCGCAGGTTTCTTGCACTTAACCCTGTCCATAATTTTGTTCTAAACCTTGACGTCCTGCCACGGTCGCCAGATTCTGTAAGGGGTTTTCTCCAATACTGGTCCCCCGTTACACACAGTTCTTGGACGTCAGGATTTATAAGAACAAAATACACCGAACAGGGTTTTGGCTCAACTTTGATTCATTCATTTATTGAACACACACACACAATTACTTCCCCAGTATAAATCCCTACGAGTTATATCAGGCTCACAACCCCAAAATACAAACCCCTACACAAGGGTCATTTGCATCGACACAGTTAAACCCGTCTGCGATTTGACTGTTACATATAAAGTTACCCAGACTCAATCACAAAACCCTTATTGTGATCTGACTGAATCTCACAAACTTACTCAGACTCAATCATAAAAGCTCCCTCTGTGATTTGACTGAAACATACAATCACCACTCCTGATCGGCTGTCTCTTGGAGTTGATTGTAGGCCCGAATCTTTCTGTTCGCTGTTCTGCCGTCGGCTTCCACTGTCTTCGAAGTGATCTTACTTTAAACCAAAACCAACTTGCAGTATCTCCTGGCCCCTTCTGAGCATATGATTCGTTTCAAAATGTGTGAAGTGTTCCTGGTATTGTCCATTGATTTGAGATATCTTTTTGACAATGCAACCCTCCCAAAGTGGCTGCATGTGCGAAGTTGTTGGTTTCTGTTAGCATTCGTATTCAAAAGGTTCAAGGCCCGGCCCATTTTCTAGGCCTGCACTGAAACTGGTTATTCAGGGGCCATGGTCTAAGGTGGACAATGTAACCCCTTAAGGTACATGAATATGCAGATGTTCTTGTTCAGACTTTAGATTCGTATATTAGATTGTCTGTGATCCAGTCTCTTGAAGGTTCGTAGTTTCAGCTGCAATGTTTGAATTAACCCTTTATTGCCGAGCCCTTTTTTGCGGGCTGAGCACTTCTGGGTTTTTATATTTCATGGTCCAATATTTTTACCGTTGGGGGGGGGAGGAATCGATCCTACAAAACCAGGAAATTATAGACCTGTTAGTCTAACATCTGTTGTGGGGAAGTTATTGGAATCGATAATTAAGGGCAGAGTGACTGAGCACTTAAAGCAATTTGAGCTGATTGGAGGGAACTGACATGGGTTTGTAAAGAAATAACAACAGAAAATGCTGGAAACACTCAGCAGGTCAGGCAGCATCGAGGAGAGAGAAAAAGAGTCAACGTTTCGCTTTGAACCCCTCGTCAGATTTGTAAAGGGTAGGTCATGTCTAACAAACCTAATTGATGTTATTGCTGAAGTAACTAAAGTAGTAGACAGGGGAATGTCTATGGATGGAGTTTATATGAACTTCCAGAAGGCAGTCCCACATAAGAGACTGTTAGCTAAAATTAAAGCTCATGGAATTGAAGGCAAATTCTTGACTTGGTTAGGAGGTAGAAGACAGAGGCCGAGATTTCCAGGGGGTCAGCGGACGCGATCGGTGGCGGGGTGGGTCGGGAACCCACTGCCACCTGCCTTTCCCCGATGTCGGGTCTGTCAGCGCTGAGCAGACCCGTCACTCAGTGGCGGGGGACCCAATTCAGGTAATTATGACCTTGTATAGAGATCATTAAGAATACATTTGAGTGCATCTTTTGATTTTACGTGTACCATCCCACACCAACACCATAAAGCATCCCTGCAATGCCCAAGCCATTCCTTTCACACTCATTACCTTTGCAGGGGGTACCGTTATAACTGAGTGTTTGACGGGACAGTGTAGAGGCAGCTTTACTCTGTATCTAACCCGTGCTGTACCTGCCCTGGGAGTGTTTGATGGGGACAGTGTAGAGGGAGCTTTACTCTATATTTAACCCGTGCTGTACCTGCCCTGGGAGTGTTTGATGGGGACAGTGTAGAGGGAGCTTTACTCTATATTTAACCCGTGCTGTACCTGCCCTGGGAGTGTTTGATGGGGACAGTGTAGAGGGAGCTTTACTCTATATCTAACACGTGCTGTACCTGCCCTGGGAGTATTTGATGGGGACAGTGTAGGGGGAGCTTTACTCTGTATCTAACCCGTGCTGTACCTGCCCTGGGAGTGTTTGATGGGACAGTGTAGAGGGAGCTTTACTCTGTATCTAACCCGTGCTGTACCTGCCCTGGGAGTGTTTGATGGGGACAGTGTAGAGGGAGCTTTACTCTGTATCTAACCCGTGCTGTACCTGCCCTGGGAGTGTTTGATGGGACAGTGTAGAGGGAGCTTTACTCTGTATCTAACCCGTGCTGTACCTGCCCTGGGAGTGTTTGATGGGACAGTGTAGAGGGAGCTTTACTCTGTATCTAACTCGTGCTGTACTGTGCCAGGTTGTTTCATTCTGCCGTCTGTCACTGGTTCTTTATGCACATCCGATTTCCTATCTTGGAAACTCGCTGCCTTTTAATAAGGAAATAACCTGTAGAGGATGAGAATCCACTGTAATCTCTGTCAGACACTGTGGTCATGAACACAACTGACTTCACGTGAGGAGAATGTTTTATCGTTGAAGTTGATAAGAAACTGACTGTTTGGTTTGATGTTCCTGATGTGAGGCTGTGCGTCTCAGACAGTGGTGAGTGTATCTGTCAAAGGTTGAAGCTGGCAGGAAAGGAGAGCAGCACCAGGAAATCCCCTGCGCCCCTGTACAGTTCCAGACTTTCACTTTTCACCATAGACAACGTTTCTCTTTGTAGCTTTGGGTTAATTTTCCACCGAGCTGTTTACTGTCGGTTGTTTCTGGTTGCACATTTTCTGCACTTTCAACCAGACAGTGAGTTTCCCTTTATCGGCGGTCAGTGATGCCAGCATTCGACCTCAAACAGCAACTCCCAGAGCCACTGCTGCTACAGTCATTACTGTTAATGCTTATTATAATCGCAAAGAACTTGGGCACAGGCTCTGGATAAAGTAAGCTTCCAGCTTCAGACTGTAAGGTGCAAGAATGGCCTCCTCCTGTCCCTGTGTAACAGGCTCGTGGGGCTGAATGGCCTCCTCCTGTTCCTAATGTAACAGGCTCGAGGGGCTGAATGGTCTCCTCCTGTCCCTATGTAACAGGCTCGAGGGGCTGAATGGCCTCCTCCTGTTCCTAATGTAACAGGCTCGAGGGGCTGAATGGCCTCCTCCAGTTCCTGTGTAACAGGCTCGAGGGGCTGAATGGTCTCCTCCTGTCCCTGTGTAACAGGCTCGAGGGGCTGAATGGTCTCCTCCTGTCCCTATGTAACAGGCTCGAGGGGCTGAATGGCCTCCTCCTGTTCCTGTGTAACAGGCTCGAGGGGCTGAATGGCCTCCTCCAGTTCCTGTGTAACAGGCTCGATGGGCTGAATAGCCTCCTCCTATTCCTGTGTAACAGGCTCGCGGGGCTGAATGACCTCCTCCTGTTCCCGTGTAACAGGCTCGAGGGGCTGAATGGCCTCCTCCTGTTCCCGTGTAACAGGCTCAAGGGGCTGAATGGCCTTCTCCTGTTCCTGTGTAACAGGCTCGAGGGGCTGAACGGCCTCCTCCTGTTCCCGTGTAACAGGCTCGAGGGGCTGAACGGCCTCCTCCTGTTCCCGTGTAACAGGCTCGAGGGGCTGAACGGCCTCCTCCAGTTCCTATTGTAACAGGCTCGAGGGGCTGAATGGCCTCCTCCTGTTCCTATTGTAACGGACTCGAGGGGCTGAATGACGTCCTCCTGTTCCTATTGTAACAGGCTCGAGGGGCTGAATAGCCTCCTCCTATTCCTGTGTAACAGGCTCGATGGGCTGAATAGCCTCCTCCTATTCCTGTGTAACAGGCTCGCGGGGCTGAAAGGCCTCCTCTTGTTCCTATTGTAACAGGCTCGAGGGGCTGAATGGCCTCCTCCTGTTCCCATGTAACAGGCTCAAGGGGCTGAATGGCCTTCTCCTGTTCCTGTGTAACAGGCTCGAGGGGCTGAACGGCCTCCTCCTGTTCCAGTGTAACAGGCTCGAGGGGCTGAATGGCCTCCTCCTGTTCCTAATGTAACAGTCTCGAGGGGCTGAATGGCCTCCTCCTGTTCCTGTGTAACAGGCTTGAGGGGCTGAATGGCCTCCTCCTGTTCCTAATGTAACAGTCTCGAGGGGCTGAACGGCCTCCTCCTGTCCCTGTGTAACAGGCTCGAGGGGCTGAATGGCCTCCTCCTGTTCCTAATGTAACAGGCTCGAGGTTCTGAATGGTCTCCTCCTGTCCCTGTGTAACAGGCTCGAGGGGCTGAATGGCCTCCTCCTGTTCCTAATGTAACAGGCTCGAGGGGCTGAATGGCCTCCTCCAGTTCCTGTGTAACAGGCTCGAGGGGCTGAATGGCCTCCTCCAGTTCCTAATGTAACAGGCTCAAGGGGCTGAATGGCCTCCTCCAGTTCCTGTGTAACAGGCTCGAGGGGCTGAATGGCCTCCTCCAGTTCCTAATGTAACAGGCTCGAGGGGCTGAATGGCCTCCTCCAGTTCCTGTGTAACAGGCTCGAGGGGCTGAATGGCCTCCTCCAGTTCCTAATTTAACAGGCTCGAGGGGCTGAATGGCCTCCTCCAGTTCCTAATTTAACAGGCTCAAGGGGCTGAATGTCCTCCTCCAGTTCCTGTGTAACAGACTCGAGGGGCTGAATGGCCTCCTCCAGTTCCTGTGTAACAGGCTCGATGGGCTGAATAGCCTCCTCCTATTCCTGTGTAACAGGCTCGCGGGGCTGAAAGGCCTCCTCTTGTTCCTATTGTAACAGGCTCGAGGGGCTGAATGGCCTCCTCCTGTTCCCATGTAACAGGCTCAAGGGGCTGAATGGCCTTCTCCTGTTCCTGTGTAACAGGCTCGAGGGGCTGAACGGCCTCCTCCTGTTCCCGTGTAACAGGCTCGAGGGGCTGAATGACCTCCTCCTGTTCCCGTGTAACAGGCTCGAGGGGCTGAATGGCCTCCTCCTGTTCCCGTGTAACAGGCTCGAGGGGCTGAATGGCCTCCTCCTGTTCCTGTGTAACAGGCTCGAGAGGCTGAATGGCCTCCTCCTGTTCCTGTGTAACAGTCTCGAGGGGCTGAATGGCCTCCTCCTGTTCCTAATGTAACAGTCTCGAGGGGCTGAATGGCCTCCTCCTGTTCCTAATGTAACAGGCTCGAGGGGGCTGAATGGCCTCCTCCTGTTCCTAATGCAACAGGCTCGAGGGGCTGAATGGCCTCCTCCTGTTCCTAATGCAACAGGCTCGAGGGGGCTGAATGGCCTCCTCCTGTTCCTAATGTAACAGGCTCGAGGTGGGCTGAACGGCCTCCTCCTGTTCCTGTGTAACAGGCTCGAGGGGGCTGAATGGCCTCCTCCTGTTCCTAATGTAACAGGCTCGAGGGGCTGAACGGCCTCCTCCTGTTCCTGTGTAACAGGCTCGAGGGGCTGAATGGTCTCCTCCTGTTCCTAATGTAACAGGCTCGAGGGGGCTGAATGGCCTCCTCCTGTTCCTAATGTAACAGGCTCGAGGTGGGCTGAACAGCCTCCTCCTGTTCCTGGGTAACAGGCTCGAGGGGCTGAATGGCCTCCTCCTGTTCCTAATGTAACAGGCTCGAGGGGGCTGAACGGCCTCCTCCTGTTCCTAATGTAACAGGCTCGAGGGGGCTGAACGGCCTTCTCCTGTTCCTACGTTTCTGGCCTATGTGTGTGTGGTGTTGCAGATAAAAGACACTGAATAGCCGGAAGGTAGAGGAAGGAGAGGAAGGATTAAGGGCTGGTTTAGTCCGTGCTTTGATTTTAAGCACGTGTAAGCAGAGATTAATGTTCCTGTTTCTGTTACTGACACAGAACTATCTCCAGTCTGTGCAGTGCCCGGCCTCTCCCCATGTGTCCTAGTCCCTGGGTTACACAGCGGGCCTTAACGGAGTGGCACTGTGATTCTTTGATTCATCAATTTAACTCACGCCACTAGAGTTTAGATAAGGTGTCAACGCTCACCACTTTCACAAGCTACTTACCAGAACCACCGCTGAGGTGCGAGTCAGATTTCCTCCTGCACTGAGATCCGATCTGGATATAAAAATATATGAAAGCTTTCAACTCTGAAGCCAAGTTTTCAAACAACAAGAACTGCTGTCTCACCCCATTGTGATGAAATCTGGTTAGCATCACTTTGCTGGTTGGGATCTGGTTTCTGTTTGGGATGGGCTGGTGTTGGGGGTGGGGCGGTGTTGGGGGCGGGGCGGTGTTGGGGATGGGGCGGGGAGGTGTTGGGGATGGGGCGGGGAGGTGTTGGGGAGGGGGCGGGGAGGTGTTGGGGATGGGGCGGGGAGGTGTTGGGGATGGGGCGGGGAGGTGTTGGGGATGGGGCGGGGAGGTGTTGGGGAGGGGGCGGGGAGGTGTTGGGGATGGGGCGGGGCGGTGTTGGGGATGGGGCGGGGAGGTGTTGGGGATGGGGCGGGGAGGTGTTGGGGATGGGGCAGGGAGGTGTTGGGGATGGGGCGGGGAGGTGTTGGGGAGGGGGCGGTGTTGGG
>JASTWF010001511.1:62500-76560 GCA_030390025.1 Squalus acanthias | reverse complement strand
TCAGTGTGTTACAGTGAGGGGTGTGGGGTATATCAGAGTGTTACAGTGAGGGGTGTGGGGTATATCAGAGTGTTACAGTGAGGGGTGTGGGGTATATCTGTGTGTTACAGTGAGGGGTGTGGGGTATATCAGAGTGTTACAGTGAGGGGTGTGGAGTATATCAGTGTGTTACAGTGAGGGGTGTGGGTATATCAGAGTGTTACAGTGAGGGGTGTGGGTATATCAGTGTTACAGTGAGGGGTGTCGGGTATATCAGAGTGTTACAGTGAGGGGTGTGGGGTATATCAGAGTGTTACAGTGAGGGGTGCGGGGTATATCAGTGTGTTACAGTGAGGGGTGTGGGGTATATCAGTGTTACAGTGAGGGGTGTGGGGTATATCAGTGTTACAGTGAGGGGTGTGGGGTATATCAGTGTGTCACAGTGAGGGGTGTGGGGTCTATCAGAGTTTTACAGTGATGGGTGTGGGGTATATCGGAGTGTTACAGTGAGGGGTGTGGGGTCTATCAGAGTTTTACAGTGATGGGTGTGGGGTATATCGGAGTGTTACAGTGAGGGGTGTGGGGTATATCAGTGTATTACAGTGAGGGGTGCGGGGTATATCTGTGTGTTACAGTGAGTGGTATATCAGTGTGTTACAGTGAGGGGTGTGGGGTATATCAGAGTGTTACGGTGTGGGGTATATCAGAGTGTTACAGTGAGGGGTGTGGGGTATATCAGTGTATTACAGTGAGGGGTGTGGGGTATATCAGAGTGTTACAGTGAGGGGTGTGGGGTATATCAGTGTGTTACAGTGAGGGGTGTGGGGTATATCAGAGTGTTACAGTGAGGGGTGTGGGGTATATCAGAGTGTTACAGTGAGGGGTGTGGAGTATATCAGAGTGTTACAGTGAGGGGTGTGGGGTATATCAGGGTGTTACAGTGAGGCGGTGTGGGGTATATCAGTGTTACAGTGAGGGGTGTGGGGTATATCAGTGTGTTACAGTCAGGGGTGTGGGGTATATCAGAGTGTTACAGTGAGGGGTGTGGGTATATCAGTGTGTTACAGTGAGGGGTGTCGGGTATATCAGAGTGTTACAGTGAGAGGTGTGGGGTATATCAGAGTGTTACAGTGAGGGGTGTGGGGTATATCAGTGTGTTACAGTGAGGGGTGTGGGTCTATCAGTGTGTTACAGTGAGGGGTGTGGGGTATATCAGTGTGTTACAGTGAGGGGTGTGGGGTATATCAGAGTGTTACAGTGAGGGGTGTGGGGTATATCAGTGTGTGACAGTGAGGGGTGTGCGGTATATCAGTGTTTTACAGTGATGGGTGTGGGGTATATCAGAGTGTTACAGTGAGGGGTGTGGGGTATATCAGTGTTACAGTGAGGGGTGTGGGGTATATCAGAGTGTTACAGTGAGGGGTGTGGCGTATATCAGAGTGTTATTGTGAGGGGCGTGGGGTATATCAGAGTGTTACAGTGAGGGGTGTGGGGTATATCAGTGTGTTACAGTGAGGGGTGTGGGGTATATCAGTGTTACAGTGAGGGGTGTGGGGTACATCAGAGTGTTACAGTGAGGGGTGCGGGGTATATCAGAGTGTTACAGTGAGGGGTGTGGGGTATATCAGAGTGTTACTGTGAGGGGTGTGGGGTATATCAGAGTGTTACAGTGAGGGGTGTGGGCTATATCAGTGTTACCGTGATGGGTGCGGTGTATATCAGAGTGTTACAGTGAGGGGTGTGGGGTATATCAGGGTGTTGCAGTGATGGGTGTGTGGTGTATGAGTGTGTTACAGTGAGGGGTGTGGGGTATATCAGAGTGTTACAGTGAGGTGTGCGGCGTATTTCAGTGTGTTACAGTGAGGTGTGTGGGGTATATCAGTGTATTACAGTGAGGGGTGTGGGGTATGTCAGAGTGTTACAGTGAGGGGTGCGGGGTATATCAGAGTGTTACAGTGAGGGGTGTGGGGTATATGAGAGTGTTGCAGTGAGGGGTGCGGGGTATATCAGTGTGTTACAGTGAGGGGTGTGGGGTATATCAGAGTGTTACATTGAGGGGTGTGGAGTATATCAGAGTGTTACAGTGAGGGGTGTGCGGTATATCTGAGTGTTACAGTGAGGGGTGTTGACTATATCAGAGTGTTACAGTGAGGGGTGTGGGGTATATCAGAGTGTTACAGTGAGGGGTGTGGGGTATATCAGTGTTACAGTGTGGGGTATATCAGTCTGTTGCAGTGAGGGGTGTGGGGTATATCAGAGTGTTACAGTGAGGGGTGTGGGGTATAGCAGTGTTACAGTGAGGGGTGTGGGGTATATCAGTGTTACAGTGAGGGGTGCGGGGTATATCAGAGTGTTGCAGTGAGGAGTATAATACACAGTGTTTATCTCTATCTCTCTGTTTTTACTCTTGCTCCCTCGTTCTGTATCTCTCCATCTCTTTTTTTCTCTCTGTCTCTGACGCTCTTTTTTTTAATCTGTCCGTCTCTCACCTGTGCGGGCTTTTCACTTTCCAGATCGCCCGGACCCACCGTTTGATTTACAACTCAAAATCGTCGATGAGCGAGACATCCAGCTGTCCTGGAGTGCCGGAAATGACCACAACAGTCCTATCGAGGGTAGGTACAGCAGTGTGTGTGTGTGTGTGGAACAGAATGATCCCATTCCCATCATGGGCAGGTACAACAAAATTCTTCTTCGGCAGTCCCTCGGAACCGAGGATGACTTGCTTCCCCATTAAGAATGAGTTCTCAGGTGACTGATGAGTCCAATGCGGGACCTGCAGTCTCTGTCACAGGTGGGGCAGACGGTGGTTGAAGGTGGCGGGTGGGTGGGGTGCTTGGGTTGACGTGCGCTCCTTGCGCTTGGCTTCCGCTGTTTGCTCCCGGCGAAGAGACTCGAGGTATTCAGCGCCTTCTTCTCCACTTTGTGCGGTCTTGGGCCAGGGATTCTCAGGTGTCGGTGGGGGATGTTGCCATTTTTCAAGGAAGCTTTGAGGGTGTCCTTGAAGCGTTTCCTCTACCCACCTGGGGCTCTCTTGCCGTGTCGGAGCTCCGAGGCGAGCGCTTGTTTTGGGAGTCTCGTATTGGGCGTGCGGACGATGTGACCCGTCCATCAGAGCTGATCGAGCGCGGTCAAAGCTTCGATGCTGGGGATGTTGGCCTGAACGAGAACACTGACGTTGGTGTGCCTATCCTGCCGATGGATTTGCAGGATCTTGCGGAGGCAGCGTTGGTGGTACCTCTCCAGTGCTTTGAGGTGCCTGTTGTACATGGTCCATGTCTCTGAAGCATACAGGAGGGCGGGTATCACTGCTGCTCTGTTGACCATGAGCTTGGTGCCGGGTTTGAGGTCCTGGTCTTCAAACACTCTCTTCCTCAGGCGACCAAAGGCTGCACTGGCACACTGAAGGCGGTGTTCCACACACAACAATATGTGTGTGGAACAATAACAATAACTTGCATTTACATAGCGCCTTTAATGTAGTAAAACGTCCCAAGGCGCTTCACAGGAGCGATTATCAAACAAAATTTGACACCGAGCCACATAAGGAGATATTAGGGACAGGAGACCAAAAGCTTGGTCAATGAGGTCGGTTTTAAGGAGCGTCTTAAAGGAGGAGAGAGAGAGGCGGAGAGGTTTTGGGAGGGAATTCCACAGCTTTGGGGCCCAGGCGCGGTCGCCAAAATCGGAGGGGAGGGATGCGCGAGAGGTTGGAATTGGAGGAGCGCAGAGATCTGGGAGGGTTGTAGGGGCTGGAGGCGGTTACAGAAATAGGGAGGAGCGAGGAGGCCACGGAGGGATTTGAAAACAAGGATGAGAATTATTACGATAGCAAAATACTGCGAATGCTGGAAATCTGAAATAACAGCAGAAAACGCTGGAAAAACTCAGCAGGCCAGGCAGCATCCGTGGAGAGAGAAACAGAGTTAACGTTTCAGGTCCAAGACCTTTCGTCAGAACTGGAAAAAAGCAGGAAATGAAATAGATTTTAAAGCAAGTTTAGGGGCTGGGAAAAGGGGGAGAGGATGAAAGAACAAAAGGAAGGTCAGTGATAGGATAGAAAGCAGGAAAGATTCAGAGACATTGAGAGATATTCAAGGCAAGAGGAGGTGGTAATGTGACAGGTTAAGAGACAAAGGATGGCTCTAGATGAAGTGTGAACTGCGCTGGCAGAATGAAGGACAGCTGACAGCTTCTGGGAGGGAAGAAAAAAAGGGCCAAACAAAAGTGTGGATAAGAAAAAATAAAATAAAATAATATATATATATATGTGATGGGGGCTGGGGTTATGATCGGAAATTGTTGAACTCTATGTTGAGTCCAGAGGGTTGTAGAGTGCCTAATCGAATTATTAAATCGAGGCGTTGCCGGACTGGGAGCCAGTGTAGGTCAGCGAGCACAGGGGGTGATGGGTGAACGGGACTCGGTGCGAGTTAGGACACGGGGGCAGCCGAGCTTTGGATGACTTCGAATTTACGGAGGCTTTTAAATTTGGGGAGGCCGGCCAGGAGTGCGTTGGAATAGTCCAGTCTGGAGGTGACAAAGAAATGGATGGAGGGTTTCGGCAGCGGAGGAGCTGAGGCAAGGGCTGCAGTCGGGCGATGTTACGGAGGTGGAAGTAGGAGATGTGATGTGGTCGGAAGCTCATTTCAGGGCCAAGTATGACTCCCAAGGTTGCAAAGAGTGTGGTTCAGCCTCAGACTGTGGCCAATGAGATCGGAGGAACAGGAGGAGGCCGTTGAGCCCCTCGAGCCTGTTCCGCCATTCAATGAGATCACGGCTGATCTGTCAACTAAACTCCATCTACCCGTCTTTGCCCCGTATCCCTCAATACCTTTGGTTAACAGAAAGCTATCAATCTCCGATTTAAAATTAACAATTAATCTAGCATCAATTGCTACTTGCGAGAGAGAGTTCCAAATTTCTACCCTTTCACTCCTGAAAGGTCTGGCTCTAATTCTGAGACTCTGCCCCCCTAGTCCTAGACTCTCCAACCAGCGGAAATAGTTTCTCTCTCTCTACCCCATCAGTTCCCCTTAATATCCTGAAAACTTCAATCAGATCGACCCCTTAACCTTCGATATTCCAGGGAATACAACCCTAATTTGTGTAATCTCTCCTCGTAATTTAACCCCTTGGAGTCCGGGTATCATTCTGGTAAACCTACGCTGCACTCCCTCCAATACCAATATATCCTTCCTAAGGTGTGGTGCCCAGAACTGCTCACAGTGCTCCAGGTGTGGTCTAACCAGGGCTTTGTACAGCTGCAGCATAACTTCTACCCCCTTGTACTCTAGTCCTCTAGATCTAAAGGCCAGCATTCCATTAGCCTCTTTGATTATTTTCTGTACCTGTTCATGACATTTTAATGATCTGTGTACCTGGACCCCCAAGTCTCTTTGGACCTCCACTGTTTTTAGCCTTTCACCATTTAGAAAGTACCCTGTTCTATCCTTTTTAGGTCCAAAGTGGATGACCTCACATTTGCCTACATTGAAATCCATTTGCCCTAGTTTTGCCCATTCACTCAATCTGTCGCTATCCCTTTGTAATTTTATGCTTTCTCTACACTGCCTACAATGCTGTCTGTCTTTGTGTCATCGACAAATTTGGATATATGACTTTCTATGTCTTCATCTAAGTCGTTAATAAACACTGTGAATAGTTGAGGCCCCAATACAGATCCCTGTGAGACACCACTAGTCACATCCTGCCAATTACAGTACCTGCCCATTATCCCTACTCTCTGTTTCCTGCCACTCAGCCAGTTTCCCAACCAGGTCAATAATTTGCCCTCGATCCTGTGGGCTTCTACCTTAGTATGTGGGACTTTATCAAATGCCTTCTGCAAGTCTATATAAATAACATCCATAGACATTCCCCCGTCCATTACCCTCGTCACCTCCCCAAAAAATTCAATCAGGTTTGTCAGGCATGACCTGCCTTTCACAAATCCATGCTGGCTCTCTCTGCTCAACCGAAAACCCTCGAGGTGTTCAGTCACCCTATCCTTAATTATAGACTCGAGCAATTTCCCGACAACAGATGTTAGGCTAACTGGTCTATAATTCCCTGGTTTCCCTCTCTCGCCATTCTTAAATAGCGGAGTGACATGCGCAATTTTCCAATCGAAAGGAACGGTTCCTGAATCGAGAGATATTTGGAAGATTACAGTTAGGGCGTCCGCAGTGTGCTCACCCACTTCCTTTAAAACCCTGGGATGGAAACCATCTGGCCCTGGGGACTTGTCGCTCCTCAGTGCCATTATTCTCTTCATTACGTTAATTTTATTGAGTCCCCTGTCCCTGATTCAATATTAGTTTCCTTGAGATTTCCGGCACGCTATCCTCGACCTCTACTGTAAATACTGACGCAAAGTAATTGTTCAACATGTCCGCCGTGGAGTCGGTGGCTCGGGGAACGGAGTTTGTGGCGGGGACCGAAGACAATGGCTTCGGTCTTGCCAATATTTAGTTGGAGGAAATTTCTGCTCATCCAGAACTGGACGTCGGAGAAGCAGTCTGACAATTTAGAAGCCATGATGTGGAGGTGCCGGTGTTGGACTGGGGTGGACAAATGTGAGAAGTCGCACAACACCAGGTTATAGTCCAACAGCTTTATTTGAAATCTTTTTTTCTGGAAATCACAGCAGGTCGGACAGCATCTTTGTTTTCCATACAGACCCCAGCATCTGCCACATTGTCTTTGATGTAATGTTTTCCTGACTGACCTATTTGGGCACCATCCACACCTTTGATTGCCGTGATTATCTCTCTGCCGAGGTGTGTTAAAGGGCAGTTGGAAAGATTAACTGTAGTTACCTGGCAGTGTTCTCTGACTATATATGCTGTGCCTATATGCATCTCTTCACTTCACCTGACGAAGGAGCAGCGCTCCGAAAGCTTCTGATTTCAAATAAAGCTGTTGGACTATAACCTGGTGTTGTGCGACTTCTCACATTTGTCCACCCCAGTCCAACACCGGCATCTCCACATCATAAATGGGTTAGCACAGTTCAGCCCTCCCTAGTCGGGGTGGGGGGGTGGGGGGGGGAAAGGTGAGGGTTAGGGAATCGCTGTGACTGGGCACTGTCTGTTCGTGCGTCCTTGGGATTAAGTGGCTGGCTTTAATTTTACTCTTGTTCCCCGGGGGGTGGGGGAGGTAGAATTTATCATCGAGTTCGAGGAGAATATCTTCGAGCCCGGGACGTGGCACATGATGGAACACCTGGACGGCGACCAACAGGAGGCCACGTTGAAGCTCTCTCCCTACGTCAACTACAGTTTCCGGGTCATCTCCGTCAACCGGTTCGGGAGCAGCGACCCCAGTGAGGACACAGAGCGGTACATGACCCCGTCGGCAGGTAGGATCAGAGTGCGGCCGGCGCTCGGGGGAAGAGGGCGCAGCGGCGCAGGGCAGGGAGCGCGCAGGGCTCCCGGGGTTCGGACTGAGTGGGGTGGAGCGAGAAGTGGCCCCATAACCAAGGGCCACAGGCCCGAGCTCGGAAGAGGGGGCTGGTTCGAGTTCACGTCCTATGGAAATAGACTGGCCATGGCGCAGCGAGTGTCGGCACATTCGAGAAGGCGCTGCGCAGCTTTTCGGGTGGTGCAGGGTATATGACGGGCTCTATGCAACTGCTGCAGTTGTACAGGGCCTTGGTGAGACCACACCTTGAGTATTGTGTGCAGTTTTGGTCGCCTTACCTGAGGAAGGATGTTCTTGCCATGGAGGGAGTGCAGCGAAGATTCACCAGACTGATTACCTGGGATGGCAGGAATGACGTATGAAGAGAGATTGGGTCGATTAGGCTTATATTCGCTCGAGTTTCGAAGAATGAGAGGGGATCTCATTGAAACTTATAAAATTCTAACAGGACTAGACAGACTATCACAGAATCCCCACAGTGCAGATAGAGGCCATTTCGGCCCATCGAGCCTGCACCGACACATATCCCACCCTATCCCCGTAACCCCACGTATTTAATCCCCCTAACACTAAGGGTCAATTTATCATAGCCAGATCAACCTAACTCGCACATCTTTGGACTGTGGGAGGAAACCGGAGCAAACCCACGCAGACACGGGGAGAATGTGCAAACTCCACACAGGCAGTCACCCGAGGCTGGATTCGAACCCGGGTCTCTGGCGCTGTGAGGTAACAGTGCTAACCACTATGCCACCGTGTTGCACCTAGATGCACGAAGGATGCTCCCATAGAAACATAGAAGATAGGAGCAGGAGCAGGCCATTCAGCCCCTCGAGCCTGCTCCGCCATTCAATGAGATCATGGCTGATCATCCAAACTCAGTACCCTGTCCCTGCCTTCTACCCATATCCTTGATCCCTTTAGCTTTAAGAAATATATCTAACTCCTTCTTGAATATATTTAATGAATTGGCCTCTACTGCCTTCTGTGGTAGAGAATTCCACAGGTTCACCACTCTCTGGGTGAAGAAATTCCTCCTCATCTCAGTCCTGAATGGCTTACCCCTTATCCTTAGACTGTGACCCCTGGTTCTGGACTCCCCGACCATCGGGAACATCCTTCCTGTATCTAGTCTGTCTAGTCCTGTTAGAATTTTCGAGTTTCAATGAGATCCCCTCTCATTCTTCTAAACTCCAGCGAGTATAAGCCCAATCGACCCAATCTCTCCTCATACGTCATTCCTGCCATCCCAGGTATCAGCCTGGTGAATCTTCGCTGCACTCCCTCCATGGCAAGAACATCCTTCCTCAGATATGGTGGGGGAGTCCAGAACCAGAGGTCACAGTCTAAGATAAGGGGTAAGCCATTTAGGACTGAGATGAGGAGGAATTTCTTCACCCAGAGAGTGGTGAACCTGTGGAATTCTCTACCACAGAAGGCAGTTGAGGCCAATTCATTAAATATATTCAAGAAGGAGTTAGATATATTTCTTAAGGCTGAAGGGATCAAGGGATATGGGGAGAAGGTAGGGACAGGGTACTGAATTTGGATGATCAACTATGATCTCATCGAATGGCGGAGCAGGCTCGAGGGGCCGAATGGCCTACTCCTTCTCCTATCTTCTATGCTTCAATGCATCACAGGTCCTGGAGTGCAGGGAAGGGCCGTGGGGAGAATTGACCAGGTGCACATAGTATGAGCGGTGAGATTAATGGAGGCGCAGGGTGGGGACGGGAGTGTGGTTAAAGGGTATAGTGCGAGGGGCGGGGATAAGTGGGAGAGAGCATAAGAAATAGGAGCAGGAGTCGGCCCTCGAGCCTGCTCCGCCATTCAATAAGATCATGGTTGATCTTCGACCTCAACTCCACTTTCCCGCCTGATCCCCATATCCCTCGATTCCCCTAGAGTCCAAAAATAATTTGCAGGGCTACGGGGAAAGGGCGGGGCGGGGGGGGGAGTGGGACTAGCTGAAGCGCTCTTGCAGAGAGAGCCGGCACGGGCTCGACTGGCCGAACGGCCTCCTTCTGTGCTGTAACCGTTCTGTGATTCCCTGAGACGGGGACAGTTAACCTCTATCGACGTTTTCTTTCCGATCCCCAGTCCCAGAGAAGAATCCGGAAGGAGTGAAAGGAGAAGGATCGCTTCCCAACAACATGATCATCACCTGGGAGGTAGGCAGTAGAACCTCGGCCCCGGCGTTTCGAAACCCCTCTGCCGCATGCTTCCCTGTCCCGTGAGGGAGATTTAAATGACGAGCCAGGTGTAAAGAGCCAAGACCGCGCAATCCCTTCATGTGCCATGAGTTATTGTGATACACAGTCACTTTCGGCAAACGCATCAGCAAGATCCCACAAGCAGCAGTGGGATGAATGGTCTGTTTTTGGTGGTGTTTCAGGGAGGCATGTTGGCCCAGGACTCCACGGGAACTCCCTGCTCTTCCAACAGTGCTGTGGGATCTTTAGCATCACAGGACAGGTAGACTGCCCCTCCGACAGTGCGGCGCTCCCTCAGTACCGCCCCTCCGACAGTGCGGCGCTCCCTCAGTACCGCCCCTCCCACAGTGCGGCGCTCCCTCAGTACCGCCCCTCCGACAGTGCGGCGCTCCCTCAGTATCGCCCCTCCGACAGTGCGGCGCTCCCTCAGTACCGCCCCTCCGACAGTGCGGCGCTCCCTCAGTACTGTCCCTCCGAGAGTGCGGCGCTCCCTCAGTACCGCCCCTCCGACAGTGCGGCGCTCCCTCAGTACCGCCCCTCCGACAGTGCGGCGCTCCCTCAGTACTGTCCCTCCGACAGTGCGGCGCTCCCTCAGTACCACCCCTCCGACAGTACGGCGCTCCCTCAGTACCGCCCCTCCGACATGCGGCGCTCCCTCAGTACTGCCCCTCCGACAGTGCGGCGCTCCCTCAGTACTGCCCCTCCCTCAGTACTGCCCCTCCGACAGTGCGGTGCTCCCTCAGTACTGCCCCTCCGACAGTGCGGCACTCCCTCAGTACCACCCCTCCGACAGTGCGGCTCTCCCTCAGTACCGTCCCTCCGACAGTGCGGCGCTCCCTCAGTACTGCCCCTCCGACAGTGCGGCGCTCCCTCAGTACTGCCCCTCCCTCAGTACTGCCCCTCCGACAGTACGGCGCTCCCTCAGTACTGCCCCTCCGACAGTGCGGCGCTCCCTCAGTATTGCCCCTCCCTCAGTACTGCCCCTCCGACAGTGTGGCGCTCCCTCAGTACTGCCCCTCCCTCAGTACTGCCCCTCCGACAGTGCGGCGCTCCCTCAGTACTGCCCCTCCGACAGTGCGGCGCTCCCTCAGTACCACCCCTCCGACAGTGCGGCTCTCCCTCAGCAGTGCACTTGGAGTGTCGGGCCTGGATTACGTGCTTGAGCTCTGGAGTGCGACTCGAACCCACCACCTGATTCCGCGGCGAGCGGGCTGCCCCCTGAGCTGTTGTCGGTGTACAAATGTGCGTGTTACAGTTCACTAAAACCATGTTTGCGTGTCAGGTGCTGAAGGGACTGGACTGGAACGGGCCCGACCTCCAGTACAACTTGAAGTGGAGGCAGCAGGGGGCGGAGAGCGAGTGGAAGGAGCTGGTGGTGGAGAGCCCCCCCTACCTGGTGAACGACACTCCCACCTTCGTGCCCTACCAGATTCAAGTACAGTCTTTCAACCAGGAGGGCTCGGGGCCAGAGCCCAGGACTGTCATCGGGTACTCAGGGGAAAACTGTGAGTGAAAGGCAGGGGTTCTGGGGGCTGTGAGTAAAGGGGGGTTCAGGGGGGCTCTCAGTGAAGGGGGGTCCAGGGGGTCTCTCAGTGAAGGGGGGTTCAGGGGCTCAGTGAAGGGGGTTCAGGGGGTCTCTCAGTGAAGGGGGGTTCAGGGGGCTCTCAGTGAAGGGGGGTTCAGGGGGACTCTCAGTGAAGGGGGGTTCAGGGGGACTCTCAGTGAAGGGGGGTTCAGGGGGACTCTCAGTGAAGGGGGGTTCAGGGCTCTCAGTGAAGGGGGTTTCAGGGGGTCTCTCAGTGAAGGGGGGTTCAGGGGGACTCTCAGTGAAGGGGGGTTCAGGGGTCTCAGTGAAGGGGGGTTCAGGGGGGCTCAGTGAAGGGGGGTTCAGGGGGCTCAGTGAAGGGGGGTTCAGGGGGACTCTCAGTGAAGGGGGGTTCAGGGGCTCAGTGAAGGGGGGTTCAGGGGGCTCTCAGTGAAGGGGGGTTCAGGGGGCTCAGTGAAGGGGGGTTCAGGGGGACTCTCAGTGAAGGGGGGTTCAGGGGGCTCAGTGAAGGGGGGTTCAGGGGGGCTCAGTGAAGGGGGGTTCAGGGGGCTCAGTGAAGGGGGGTTCAGGGGGTCTCTCAGTGAAGGGGGGTTCAGGGGGACTCTCAGTGAATGGGGGTTCAGGGGGCTCAGTGAAGGGGGGTTCAGGGGGTCTCAGTGAAGGGGGGTTCAGGGACTCTCGGTGAAGGGGGGTTCAGGGGGACTCTCAGTGAAGGGGGGTTCAGGGGGGCTCAGTGAAGGGGGGTTCAGGGACTCTCAGTGAAGGGGGGTTCAGGGGGGCTCAGTGAAGGGGGGTGCAGGGGGTCTCTCAGTGAAGGGGGGTTCAGGGGGGCTCAGTGAAGGGGGGTTCAGGGACTCTCAGTGAAGGGGGGTTCAGGGGGGCTCAGTGAAGGGGGGTTCAGGGACTCTCAGTGAAGGGGGGTTCAGGGGGCTCAGTGAAGGGGGGTTCAGGGGGACTCTCAGTGAAGGGGGGTTCAGGGGGACTCTCAGTGAAGTGGGGTTCAGGGGGCTCAGTGAAGGGGGGTTCAGGGGGGCTCTCAGTGAAGGGGGTTCAGGGGGTCTCCCCCATGAAGGGGGGTTCAGGGGGACTCTCAGTGAAGGGGGGTTCAGGGGGCTCAGTGAAAGGGGGTTCAGGGGGTCTCCCCCATGAAGGGGGGTTCAGGGGGACTCTCAGTGAAGGGGGGTTCAGGGGGACTCTCAGTGAAGGGGGGTTCAGGGGGACTCTCAGTGAAGGGGGTTCAGGGGGACTCTCAGTGAAGGGGGGCTCAGTGAAGGGGGGTTCAGGGGGGCTCTCAGTGAAGGGGGGTTCAGGGGGGCTCTCAGTGAAGGGGGGTTCAGGGATCTCAGTGAAGGGGGGTTCAGGGGGTCTCAGTGAAGGGGGGTTCAGGGGACTCTCAGTGAAGGGGGGTTCAGGGGGACTCTCAGTGAAGGGGGGTTCAGGGGGTCTCTCAGTGAAGGGGGGTTCAGGGCTCTCTGAAGGGGGGTTCAGGGGGTCTCTCAGTGAAGGGGGGTTCAGGGCTCTCAGTGAAGGGGGGTTCAGGGGGTCTCAGTGAAGGGGGGTTCAGGGGACTCTCAGTGAAGGGGGGTTCAGGGGGACTCTCAGTGAAGGGGGGTTCAGGGGGGCTCAGTGAAGGGGGGTTCAGGGGCTCTCAGTGAAGGGGGGGTTCAGTGAAGGGGGGTTCAGGGGGGACTCTCAGTGAAGGGGGGTTCAGGGGGACTCTCAGTGAAGGGGGGTTCAGGGGGTCTCTCAGTGAAGGGGGGTTCAGGGGGCTCAGTGAATGGGGTGTTCAGGGGGCTCAGTGAAGGGCGGTTCAGGGGGTCTCTCAGTGAAGGGCGGTTCAGGGGGACTCTCAGTGAAGGGGGGGTTCAGGGGGGCTCTCAGTGAAGGGGGGTTCAGGGGGGCTCAGTGAAGGGGGGTTCAGGGGGTCTCTCAGTGAAGGGGGGTTCAGGGGGCTCAGTGAATGGGGTGTTCAGGGGGCTCAGTGAAGGGCGGTTCAGGGGGACTCTCAGTGAAGGGGGTCTGTCAGTAAATGGGGGGTTCGGAGTGGTGGTTCTTGAAGGGGGAGGGGGATGTGAGCCATTGGCTGCTCGGAGTCTGACTCACCTGTTGAAATCCCCTCCCTTTTCAGATCCGCTGTACAACCCAGAGAGTGTGGCCGTGGTGAACATGAGCAGCACCGTGGTCAGAGTGACGTGGACTCCCGTCACTGCGGAGTCGCTCCGCGGGCACCTGTTGGGATACAACGTAGGTATCGCTCTGCCCCCCGCACCGCGACCCCTGCGCCCCCCCCGCGCACTGCGACCCCTGCCCCCCCGCAACCCCTCCCCCCACGTGTGTGTGTGTGTGTGCGCGAGGGAGTCTTTGGGCTGGATTTTCAATGACCCGTGGAGTCGGGTTTGGAGGCGGGCGGGGGGGGGGAGTTAAAGTTGCAGATTCGGGGGTCCCGACCCCATCCCGCCTCCATGCCAGTTTCTCTTGCAGCGGGTACCCGACCTGTGCTGAGACCCGACTCCCCGAGGCGGGAAGGGATTAGTGACAATTAACTGCCTGTTAACAGGTAGTTAACAGGCAGTTTTTTGCCTAATCCCTATTTTAAAAGGTGAAATGTGGGCTTCCCGACAGGTCCCAACCACGCCAAGTTATCGGGGCGGGCCGTGGGTCTGCAGGGGTTGGAGGGGTCGATATGTCCAGTGGGCAGGTGAGTGATGGGTGCATGTGTGCAGAGGTAAGTGTGTAAGGTAAGTGCTAAGTGTGGGAAAAAGTTTTACTTACCTTAACTTCCTCCTGCAGGTGTCAGCCCTTCAGTTCTCGGGAGTTAGAAATCTCACCGGCACAGAAAGCAGGAAAGCCGTGGTTCTATCAAAAACAGCAGCCTTCTGTTTTCTGTGGTGGAACGA
>JASTWF010001511.1:0-57500 GCA_030390025.1 Squalus acanthias | reverse complement strand
GAAGGGAATTCCAGAGCTCGGAGGCCCTGGCGCGGTCGCCAGTGGTGGAGTGATGGAAATCGGGGGGATGCGCAAGAGGCCGGAATTGGAGGAACGCAGAGATCTGGGAGGGTTGTGGGGGCTGGAGGAGGTCACAGGGATAGGGAGGGACGCGAGGTCCATTTGAACAGGAGGATGGAGTAATTAAAATCGAGGCATTGCTGGAGCGGGAGCCAATGTCGGTCAGCGAGCACAGAGTGGGTGATAAGAGCAGGTTCACGTTCAAGCTGTGATTCTCCGCCACAGACACTGAGCAACCTGCCGTGGCACTTCCTGTGTCTAGTCCAGGATGGAGAGGGGTTGAGCGATTTGTCCCAGGACATCTCAAGGTCACCCCTGGCTTCAGTTCGACAGGCCAGTCACAAATAAATCCCCAGGCACCCGGCCTCACTGCAGCAGTGAATTGACTGGCAGGAGACTCGGCCGACGGTGAATCAAAACTCAAGGAGCCGGGCGAGGAGTGGGGCTTCTTTTTTAATCTCACTCATCAGACTGGGAGCCCCTGTCACACCAGCCTCGAGCCATCTCATCAGTTCAGTTTAATGGTTAAATTATCCTCCTCTCCCTCGGAGATCACAACACGTCCTTGCTGGTAATTGCAGATCCCATCAATGATCTCAAATCGCCTTCCACATCCTCGCTCTTTCAAAAAAACCAAAGGAGGGGCTGATTTAATTATTTTGCAGCTGTCTTGAAGTATTGGGGATGTCTGGTGCATGGGTCACAGAGATCCTAAGATTTAATGCGTTGGGATTGTTCTCCTTCGAGCAGAGAAGGTTAAGAGGAAGATTGACCAGAATGGTACCAGGGATGAGGGACTTCAGTTACGTGCAGAGACTGGAGAAGCTGGGGTTGTTCTCCTTAGAGCAGAGAAGGTTAAGAGGAAGATTGACCAGAATGGTCCCAGGGATGAGGGACTTCAGTTACGTGGAGAGACTGGAGAAGCTGGGGTTGTTCTCCTTAGAGCAGTGAAGGTTAAGAGGGAGATTGACCGGAATGGTCCCAGGGATGAGGGACTTCAGTGACGTGGAGAGACTGGAGAAGCTGGGATTGTTCTCCTTAGAGCAGAGAAGGTTAAGAGGAAGATTGACCAGAATGGTACCAGGGATGAGGGACTTCAGTTACGTGGAGAGACTGGAGAAGCTGGGGTTGTTCTCCTTAGAGCAGAGAAGGTTAAGAGGGAGATTGACCGGAATGGTCCCAGGGATGAGGGACTTCAGTGATGTGGAGAGACTGGAGAAGCTGGGGTTGTTCTCCTTAGAGCAGAGAAGGTTAAGAGGGAGATTGACCAGAATAGTCCCAGGGATGAGGGACTTCAGTGATGTGGAGAGACTGGAGAAGCTGGGGTTGTTCTCCTTAGAGCAGTGAAGTTTAAGGGGAGATTTAATCCCTCCAAGACCAATGGGCTGGATTTTGATACTGGGGCGGGTTGGGGTCGTGTCATCCACTTTTCGTGTTATCTACCCGACTGGAATTGGATGTGGGAGATTGATGTGATTTTCACCTAATTGGGCAATTGAGTTCCAGCATGTGGGAACCCATGAACCAATTAGTGTTTTCAGTCTGAAAGTCGCCTCTGATGATGTCATCATTGCTGCTGCATTGAAGGTCTTCAAAGACTGCCTGGCCTTTGCTGTGAGAGGACCTGGATGCAAAATGAGCAGCAGCAGCCCTAAGTCTGCTCCCAGATATTTTTGCACCACCACTCCCAGATATGTCTCCTCCTCATCCATCCAGATATGGCCAGCCAGCCGATAGTCAGCTATCCAAATGTGCTCCCGCCAGGTTTCACAATCGTGGTTCAGAACAGGCGTGCTTCACGTAGATCAAGGGTTAAAATCACAAAGGCCTTTCAAAATGGCATTATAGAGCCAATTTAGTGCTTGTTAAGGGCCTTAACAGCCTATCCCACCTCTTAGAGGCGGGACGGAGTCGGGACCAGCAGACACGATTTCATGAAAATTGTGTGGAGGCGGGATGGAGGCGGACTTGTGCCCGCCCACCAGTTTTCGCAATTTTAACCCCCCACACGCCTCCAAACCCGCCTCCACGGGTCAATGAAAATCCAGCCCTATATATCCTTCCTGAGGTGTGGGGCCCGGAACTGCTCACAGTACTCCAGGTGTGGTCTAACCAGGGCTTTGTACAGCTGCAGCATAACTTCTGCCCCCTTGTATTCTAGTCCTCGAGATATAAAGGCCAGCATTCCATTAGCCTTTTTGATTATTTTCTGTACATAGAAACATAGAAGATAGGAGCAGGAGTAGGCCATTCGGCCCCTCGAGCCTGCTCCGCCATTCGATGAGATCATGGCTGATCATCCAAACTCAGTACCCTGTACCTGCCTTCTCCCCATATCTCTTGATACCTTTAGCTTTAAGAAATATATCTAACTCATTCTTGAATATATTTAATGACTTGGCCTCAACTACCTTCTGTGGTAGAGAATTCCACAGGTTCACCACTCTCTGGGTGAAGAAATTCTTCCTCATTTCTGTCCGAAATGGCTTACCCCTTATCCTTAGATTATGACCCCTGGTTCTGGACTCTCCGACCATCGGGAACATTCTTCCTGCATCTAGTTTGTCCAGACCTGTCAGAATTTTATATGTTTCGATGAGATCCCCTCTCATTCTTCTAAACTCCAGCGAGTATAAGCCCAATCGACCCAATCTCTCTTCATACGTCATTCCTGCCATCCCAGGTATCAGCCTGGTGAATCTTCGCTGAACTCCTTCCATGGCAAGAACATCCTTCCTCAGATAAGGCGACCAAAACTGCACACAGTACTCAAGGTGTGGTCTCACCAAGGCCCTGTACAACTGCAGCAGGACATCCCTGTTCCTGTACTCGAACCCTCTCGCTATGAAGGCCATGAGCTGTCCATGATATTTTAATCGATTGTTTCAGACAGTGGGCGAGGGGCCTAAGGGGCAACGGTTCCTCGAAGCTCCCGCTGGCCCCGGCTGCACAACCGGAAAAACCGCGCTCGCACGATTGAAATCGAATAGACCGCCCAGCCCGTTAACGGGGCCGCGCGGCCCCCCCCTCCACCCCCAAAAAAATAACAATGAAAGGGAACTTGGAGCATGTACTCCAGCGAGGGTCAGTACCTCCACAAGGGAAGGGGGAGAGTGGGGAAGAAAGAGAATGGACGAGGGGGGCGGGTGGGAAATATTCGAGGAAGAGAATGTGGAACGTAAAATCTGTGCTTCAAGTCACCGAATCCCCAAACAGCTGAGCCAAGGAATCGGATAATAAGAGTCCTCTCTGGCTTGCAGCCCGATTCCCTTTCACAGTAGAGCGACTTCCAGAACACAATACGCCTCGGGTGATAGTTCTCCCAATTGCTATTCGTGTGCAGATGCGGTTTTTCGAAACAGGAACTGTGCTGATTGATTGTTCCCTTCTTCTCTGCCTTGGAGTGCGAGACGCTGCTTAAGAGCTGGACTGGGCTCGAAAGGACCGTCCTTGACGGGGCGCTTTCCCTCGCCGGCGCTGGATTACCCCCTTCCTTGCTCCGTCGAGGAGGCCGTCACGCCGGGAAGGGTTTACTTTTCACATCGTCGCAGTGATCGAGTCCACATCCGCGGGTTTCCTGCTTCACGGCCCCAAGGACTGCTGTGGGGGGGGCGCGGTGGGGGGTGGGATCCGTGAGACTTGTTCTGGAGAGAGGGGAAGGGACAGGCAATCAATCAGGCTGGATTCACATCCGAGGGAGAAAAGACCGGTTAATGTTCCGGCCGGGAGCTCCTGTTACAGTCGTGCGACCTTTGTGGTTCTCCTTCTCCAGGTCTCTGACTGAACTCGAGTGTTTGGCCTGCTGAAGGGAAACTGATACGTTGCTCTCTTCTCCCACCACACCGCTACCCCCCCCGCACCCCCCCCCATTCCTGAAGGCACTGACTCTCGCTGCTGTCTGGCTTCCTATCAGTACAGGCCGCCTTCTGCTATCTCACCCAACAGTGAGAAGTCACAGAACACCAGGCTATAGTCCAACAGCTTTATTTGAAACCACAAGCTTTCGGAGCACTGCTCCTTCGTCAGGTGAAGTGAAGAGATGCATATACGCACAGCATATATAGTCAGAGACTATACTGCACTTTATCTGAGGAAGGATGTTCTTGCCATGGAAGGAGTTCAGCGAAGATTCACCAGGCTGATACCTGGGATGGCAGGAATGACATATGAGGAGAGATTGGGTCGATTGGGCTTATACTCGCTGGAGTATAGAAGAATGAGAGAGGATCTCATCGAAACATATAAAATTCTGACAGGTCTGGACAAACTAGATGCAGGAAGAATGTTCCCGATGGTCGGAGAGTCCAGAACCAGGGGTCATAATCTCAGGATAAGGGGTAAGCCATTTAGGACAGAAATAAGGAAGAATTTCTTCACCCAGAGAGTGGTGAACCTGTGGAATTCTCTACCACAGAAGGTAGT
This sequence comes from Squalus acanthias, assembly GCA_030390025.1. Lineage (NCBI taxonomy): Eukaryota > Metazoa > Chordata > Chondrichthyes > Squaliformes > Squalidae > Squalus > Squalus acanthias. The sequence goes on along the minus strand of JASTWF010001511.1, from coordinate 53,018 downwards.
TGAGGCCAAGTCATTAAATATATTCAAGAATGAGTTAGATATATTTCTTAAAGCTAAAGGTATCGAGGGATATGGGGAGAAGGCAGGGACAGGGTACTGAGTTTGGATGATCAGCCATGATCTCATCGAATGGCGGAGCAGGCTCGAGGGGCCGAATGGCCTACTCCTGCTCCTATCTTCTATGTTTCTATGTTTATCACACCTCGGCAGAGAGATAATCACGGCAATCAAAGGTGTGGATGGTGTCCAAACAGGTCAGTCAGGAAAACATGACATCAAAGACAATGAGGTGGGGTCACCAGGGGTCAAATGTGGCAGATGACCCCTTGTGACCCCACCTCATTGTCTTTGATGTAATGTTTTCCTGACTGACCTGTTTGGACACCATCCACACCTTTGATTGTCGTGACTGTCTCTCTGCCGAGGTGTGATAAAGGGCAGTTAGAAAGATTAACTGTAATCACCTGGCAGTGTTCTCTGACTATATATGCTGTGCCTATATGCATCTCTTCACTTCACCTGACGAAGGAGCAGCGCTCCGAAAGCTTGTGATTTTCAAATAAAGCTGTTGGACTATAACCTGGTGTTGTGCGACTTCTCACATTTGTCCAACCCCCCAGTCCAACACCGGCATCTCCACATCACCCAACAGTGACAACAACCTGCCTCTGTCCAGTGCCTTTAACACAGTGAAACATCCCAAGGTGCTGCACAGGAGTATTTTAGAAGTAGAAGAACATCAAAAAATCGGAGCAGGAGTCGGCCATTCGGCCCTTTGAGCCTGCTCCGCCATTCAATATGATCATCAGGTAAGCGTGCAGGTGTAGCAGGCGGTGAAGAAGGCAAATGGTATGTTGGCCTTCATAGCGAGAGGATTCGAGTACAGGAGCAAGGATGTCCTGCTGCAGTTGTACAGGGCCTTGGTGAGACCACATCTTGAGTACTGTGTGCAGTTTTGGTCGCCTTATCTGAGGAAGGATGTTCTTGCCATGGAGGGAGTGCAGCGAAGATTCACCAGGCTGATACCTGGGATGGCAGGAATGACGTATGAAGAGAGATTGGGTCGATTGGGCTTGTATTCGTGAGAGTTTAGAAGAATGAGAGGGAATCTCATTGAAACTTATAGAATTCTAACAGGACTAGACAGACTAGATGCAGGAAGGCTGTTCCCGATGGCCGGGGAGTCCAAAACCAGGGGTCACAGTCTAAGGATAAGGGGGAAGCCATTTAGGACTGAGATGAGGAGGAATTTCTTCACCCAGAGAGTGGTGAACCTGTGGAATTCTCTACCACACAATGCAGTTGAGGCCAATTCATTAAATATATTCAAGAAGGAGTTAGATATATTTCTTAAGGCTAAAGGGACCAAGGGATATGGGGAGAAGGCAGGAACAGGGTACTGAGTTTGGATGATCAGCCATGATCACATTGAATGGTGGAGCAGGCTCGAGGGGCCGAATGGCCTACTCCTGCTCCTATCTTCTATGTTTCTATGATCCTCTATCTCAATACCACATTCCCACTCTCTCCCCATACCCCTTGATGCCTTTTGTGTCTAGAAATCTATCTATCTCCTTCTTAAATAGATTCAGTGACTTGGCCTCCACAGCCTTCTGTGGTAGAGAATTCCACAGGTTCACCACCCTCTGAGTGAAGAAATTCCTCCTCATCTCAGTCCTAAATGTCCTACCCTGTATCCTGAGACTGTGACCCCTTGTTCTAGACCCCTCCAGCCAGGGGAAACATCCTCCCTGCATCCAGTCTGTCTAGCCCGGTCAGAATTTTATACATTTTAAGACAAAAAATTTGACACCGATCCACATAAGGATAAATTAGGGCAGGTGACCAAAAGCTTGGTCAAAGAGCTAGGTTTTAAGGAGCATCTTAAAGGAGGAGAGAGAGGTAGCGAGGCGGAGAGGTTTAGGGAGGGAATTCCAGAGCTTAGGGGTAGGCGGCTGAAGGCACGGCCACCAATGGTGGAGCGATTATAATCAGGGATGCGCAAGGGGGCAGAATTAGAGGAGCACAGATATCTCGGGGGGTTGTGGGGCTGAAGGAGATTACAGAGATAGGGAGGGGGCGAGGACCACGGAGGGATTTGAAAACAAGGATGGAGAATTTTGAAATCGAGGCCTTGCTTAACCGGGAGCCAATGTAGGCCGGCGAGCACAGGGAGTGATGGTGCGAGTTAGGACACGGGGCAGCCGAGTTTTGGATGGGCTCAAGTTTACCAAGGGTGCTCGGTGGGAGGCCAGCCAGGAGATTATGAAATAAGTCACTTTCAGCTCTGTAGTTATAGCGACCGTATCGAAAAATAGGCTCAGCTGCCTGTTTACGATTGAATCCAGCCTCTGTCACGCACAATCTTGCCCCGACAGTTATCTGACACAGCGTGCAGCTTCCGCATGCGATATTAAGTGGCAGTCGATGCGTTTCAGAAGATGTCATGTAAAACAAGTCCCACATTTAATAACACCAGCTGAAAAGAACATTTTTGCCTTTCGAAGCGTGGATGAGACAGTGCGAGACAGTGTAAATTAACACGGGAATGAATCTAGGGTGAACCGTGAAGGCAAGAGAAAGACTCGCATCTCTCCAGCGCCTCTCACCACCTCAGGACGTCCCAAAGCGCTTCACGGCCAATGAAGGACTTTTTTTTGAAGTGTGGTCACTGTTGTAATGTAGGAAACGCGGCAGCCAATTTGCGCACAGCAAGCTCCCACAAACAGCAATGTGATAAATGACCAGCTCATCCGTTTTTAGTGATGTTGGTTGAGGGATAAATATTGGCCCCAGGACACCGGGGAGAACTGCCCCCCCCTGCTCTTCTTCCAATAGTGGCCGTGGGATCTTTTACATCCACCTGAGAGGGCAGACGGGGGCCTCGGGTTTAACGTCTCATCCTGAAAGACGGCACCTCCGACAGTGCGGTGCTCCCTCAGTACCGCCCCTCCGACAGTGCGGCGCTCCCTCAGTACCGCCCCTCCGACAGTGCGGCGCTCCCTCCGTACCGCCCCTCCGACAGTGCGGCGCTCCCTCAGTACCGCCCCTCCGACAGTGCGGCGCTCCCTCAGTACTGCCCCCTCCGACAGTGCGGCGCTCCCTCAGTACCGCCCCTCCGACAGTGCGGGGCTCCCTCGGTACCGCCCCTCCGACAGTGCGGCGCTCCCTCAGTACCGCCCCTCCGACAGTGCGGCGCTCCCTCAGTACCGCCCCTCCGACAGTGCGGGGCTCCCTCAGTACCGCCCCTCCGACAGTGCGACGCTCCCTCAGTACTGCCCCTCTGACAGTGCGGCGCTCCCTCAGTACTGGCCCCTCCAACAGTGCGGCGCTCCCTCAGTACCGCACCTCCGACAGTGCGACGCTTTGGGACGTCCTGAGGTGGTGAAAGGCGCTGTAGAAATGCAAGTTCTTTCTGATGGAGGCAGGGCTATCACAGAAGGTGTAGCAACATTGAAAGACCTCTGTTGAAACTGTAGGCTCTGTAATGGATGAAAATTGCAGCCCTTCTGGGTGTCCAAGGGCGGGAGAGTCAGTCGCCTTAATATCAGCGTGGTTTCGGGATTCGTTCTTCTAGTGACTGCCTCGCGGGGCGTTGCATGAACACTCTGCCCTGTGTCTGCTTAGAGCCCAGAGTCTTGAAGAACATCAGCTTCGTAATGGGCGAAACGCACCTCAATATCAGCTGGATCGGACTGGAGGGACACCGGGTGGCAGAGCTCCACATCCAGTACATGAGCAATGACAGTAAGTTCATCGCCAACGCACGCTCGGTCCGCTCAGGAATCAGGCACCCACTCCTCGCTGGTTCCCCCACAACCCTGGTAACACCGCCCGACTGCGCGTCGGAGGGGCGGTACTGAGGGAGCGCCGCACTGTCGGAGGGGCGGTACTGAGAGAGCGCCGCACTGTCGGAGGGGCGGTACTGAGAGAGCGCCGCACTGTCGGAGGGGCGGTACTGAGGGAGAGCCGCACTGTTGGAGGGACGGTACTGAGCGAGCGCCGCACTGTCGGAGGGGCGGTACTGAGGGAGCGCCGCACTGTCGGAGGGGCGGTACTGAGGGAGCGCCGCACTGTCGGAGGGGCGGTACTGAGGGAGCGCCGCACTGTCGGAGGGGCGGTACTGAGGGAGCGCCGCACTGTCGGAGGGGCGGTACTGAGGGAGCGCCGCACTGTCGGAGGGGCGGTACTGAGGGAGCGCCGCACTGTCGGAGGGGCGGTACTGAGGGAGCGCCGCACTGTCGGAGGGGCGGTACTGAGAGAGCGCCGCACTGTCGGAGGGGCGGTACTGAGGGAGAGCCGCACTGTCGGAGGGGCGGTACTGAGCGAGCGCCGCACTGTCGGAGGGGCGGTACTGAGGGAGCGCCGCACTGTCGGAGGGGCGGTACTGAGGGAGCGCCGCACTGTCGGAGGGGCGGTACTGAGGGAGCGCCGCACTGTCGGAGGGGCGGTACTGAGGGAGCGCCGCACTGTGGGAGGGGCGGTACTGAGGGAGAGCAGGGTGGGGAGTTCTCCCCGGTGTCCTGGGGCCAATATTTACCTCTTTGCTTCCAGGTGCAGGTGGCTGGAGGGACTCGAAAACAGTGAACTCCAGCCAAAACTTCTTCATGCTGGACGAGCTGCAGCCTGGAACGGCGTACCACATCAAGCTGTGGCAGCTCGGGCGCTTCAAGAACGTCACCATTTGGGAAAAGGAGGTGGAGACAGCGGGACCAGGTCAGCCTGCTGGCTTTTTTTGCTCAGTTGATTGGGTTAGAAATTGTAGTGTCCTGATCTAGATTCTACTCCCATGAAGAATGTATAGCATGGGGTGGTTTCCATTCAAGATCACAGGATATTGCAAGGTTCAGGGGAATCACATTACTCCTCAAATTTTTATAGCCTTTACACTTTTTAACTTAGTGTCAACACTGTCCCCATCAAACACTCCCAGGGCAGGTACAGCATGGGGTTAGATACAGAGTAAAGCTCCCTCTACACTGTCCCCATCAAACACTCCCAGGGCAGGTACAGCACTGGTTAGATACAGAGTAAAGCTCCCTCCACACTGTCCCATCAAACACTCCCAGGGCAGGTACAGCACGGGTTAGAGACAGAGTAAAGCTCCCTCTACACTGCCCCATCCAACACTCCCAGGGCAGGTACAGCACGGGTTAGATACAGAGTAAAGCTCCCTCTACACTGTCCCATCAAACACTCCCAGGGCAGGTACAGCACGGGGTTAGATACAGAGTAAAGCTCCCTCTACACTGTCCCATCAAACACTCCCAGGGCAGGTACAGCACGGGGTTAGATACAGAGTAAAGCTCCCTCTACACTGTCCCCATCAAACACTCCCAGGGCAGGTACAGCACGGGGTTAGATACAGAGTAAAGCTCCCTCTACACTGTCCCCATCAAACACTCCCAGGGCAGGTACAGCACGGGTTAGATACAGAGTAAAGCTTCCTCTACACTGTCCCCATCAAACACTCCCAGGGCAGGTACTGCACAGGATAAGATACAGAGTAAAGCTCCCTCTACACTGTCCCCATCAAACACTCCCAGGGCAGGTACTGCACAGGATAAGATACAGAGTAAAGCTCCCTCTACACTGTCCCCATCAAACACTCCCAGGGCAGGTACAGCACGGGTTAGATACAGAGTAAAGCTCCCTCTACACTGCCCCCGGCCCCTGTGTAGGTGTATGTGTACGTGCCCTGAGACCCCACTGCCGAGGCTTCAGTTAAAGCTCCATCAAGGTTGTTGCGGTCAAACCACCTCTGGCTGCCTCGCTCTGCCTGACCGCTTCGCTCAGATCCTAATTGCCCCTGACGGGGAAAATTAACAGGAGCAGAGAACCTGTTGTTGGGCTGAAGGTGACAGAGCAAAATAAAACAGAGAAACAGAGGGAAAAAGAACAATTAATATCGCTGTGAAAGGAGCTGCACATCAGTTGGCCCTCGTCCCCAGGCAGCGCACATTCTGCTGAAGCCCCAACTTAGTGGATTATATAAATCAAGGGCGGCTGAATGCATTGCATGCTGTTTGCCTCTGATGTGTACGTTAACATTTCCAGAGGATCAGCGCCAATTGGAGGTTAAACAAGTCGTGTAATTCGCAATCGATTCAGCTCTCAGGAGCACAGCAACAGGAGGAGGCCGTTCAGCCCCTAGAGCCTGTTACATTAGGAACAGGAGGAGGCCGTTCAGCCCCTAGAGCCTGTTACAGTAGGAACAGGAGGAGGCCGTTCAGCCCCCTCGAGCCTGTTACATTAGGAACAGGAGGAGGCCGTTCAGCCCCCTCGAGCCTGTTACATTAGGAACAGGAGGAGACCGTTCAGCCCCCTCGAGCCTGTTACATTAGGAACAGGAGGAGGCCGTTCAGCCCCCTCGAGCCTGTTACATTAGGAACAGGAGGAGACCGTTCAGCCCCCTCGAGCCTGTTACATTAGGAACAGGAGATGGCCGTTCAGCCCCCTCGAGCCTGTTACATTAGGAACAGGAGGAGGCCGTTCAGCCCCCTCGAGCCTGTTACATTAGGAACAGGAGGAGGCCGTTCAGCCCCCTCGAGCCTGTTACATTAGGAACAGGAGGAGGCCGTTCAGCCCCCTCGAGCCTGTTACATTAGGAACAGGAGGAGGCCGTTCAGCCCCTAGAGCCTGTTACATTAGGAACAGGAGGAGGCCGTTCAGCCCCCTCGAGCCTGTTACATTCGGAACAGGAGGAGGCCGTTCAGCCCCTAGAGCCTGTTACATTAGGAACAGGAGGAGGCCGTTCAGCCCTCTCGAGCCTGTTACATTAGGAACAGGAGGAGGCCGTTCAGCCCCCTCGAGCCTGTTACATTCGGAACAGGAGGAGGCCGTTCAGCCCCTCGAGCCTGTTACATTAGGAACAGGAGGAGGCCGTTCAGCCCTCTCGAGCCTGTTACATTAGGACCAGGAGGAGGCCGTTCAGCCCCCTCGAGCCTGTTACATTCGGAACAGGAGGAGGCCATTCAGCCCCTCGAGCCTGTTACATTAGGAACAGGAGGAGGCCGTTCAGCCCCCTCGAGCCTGTTACATTAGGAACAGGAGGAGGCCGTTCAGCCCCCTCGAGCCTGTTACATTGGGAACAGGAGGAGGTCATTCAGCCCCTCTCGAGCCTTTTACATTAGCAACAGGAGGAGGTCATTCAGCCCCTCTCGAGCCTGTTACATTAGGAATAGGTGGAGGCCGTTCAGTCCCCTCGAGCCTGTTACATTCGGAACAGGAGGAGGCCGTTAAGCCCCCTCGAGCCTGTTACATTAGGAACAGGAGGAGACCGTTCAGCCCCCTCGAGCCTGTTGCATTAGGAACAGGAGGAGGCCGTTCAGCCCCCTCGAGCCTTTTACATTAGGAACAGGAGGAGGCCATTCAGCCCCCTCGAGCCTGTTACATTAGGAACAGGAGGAGGCCGTTCAGCCCCCTCGAGCCTGTTACACAGGAACAGCAGGAGGCCATTCAGCCCCTCGAGCCTGATACATTAGGAACAGGAGGAGGTCGTTCAGCCCCTCGAGCATGTTACAAAGGAACAGGAGGAGGCCGTTCAGCCCCCTCGAGCCTGTTGCAGAGGAACAGCAGGAGGCCATTCAGCCCCTCGAGCCTGTTACATTAGGAACAGGAGGAGGCCGTTCAGCCCCCTCGAGCCTGTTACAAAGGAACAGGAGGAGGCCGTTCAGCCTCCTCGAGCCTGTTACACAGGAACAGGAGGAGGCCGTTCAGTCCCCTCGAGCCTGTTATATTAGGAACAGCAGGAGGCCGTTCAGTCCCCTCGAGCCTGTTATATTAGGAACAGGAGGAGGCCGTTCAGCCCCCTCGAGCCTGTCACACAGAAACAGCAGGAGGATGTTCAGCCCCCTCGAGCCTTTTATATTAGGAAGAGGAGGAGGCCGTTTAGTCCCCTCGAGCCTTTTACATTAGGAACAGGAGGAGGCCATTCAATCCCCTCGAGCCTGTTAGACAGGAACAGGAAACATAGAAACATATAAGATAGGAGCAGGAGTTGGCCATTCGGCCCCTCGAGCCTGCGCCACCATTCGATGAGATCATGGCTGATCATCCAAACTCAGTACCCTGTCCCTGCCTTCTCCCCATATCCCTTGATACCTTTAGCTTTAAGAAATATATCTAACTCATTCTTGAATATATTTAATGACTTGGCCTCAACTGCCTTCTGTGGTAGAGAATTCCACAGGTTCACCACTCTCTGGGTGAAGAAATTCTTCCTCATTTCTGTCCGAAATGGCTTACCCGTTATCCTTAGGTTATGACCCCTGGTTCTGGACTCTCCGACCATCGGGAACATTCTTCCTGCATCTAGTTTGTCCAGACCTGTCAGAATTTTATATGTTTCGATGAGAACCCCTCTCATTCTTCTATACTCCAGCGAGTATAAGCCCAATCGACCCAATCTCTCCTCATATGTCATTCCTGCCATCCCAGGTATCAGCCTTGTGAATCTTCGCTGAACTCCTTCCATGGCAAGAACATCCTTCCTCAGATAAGGCGACCAAAACTGCACACAGTACTCAAGGTGTGGTCTCACCAAGGCCCTGTACAACTGCAGCAGGACATCCCTGTTCCTATACTCAAACCCTTTCGCTATGAAGGCCAACATACCATTTGCCTTCTTCACCGCCTGCTGCACCTGCATGCTTACCTTCAGCGACTGGTGCACAAGGACACCCAGGTCTCGTTGCACTTCCCCTTCTCCCAATCTATTGCCATTCAGATAATAGTCTGCCTTTCTGTTTTTGACACCAAAGTGGATAAACACGCATTTATCCACGTTATATTGCATCTGCCATGCTTCTGCCCACTCACCCAACATGTCCAAATCATCCTGGAGTTTCTCGGTATCCTCCTCGCAGCACACACTCCCACCCAGCTTTGTGTCATCTGCAAACTTGGAGATATTACATTTAGTTCCCTTATCTAGATCATTAATGTATATTGTGAATAGCTGGGGTCCAAGGACCGATCCCTGCGGTACCCCACTAGTCACTGCTTGCCACTCGGAAAAAGACTCATTAATTCCTACTCTCTGCTTTCTGTCCGCCAACCAGTTCTCTATCCAAGTCAGTACCTTGCCCCCAATCCCATGTGCCTTAACTTTACACGCTAATCTCTTATGCGGGACCTTATCGAAAGCCTTTTGAAAGTCCAAATACACCACATCTACTGGTTCTCCCCCATTCAGCCCCTTGAGCCTGTTACACAGGAACAGGAGGAGGCCGGTCAGCCTCCTCGAGCCTCTAACATTAGGACCAGGAAGAGGCCTTTCAGCCCCCTCGAGCCTGTTACATTAGGAACAGGAGGAGGCCGTTCAGTCGCCTCGAGCCTGTTACAATGGCCCAGAAATTGATCTCGCTCTGTTCCCGCGGGGGTAAGCCTTTCCCGCGATGTCTCACCTCGCTTATGCTTTTTCTGATCCAGCTCGCACGAAATTGATGTTCCAGACATCAGCTGTGCTGGGCTTGCGTATCCCAGCGGCGTAGTTAATTCGTGCGAGCTGTGGGATCACGTGACTCAGTTAGAGCCAATGGCAGCACACCATCTTCCATTCATAAGTCTCACAGCATGGCTGAGAGACTTATGAATCTTACACCCCCCCAAAATAACAGCTAAACCTCAATTAAATTTTAAAAAAAAACCATCACATTAATAAAATAAGTATAGTTAATTAAATTAACCATTTTAAATAAAAAATTAAATTTTTGAAAAAATTTAAAATCTTTTAAAAAGTTATAAAAATAAACTTACCTGTCTTTAAAGTCTCTAAAAAAGATATACCTGTAAAAAAAAATTCAAAAAAATACTTAATTCACTACTTACCTTCTTAAAAGCGGGTCTTACTCCTCCTTTTTACATTTCCAAAATCTTCCCCACTTACCTGCGCGTCCAAAGCATGAAGTGCACAGCGTGCGCGCAGCCTGTAGCGCGCACGCGATGCACCCAGGCCCCGCCCCCTTTTCGGAAGAGCAATTGCCGGTTTTCAGCGCATGCGCAGGGCATGCAGAAAACCGGCAATTGGAGTGGGAATACGCGAGAGTACGCAGTGCGTACTCTCGCGTCCCGGGATCAATTTTCGGCCCATTAGGAACAGGAGGAGGCCTTCAGTCCCATCGAGCCTGTTACGTTAGGCTTTCAAAGATTTCACCTACTGTCCCATCAAATACTCCCAGGGCAGGTACAGCACGGGTTAGATACAGAGTAAAGCTCCCTCTACACTGTCCCATCAAACACTCCCAGGGCAGGTACAGCACGGGTTAGATACAGAGTAAAGCTCCCTCTACACTGTCCCATCAAACACTCCCAGGGCAGGTACAGCACGGGTTAGATACAGAGTAAAGCTCCCTCTACACTGTCCCATCAAACACTCCCAGGGCAGGTACAGCACGGGTTAGATACAGAGTAAAGCTCCCTCTACACTGTCCCATCAAACACTCCCAGGGCAGGTACAGCACGGGTTAGATACAGAGTAAAGCTCCCTCGACACTGTCCCCATCAAACACTCCCAGGGCAGGTACAGCACGGGTTAGATACAGAGTAAAGCTCCCTCTACACTGTCCCATCAAACACTCCCAGGGCAGGTACAGCACGGGTTAGATACAGAGTAAAGCTCCCTCTACACTGTCCCATCAAACACTCCCAGGGCAGGTACAGCACGGGTTAGATACAGAGTAAAGCTCCCTCGACACTGTCCCCATCAAACACTCCCAGGGCAGGTACAGCACGGGTTAGATACAGAGTAAAGCTCCCTCTACACTGTCCCATCAAACACTCCCAGGGCAGGTACAGCACGGGTTAGATACAGAGTAAAGCTCCCTCTACACTGTCCCATCAAACACTCCCAGGGCAGGTACAGCACGGGTTAGATACAGAGTAAAGCTCCCTCGACACTGTCCCCATCAAACACTCCCAGGGCAGGTACAGCACGGGGTTAGATACAGAGTAAAGCTCCCTCTACACTGTCCCATCAAACACTCCCAGGGCAGGTACAGCACGGGTTAGATACAGAGTAAAGCTCCCTCTACACTGTCCCATCAAACACTCCCAGGGCAGGTACAGCACGGGTTAGATACAGAGTAAAGCTCCCTCTACACTGTCCCATCAAACACTCCCAGGGCAGGTATAGCACGGGTTAGATACAGAGTAAAGCTCCCTCTACACTGTCCCATCAAACACTCCCAATGCAGGTACAGCACGGGTTAGATACAGAGTAAAGCTCCCTCTACACTGTCCCCATCAAACACTCCCAGGGCATGTACAGCACGGGTTAGATACAGAGTAAAGCTCCCTCTACACTGTCCCATCAAACACTCCCAGGGCAGGTACAGCACGGGGTTAGATACAGAGTAAAGCTCCCTCTACACTGTCCCCATCAAACACTCCCAGGGCAGGTACAGCACGGGGTTAGATACAGAGTAATGCTCCCTCAACACTGTCCCCATCAAACACTCCCAGGGCAGCTACAGCACGGGTTAGATACAGAGTAAAGCTCCCTCTACACTGTCCCCATCAAACACTCCCAGGGCAGGCACAGCACGGGTTAGATACAGAGTAAAGCTCCCTCTACACTGTCCCCATCAAACACTCCCAGGGCAGGCACAGCACGGGTTAGATACAGAGTAAAGCTCCCTCTACACTGTCCCATCAAACACTCGCAGGGCAGGTACAGCACGGGTTAGATACAGAGTAAAGCTCCCTCTACACTGTCCCCATCAAACACTCCCAGGGCAGATACAGCACGGGTTAGATACAGAGTAAAGCTCCCTCTACACTGTCCCCATCAAACACTCCCAGGGCAGGCACAGCACGGGTTAGATACAGAGTAAAGCTCCCTCTACACTGTCCCACCAAACACTCCCAGGGCAGATTTAACAAATTGATGGTCATCAACTGTACAGCTTACAAATTTCAGCAGAAAGTGCTCAAAAACAGTGTGCCAGTTTCAAACCACATTCTTGGCGTGAGTTGGAAGATGAGGTGGAGAAAGGAGAGTGAGAGACAGAGAGAGAGAGAGTGTGGGAGAAATGAGACACATCCACCAATGTCTTTCTGCCTCCGTCTCCCTTGCTTTGTGGCTGAAGCGTGTAATGTGCCGTTTAAATTTTTTATGATCTGCGTCTAGTTCCTGGGCCCTGTGCAGCGGTCTGTTAGGAAATGGGTTCGGAGAGGGAAGTGCAGCAGACACATCCCAGACTCCCGTCTCTGTCCCTTCAGTGCTGAATAGTTCTCATCTTCAGAATGCAATTCGAAACATGTACACAATGAAATGGGATCAAGAAAAGGGAGACTGGGAATACACTGGGAGTCTGTCACTGTCTGCGAGAGAGACTGGGATTACTGGGAATACACTGGGGGTCTGTCACTGTCAGAGAGAGACTGGGATTACTGGGAATACACTGGGAGTCTGTCACTGTCTGAGAGAGACTGGGATTACTGGGAATACACTGGGAGTCTGTCACTGTCCGCAAGAGAGACTGGGATTACTGGGAATACACTGGGAGTCTGTCACTGTCTGCAAGAGAGACTGGGATTACTGGGAATACACTGGGAGTCTGTCACTGTCTGAGAGAGAGAGACTGGGATTACTGGGAATACACTGGGAGTCTGTCACTGAGAGAGAGAGACTGGGATTACTGGGAATACACTGGGAGTCTGTTACTGTCTGAGAGAGAGACTGGGATTACTGGGAATACACTGGGAGACTGTCACTGTCTGAGAGAGAGAGACTGGGATTACTGGGAATACACTGGGAGTCTGTTACTGTCAGAGAGAGAGACTGGGATTACTGGGAATACACTGGGAGTCTGTCACTGTCTGAGAGAGAGACTGGGATTACTGGGAATACACTGGGAGTCTGTCACTGTCAGAGAGAGAGACTGGGATTACTGGGAATACACTGGGAGTCTGTCACTGTCTGAGAGAGACTGGGATTACTGGGAATACACTGGGAGTCTGTCACTGTCTGCAAGAGAGACTGGGATTACTGGGAATACACTGGGAGTCTGTCACTGTCTGAGAGAGAGAGACTGGGATTACTGGGAATACACTGGGAGTCTGTCACTGTCTGCAAGAGAGACTGGGATTACTTGGAATACACTGGGAGTCTGTCACTGTCTGAGAGCGAGAGACTGGGATTACTGGGAATACACTGGGAGTCTGTCACTGAGAGAGAGAGACTGGGATTACTGGGAATACACTGGGAGTCTGTCACTGAGAGAGAGACTGGGATTACTGGGAATACACTGGGAGTCTGTCACTGTCTGAGAGAGAGAGACTGGGATTACTGGGAATACACTGGGAGTCTGTCACTGAGAGAGAGAGACTGGGATTACTGGGAATACACTGGGAGTCTGTCACTGAGAGAGAGAGACTGGGATTACTGGGAATACACTGGGAGTCTGTCACTGTCTGCGAGAGAGACTGGGATTACTGGGAATACACTGGGGGTCTGTCACTGTCAGAGAGAGACTGGGATTACTGGGAATACACTGGGAGTCTGTCACTGTCTGAGAGAGACTGGGATTACTGGGAATACACTGGGAGTCTGTCACTGTCGGCAAGAGAGACTGGGATTACTGGGAATACACTGGGAGTCTGTCACTGTCTGCAAGAGAGACTGGGATTACTGGGAATACACTGGGAGTCTGTCACTGTCTGAGAGAGAGACTGGGATTACTGGGAATACACTGGGAGTCTGTCACTGAGAGAGAGAGACTGGGATTACTGGGAATACACTGGGAGTCTGTCACTGAGAGAGAGACTGGGATTACTGGGAATACACTGGGAGTCTGTCACTGTCTGAGAGAGAGACTGGGATTACTGGGAATACACTGGGAGTCTGTCACTGAGAGAGAGAGACTGGGATTACTGGGAATACACTGGGAGTCTGTTACTGTCTGAGAGAGAGACTGGGATTACTGGGAATACACTGGGAGACTGTCACTGTCTGAGAGAGAGAGACTGGGATTACTGGGAATACACTGGGAGTCTGTTACTGTCTGAGAGAGACTGGGATTACTGGGAATACACTGGGAGTCTGTCACTGTCTGAGAGAGACTGGGATTACTGGGAATACACTGGGAGTCTGTCACTGTCTGTGAGAGAGAGACTGGGATTACTGGGAATACACTGGGAGTCTGTCACTGTCTGAGAGAGAGACTGGGATTACTGGGAATACACTGGGAGTCTGTCACTGTCAGAGAGAGAGACTGGGATTACTGGGAATACACTGGGAGTCTGTCACTGTCTGAGAGAGACTGGGATTACTGGGAATACACTGGGAGTCTGTCACTGTCTGCAAGAGAGACTGGGATTACTGGGAATACACTGGGAGTCTGTCACTGTCTGAGAGAGAGAGACTGGGATTACTGGGAATACACTGGGAGTCTGTCACTGTCTGAGAGCGAGAGACTGGGATTACTGGGAATACACTGGGAGTCTGTCACTGAGAGAGAGAGACTGGGATTACTGGGAATACACTGGGAGTCTGTCACTGAGAGAGAGAGACTGGGATTACTGGGAATACACTGGGAGTCTGTCACTGTCTGAGAGAGAGAGACTGGGATTACTGGGAATACACTGGGAGTCTATCACTGTCTGAGAGAGAGACTGGGATTACTGGGAATACACTGGGAGTCTGTCACTGTCTGAGAGAGAGAGACTGGGATTACTGGGAATACACTGGGAGTCTGTCACTGTCTGAGAGAGAGACTGGAATTACTGGGAATACACTGGGAGTCTGTCACTGTCTGAGAGAGACTGGGATTACTGGGAATACACTGGGAGTCTGTCACTGAGAGAGAGACTGGGATTACTGGGAATACACTGGGAGTCTGTCAGTGAGAGAGAGACTGGGATTACTGGGAATACACTGGGAGTCTGTCACTGTCTCAGAGAGACTGGGATTACTGGGAATACACTGGGAGTCTGTCACTGTCTGAGTGAGAGACTGGGATTACTGGGAATACACTGGGAGTCTGTCACTGAGAGAGAGACTGGGATTACTGGGAATACACTGGGAGTCTGTCACTGTCTGAGAGAGAGACTGGGATTACTGGGAATACACTGGGAGTCTGTCACTGAGAGAGAGACTGGGATTACTGGGAATACACTGGGAGTCTGTCACTGTCTGAGAGAGCGACTGGGATTACTGGGAATACACTGGGAGTCTGTCACTGAGAGAGAGACTGGGATTACTGGGAATACACTGGGAGTCTGTCACTGAGAGAGAGACTGGGATTACTGGGAATACACTGGGAGTCTGTCACTGTCTGAGAGAGACTGGGATTACTGGGAATACACTGGGAGTCTGTCACTGAGAGAGAGAGACTGGGATTACTGGGAATACACTGGGAGTCTGTCACTGTCTGAGAGAGACTGGGATTACTGGGAATACACTGGGAGTCTGTCACTGTCTGAGAGAGACTGGGATTACTGGGAATACACTGGGAGTCTGTTACTGTCTGAGAGAGACTGGGATTACTGGGAATACACTGGGAGTCTGTCACTGTCTGAGAGAGAGAGACTGGGATTACTGGGAATACACTGGGAGTCTGTCACTGTCTGAGAGAGAGAGACTGGGATTACTGGGAATACACTGGGAGTCTGTCACTGTCAGAGAGAGACTGGATTACTGGGAATACACTGGGAGTCTGTCACTGTCTGAGAGAGACTGGGATTACTGGGAACTACACTGGGAGTCTGTCACTGAGAGAGAGACTGGGATTACTGGGAATACACTGGGAGTCTGTCACTGTCTGAGAGGAGAGACTGGGATTACTGGGAATACACTGGGAGTCTGTCACTGTCTGAGAGAGAGACTGGGATTACTGGAATACACTGGGAGTCTGTCATGAGAGAGAGACTGGGATTACTGGGAATACACTGGGAGTCTGTCACTGTCAGAGAGAGACTGGGATTACTGGGAATACACTGGGAGTCTGTCACTGTCTGAGAGAGAGACTGGGATTACTGGGAATACACTGGGTCTGTCACTGTCTGAGAGAGAGACTGGGATTACTGGGAATACACTGGGGTCTGTCACTGTCTGAGAGAGACTGGGATTACTGGGAATACCTGGGAGTCTGTCACTGTCAGAGAGAGACTGGATTACTGGGAATACACTGGGAGTCTGTCAGTGAGAGAGAGACTGGGATTACTGGGAATACACTGGGAGTCTGTCACTGTCTGAGAGAGACTGGGATTACTGGGAATACACTGGGAGTCTGTCACTGTCTGAGAGAGAGACTGGGATTACTGGGAATACACTGGGAGTCTGTCACTGAGAGAGAGACTGGGATTACTGGGATACACTGGGAGTCTGTCACTGTCTGAGAGAGAGACTGGGATTACTGGGAATACACTGGGAGTCTGTCACTGTCTGAGAGAGACTGGGATTACTGGGAATACACTGGGAGTCTGTCACTGTCTGAGAGAGACTGGGATTACTGGGAATACACTGGGAGTCTGTCACCGTCTGAGAGAGACTGGGATTACTGGGAATACACTGGGAGTCTGTCACTGTCTGAGAGTGACTGGGATTACTGGGAATACACTGGGAGTCTGTCACTGGGAGAGAGACTGGGATTACTGGGAATACACTGGGAGTCTGTCACTGTCTGAGAGAGAGAGACTGGGATTACTGGGAATACACTGGGAGTCTGTCACTGAGAGAGAGACTGGGATTACTGGGAATACACTGGGAGTCTGTCACTGAGAGAGAGACTGGGATTACTGGGAATACACTGGGAGTCTGTCACTGTCTGAGTGAGAGACTGGGATTACTGGGACTACACTGGGAGTCTGTCACTGAGAGAGAGAGAGACTGGGATTACTGGGAATACACTGGGAGTCTGTCACTGTCTGAGAGAGAGACTGGGATTACTGGGAATACACTGGGAGTCTGTCACTGTCTGAGAGAGAGACTGGGATTACTGGGAATACACTGGGAGTCTGTCACTGTCTGAGAGAGACTGGGATTACTGGGAATACACTGGGAGTCTGTCACTGTCTGAGAGAGAGACTGGGATTACTGGGAATACACTGGGAGTCTGTCACTGTCTGAGTGAGAGACTGGGATTACTGGGAATACACTGGGAGTCTGTCACTGTCTGAGAGAGACTGGGATTACTGGGAATACACTGGGAGTCTGTCACTGTCTGCGAGAGAGAGACTGGGATTACTGGGAATACACTGGGAGTCTGTCACTGTCTGAGAGAGACTGGGATTACTGGGAATACACTGGGAGTCTGTCACTGAGAGAGAGACTGGGATTACTGGGAATACACTGGGAGTCTGTCACTGTCTGAGAGAGACTGGGATTACTGGGAATACACTGGGAGTCTGTCACTGTCCGAGAGAGAATGGGATTACTGGGAATACACTGGGAGTCTGTCACTGTCTGAGAGAGACTGGGATTACTGGGAATACACTGGGAGTCTGTCACTGTCTGAGAGAGACTGGGATTACTGGGAATACACTGGGAGTCTGTCACTGAGAGAGAGACTGGGATTACTGGGAATACACTGGGAGTCTGTCACTGAGAGAGAGACTGGGATTACTGGGAATACACTGGGAGTCTGTCACTGTCTGAGAGAGAGAGACTGGGATTACTGGGAATACACTGGGAGTCTGTCACTGAGAGAGAGACTGGGATTACTGGGAATACACTGGGAGTCTGTCACTGTCTGAGGAGAGACTGGGATTACTGGGAATACACTGGGAGTCTGTCACTGAGCGGAGACTGGATACTCGGAATACCTGGAGTCTGTCACTGTCTGAGAGAAGAGACTGGGATTACTGGGAATACACTGGAGTCTGGTCACTGCTGAGAGAGGACTGGGATTACTGGGAATACACTGGGAGTCTGTCACTGTGTGAGTGAGAGAGGACTGGATTACTGGGAATACACTGGGAGTCTGTCACTGTCTGCGAGAGGACTGGGATTACTGGGAATACACTGGGAGTCTGTCACTGAGAGAGAGAGACTGGATTACTGGGAATACACTGGGAGTCTGTCACTGTCTGCGAGAGACTGAGGGATTACTGGAATACACTGGAGTCTGTCACTGTCTGAGAGAGACTGGATTACTGGGAATACACTGGGAGTCTGTCACTGCTGAGAGAGACTGGATTACTGGGAATACACTGGGAGTCAGTCACTGTCTGAGAGAGAGACTGGGATTACTGGGAATACACTGGGAGTCTGTCACTGTCGGAGTGAGAGACTGGGATTACTGGGAATACACTGGGGGTCTGTCACTGTCTGAGAGAGAGACTGGGATTACTGGGAATACACTGGGAGTCTGTCACTGTCTGAGAGAGACTGGGATTACTGGGAATACACTGGGAGTCTGTCACTGAGAGAGAGACTGGGATTACTGGGAATACACTGGGAGTCTGTCACTGTCTGAGAGAGACTGGGATTACTGGGAATACACTGGGAGTCTGTCACTGTCTGAGAGAGACTGGGATTACTGGGAATACACTGGGAGTCTGTCACTGTCTGAGAGAGACTGGGATTACTGGGAATACACTGGGAGTCTGTCACTGAGAGAGAGACTGGGATTACTGGGAATACACTGGGAGTCTGTCACTGAGAGAGAGAGACTGGGATTACTGGGAATACACTGGGAGTCTGTCACTGAGAGAGAGAGACTGGGATTACTGGGAATACACTGGGAGTCTGTCACTGAGAGAGAGAGACTGGGATTACTGGGAATACACTGGGAGTCTGTCACTGTCTGAGAGAGACTGGGATTACTGGGAATACACTGGGAGTCTGTCACTGTCTGAGAGAGAGAGACTGGGATTACTGGGAATACACTGGGAGTCTGTCACTGTCTGAGAGAGAGACTGGGATTACTGGGAATACACTGGGAGTCTGTCACTGAGAGAGACTGGGATTACTGGGAATACACTGGGAGTCTGTCACTGAGAGAGAGAGACTGGGATTACTGGGAATACACTGGGAGTCTGTCACTGTCTGAGAGAGAGACTGGGATTACTGGGAATACACTGGGAGTCTGTCACTGTCACTGAGAGAGAGACTGGGATTACTGGGAATACACTGGGAGTCTGTCACTGTCAGAGAGAGAGACTGGGATTACTGGGAATACACTGGGAGTCTGTCACTGTCTGAGAGAGACTGGGATTACTGGGAATACACTGGGAGTCTGTCACTGAGAGAGAGAGACTGGGATTACTGGGAATACACTGGGAGTCTGTCACTGTCTGAGAGAGACTGGGATTACTGGGAATACACTGGAGTCTGTCACTGGAGAGAGAGACTGGGATTACTGGGAATACACTGGGAGTCTGTCACTGTCTGAGAGAGAGACTGGGATTACTGGGAATACACAGGGAGTCTGTCACTGTCTGAGAGAGACTGGGATTACTGGGAATACACTGGGAGTCTGTCACTGTCTGAGAGAGACTGGGATTACTGGGAATACACTGGGAGTCTGTCACTGTCTGAGAGAGACTGGGATTACTGGGAATACACTGGGAGTCTGTCACTGAGCTGAGAGAGACTGGGATTACTGGGAATACACTGGGAGTCTGTCACTGTCAGAGAGAGACAGGGATTACTGGGAATACACTGGGAGTCTGTCACTGTCTGAGAGAGAGACTGGGATTACTGGAATACACTGGGAGTCTGTCACTGAGAGAGAGACTGGGATTACTGGGAATCACTGGGAGTCTGTCACTCTGAGAGAGAGACTGGGATTACTGGGAATACACTGGGAGTCTGTCACTGTAGAGAGAGACTGGGATTACTGGGAATACACTGGGGAGTCTGTCACTGAGAGAGAGAGACTGGATTTACTGGGAATACACTGGGAGTCTGTCACTGAGAGAGAGACTGGATTCCTGGGAATACACTGGGAGTCTGTCACTTGTCTGAGAGAGAGACTGGATTACTGGGAATACACTGGGAGTCTGTCACTGTCTGAGAGAGACTGGGATTACTGGAATCACTGGGAGTCTGTCACTGTCTGAAGAGAGACTGGGATTACTGGGAATACACTGGGAGTCTGTCACTGAGAGAGAGACTGGGATTACTGGGAATACACTGGGAGTCTGTCACTGTCTGAGAGAGAGACTGGGATTACTGGGAATACACTGGGAGTCTGTCACTGATGAGAGAGACTGGGATTACTGGGAAGTACACTGGGAGTCTGTCACTGTCTGAGAGAGACTGGGATTACTGGGAATACACTGGAGTCTGTCCACTGTCTGAGAGCGACTGGATTACTGGGAATACACTGGGGAGTCTGTCCAGTGAGAGAGAGACTGGAATTACTGGGAATACACTGGGAGTCTGTCACTGACTGAGAGAGACTGGAGTACTGGGAATACACTGGGAGTCTGTCACTGTCTGAGAGAGACTGGGATTACTGGGAATACACTGGGAGTCTGTACGACTGAGAGAGACTGGGAATTACTGATCACTTGAAACCACTGGGAGTCTGTCACTGTCTGAGAGAGAGACTGGATTACTGGAATACACTGGGCAGTCTGTCACTGTCTGAGAGAGAGAGCTGGGATTACTGGGAATACACTGGGTAGTCTGGTCACTGAGAGAGAGACTGGATTACTGGGAATACACTGGGAGTCTGTCACTGTGAGAGAGAGACTGGGATTACTGGGAATACATGGGAGACTGACACTGAGAGACCCCTGACTGACGAGAGACTGGGATTACTGGGAATACACTGGGAGTCTGTCACTGTCTGAGAGAGAGAGACTGGGATTACTGGGAATACACTGGGAGTCTGTCACTGAGAGAGAGACTGGGATTACTGGGAATACACTGGGAGTCTGTCACTGAGAGAGAGACTGGGATTACTGGGAATACACTGGGAGTCTGTCACTGTCTGAGAGAGACTGGGATTACTGGGAATACACTGGGAGTCTGTCACTGAGAGAGAGAGACTGGGATTACTGGGAATACACTGGGAGTCTGTCACTGTCTGAGAGAGACTGGGATTACTGGGAATACACTGGGAGTCTGTCACTGAGAGAGACTGGGATTACTGGGAATACACTGGGAGTCTGTCACTGTCTGAGAGAGACTGGGATTACTGGGAATACACTGGGAGTCTGTCACTGAGAGCGAGACTGGGATTACTGGGAATACACTGGGAGTCTGTCACTGTCTGAGAGAGACTGGGATTACTGGGAATACACTGGGAGTCTGTCACTGAGAGAGAGACTGGGATTACTGGGAATACACTGGGAGTCTGTCACTGAGAGAGAGACTGGGATTACTGGGATACACTGGAGTCTGTCACTGAGAGAGAGACTGGGATTACTGGGAATACACTGGGAGTCTGTCACTGAGAGAGAGACTGGGATTACTGGGAATACACTGGGAGTCTGTCACTGTCTGAGAGACAGAGACTGGGATTACTGGGAATACACTGGGAGTCTGTCACTGTCTGAGAGAGAGAGACTGGGATTACTGGGAATACACTGGGAGTCTGTCACCTGTCTGAGAGAGAGAGACTGGGATTACTGAGGAATACACTGGGAATCTGTCACTGTCTGAAGAGAGTGTCTGGGATTACTGGGAATACACTGGAGTCTGTCACTGAGAGAGAGACTGGGATTACTGGGAATACACTGGGAGTCTGTCACTGTCTGCGAGGACTGGATACTGGAATACACTGGGAGTCTGTCACTGTCTGAGAGACTGGGATTACTGGGAATACACTGGGAGTCTGTCACTGAGAGAGAGACTGGGATTACTGGGAATACACTGGGAATCTGTCACTGTCTGAGAGAGAGACTGGGATTACTGGGAATACACTGGGAGTCTGTCACTGAGAGAGGGAGACTGGGATTACTGGGAATACACTGGGAGTCTGTCACTGTCTGAGAGAGAGAGACTGGGATTACTGGGAATACACTGGGAGTCTGTCACTGTCTGAGAGAGAGAGACTGGGATTACTGGGAATACACTGGGAGTCTGTCACTGAGAGAGAGACTGGGATTACTGGGAATACACTGGGAGTCTGTCACTGTCTGAGAGAGAGAGACTGGGATTACTGGGAATACACTGGGAGTCTGTCACTGAGAGAGAGAGACTGGGATTACTGGGAATACACTGGGAATCTGTCACTGTCTGAGAGAGAGACTGGGATTACTGGGAATACACTGGGAGTCTGTCACTGAGAGAGGGAGACTGGGATTACTGGGAATACACTGGGAGTCTGTCACTGTCTGAGAGAGAGAGACTGGGATTACTGGGAATACACTGGGAGTCTGTCACTGTCTGAGAGAGAGAGACTGGGATTACTGGGAATACACTGGGAATCTGTCACTGTCTGAGAGAGAGACTGGGATTACTGGGAATACACTGGGAGTCTGTCACTGAGAGAGGGAGACTGGGATTACTGGGAATACACTGGGAGTCTGTCACTGTCTGAGAGACTGGGATTACTGGGAATACACTGGGAGTCTGTCACTGAGAGAGAGACTGGGATTACTGGGAATACACTGGGAGTCTGTCACTGAGAGAGAGAGACTGGGATTACTGGGAATACACTGGGAGTCTGTCACTGAGAGAGAGAGACTGGGATTACTGGGAATACACTGGGAGTCTGTCACTGTCTGAGAGACTGGGATTACTGGGAATACACTGGGAGTCTGTCACTGTCTGCGAGACTGGGATTACTGGGAATACACTGGGAGTCTGTCACTGTCTGAGAGACTGGGATTACTGGGAATACACTGGGAGTCTGTCACTGAGAGAGAGAGAGACTGGGATTACTGGGAATACACTGGGAGTCTGTCACTGTCTGAGAGAGACTGGGATTACTGGGAATACACTGGGAGTCTGTCACTGTCAGAGAGACTGGGATTACTGGGAATACACTGGGAGTCTGTCACTGAGAGAGAGAGACTGGGATTACTGGGAATACACTGGGAGTCTGTCACTGAGAGAGAGAGAGACTGGGATTACTGGGAATACACTGGGAGTCTGTCACTGTCTGAGAGAGACTGGGATTACTGGGAATACACTGGGAGTCTGTCACTCAGAGAGAGACTGGGATTACTGGGAATACACTGGGAGTCTGTCACTGTCTGAGAGAGAGACTGGGATTACTGGGAATACACTGGGAGTCTGTCACTGAGAGAGAGAGACTGGGATTACTGGGAATACACTGGGAGTCTGTCACTGTCTGAGAGAGAGACTGGGATTACTGGGAATACACTGGGAGTCTGTCACTGAGAGAGAGACTGGGATTACTGGGAATACACTGGGAGTCTGTCACTGAGAGAGAGACTGGGATTACTGGGAATACACTGGGAGTCTGTCACTGGGAGAGAGACTGGGATTACTGGGAATACACTGGGAATCTGTCACTGTCTGAGAGAGACTGGGATTACTGGGAATACACTGGGAGTCTGTCACTGTCTGAGAGAGACTGGGATTACTGGGAATACACTGGGAATCTGTCACTGTCTGAGAGAGACTGGGATTACTGGGAATACACTGGGAGTCTGTCACTGAGAGAGAGACTGGGATTACTGGGAATACACTGGGAGTCTGTCACTGAGAGAGAGACTGGGATTACTGGGAATACACTGGGAGTCTGTCACTGTCTGAGAGAGAGACTGGGATTACTGGGAATACACTGGGAGTCTGTCACTGTCTGAGAGAGAGACTGGGATTACTGGGAATACACTGGGAGTCTGTCACTGAGAGAGAGAGACTGGGATTACTGGGAATACACTGGGAGTCTGTCACTGAGAGAGAGACTGGGATTACTGGGAATACACTGGGAGTCTGTCACTGAGAGAGAGAGACTGGGATTACTGGGAATACACTGGGAGTCTGTCACTGAGAGAGAGACTGGGATTACTGGGAATACACTGGGAGTCTGTCACTGTCTGAGAGAGACTGGGATTACTGGGAATACACTGGGAGTCTGTCACTGTCTGAGAGAGAGAGACTGGGATTACTGGGAATACACTGGGAATCTGTCACTGTCTGAGAGAGAGACTGGGATTACTGGGAATACACTGGGAGTCTGTCACTGTCTGAGAGAGACTGGGATTACTGGGAATACACTGGGAGTCTGTCACTGTCTGAGAGAGACTGGGATTACTGGGAATACACTGGGAATCTGTCACTGAGAGAGAGACTGGGATTACTGGGAATACACTGGGAGTCTGTCACTGTCTGAGAGAGAGACTGGGATTACTGGGAATACACTGGGAGTCTGTCACTGTCTGAGAGAGAGACTGGGATTACTGGGAATACACTGGGAGTCTGTCACTGTCTGAGAGAGACTGGGATTACTGGGAATACACTGGGAGTCTGTCACTGTCTGAGAGAGACTGGGATTACTGGGAATACACTGGGAGTCTGTCACTGAGAGAGAGACTGGGATTACTGGGAATACACTGGGAGTCTGTCACTGTCTGAGAGAGAGAGACTGGGATTACTGGGAATACACTGGGAGTCTGTCACTGAGAGAGAGACTGGGATTACTGGGAATACACTGGGAGTCTGTCACTGTCTGAGAGAGAGACTGGGATTACTGGGAATACACTGGGAGTCTGTCACTGTCTGAGAGAGACTGGGATTACTGGGAATACACTGGGAGTCTGTCACTGAGAGAGTGACTGGGATTACTGGGAATACACTGGGAGTCTGTCACTGTCTGAGAGAGACTGGGATTACTGGGAATACACTGGGAGTCTGTCACTGTCTGAGAGAGAGAGACTGGGATTACTGGAATACACTGGGAGTCTGTCACTGAGAGAGAGACTGGGATTACTGGGAATACCACTGGGAGTCTGTCACTGCTCTGAGAGAGAGACTGGGATTACTGGGAATACACTGGGAGTCTGTCACTGTCTGAGAGAGAGACTGGGATTACTGGGAATACACTGGGAGTCTGTCACTGAGAGAGAGACTGGGATTACTGGGAATACCACTGGGAGTCTGTCACTTGAGAGAGAGAGACTGGGATTACTGGGAATACACTGGGATCTGTCACTGAGAGAGAGAGACTGGGATTACTGGGAATACACTGGGAGTCTGTCACTGAGAGAGAGACTGGGATTACTGGGAATACACTGGGAGTCTGTCACTGTCTGAGAGAGACTGGGGATTACTGGGATACACTGGGAGTCTGTCACTGTAGAGAGAGAGACTGGGATTACTGGGAATACACTGGGAATCTGTCACTGTCTGAGAGAGAGACTGGGATTACTGGGAATACACTGGGAGTCTGTCACTGTCTGAGAGAGACTGGGATTACTGGGAATACACTGGGAGTCTGTCACTGTCTGAGAGAGACTGGGATTACTGGGAATACACTGGGAATCTGTCACTGAGAGAGAGACTGGGATTACTGGGAATACACTGGGAGTCTGTCACTGTCTGAGAGAGAGACTGGGATTACTGGGAATACACTGGGAGTCTGTCACTGTCTGAGAGAGAGACTGGGATTACTGGGAATACACTGGGAGTCTGTCACTGTCTGAGAGAGACTGGGATTACTGGGAATACACTGGGAGTCTGTCACTGTCTGAGAGAGACTGGGATTACTGGGAATACACTGGGAGTCTGTCACTGAGAGAGAGACTGGGATTACTGGGAATACACTGGGAGTCTGTCACTGTCTGAGAGAGAGAGACTGGGATTACTGGGAATACACTGGGAGTCTGTCACTGAGAGAGAGACTGGGATTACTGGGAATACACTGGGAGTCTGTCACTGTCTGAGAGAGAGACTGGGATTACTGGGAATACACTGGGAGTCTGTCACTGTCTGAGAGAGACTGGGATTACTGGGAATACACTGGGAGTCTGTCACTGAGAGAGAGACTGGGATTACTGGGAATACACTGGGAGTCTGTCACTGTCTGAGAGAGACTGGGATTACTGGGAATACACTGGGAGTCTGTCACTGTCTGTGAGAGAGAGACTGGGATTACTGGGAATACACTGGGAGTCTGTCACTGTCTGAGAGAGACTGGGATTACTGGGAATACACTGGGAGTCTGTCACTGTCTGAGAGAGAGACTGGGATTACTGGGAATACACTGGGAGTCTGTCACTGTCTGAGAGAGAGAGACTGGGATTACTGGGAATACACTGGGAGTCTGTCACTGTCTGAGAGAGACTGGGATTACTGGGAATACACTGGGAGTCTGTCACTGTCTGAGAGAGACTGGGATTACTGGGAATACACTGGGAGTTCTGTCACTGTCTTGAGTGAGAGAGACTGGGATTACTGGGAATACACTGGGGAGTCTGTCACTGAGAGAGAGACGTGGGATTACTGGGAATACACTGGGAGTCGTGTCACTGAGAGAGACTGGGATTTACTGGGAATAAACTGGGAGTCTGTCACTGTTGAGAGAGAGACTGGATTACTGGGAATACACTGGGAGTCTGTCACTGGGCTGAAGAGACTGGGATTACCTGGGAATTACACTGGGAGTCTGTCACTGTCTGAGAGAGAATGGATTACTGGGGAATTCACTGGGAGTCTGTCCTGGGAGGAGAGAGACTGGGATTACTGGGATACACTGGAGTCTGTCACTGAGGAGAGAGACTCGGAGTGACTGGGAATACACTGGGAGTCTGTCACTGTCTGAGAGAGACTGGATTACTGGGAATACACTGGGAGTCTGTCACTGAGATAGGAGAGACTGGGATTACTGGAATACACTGGGAGTCTGTCACTGTAGGAGAGAGAGACTGGGATTACTGGGAATACACTGGAGTCTGTCACTGTCTGAGAGAGACTGGGATTACTGGAATACACTGGGAGTCTGTCACTGGGAGAGAGACTGGGATTACTGGGAATACACTGGGAGTCTGTCACTGAGAGAGAGACTGGGATTACTGGGAATACACTGGGAGTCTGTCACTGTCTGAGAGAGAGACTGGGATTACTGGGAATACACTGGGAGTCTGTCACTGAGAGAGAGACTGGGATTACTGGGAACACACTGGGAGTCTGTCACTGTCTGAGAGAGAGACTGGGATTACTGGGAATACACTGGGAGTCTGTCACTGAGAGAGAGAGACTGGGATTACTGGGAATACACTGGGAGTCTGTCACTGAGAGAGAGAGACTGGGATTACTGGGAATACACTGGGAGTCTGTCACTGTCTGAGAGAGACTGGGATTACTGGGAATACACTGGGAGTCTGTCACTGTCTGAGAGAGACTGGGATTACTGGGAATACACTGGGAATCTGTCACTGTCTGAGAGAGAGACTGGGATTACTGGGAATACACTGGGAGTCTGTCAGTGTCTGAGAGAGACTGGGATTACTGGGAATACACTGGGAGTCTGTCACTGAGAGAGAGAGACTGGGATTACTGGGAATACACTGGGAGTCTGTCACTGTCTGAGAGAGAGACTGGGATTACTGGGAATACACTGGGAGTCTGTCACTGTCTGAGAGAGACTGGGATTACTGGGAATACACTGGGAGTCTGTCACTGTCTGAGAGAGACTGGGATTACTGGAATACACTGGGAGTCTGTCACTGTCTGAGAGAGACTGGGATTACTGGGAATACACTGGGAGTCTGTCACTGAGAGAGAGACTGGGATTACTGGGAATACACTGGGAGTCTGTCACTGCTGAGAGAGACTGGGATTACTGGGAATACACTGGGAGTCTGTCACTGTCTGAGAGAGACTGGGATTACTGGGAATACACTGGGAGTCTGTCACTGTCTGAGAGAGACTGGATTACTGGGAATACACTGGGAGTCTGTCACTGTCTGAGAGAGACTGGGATTACTGGGAATACACTGGGAGTCTGTCACTGTCTGAGAGAGAGAGACTGGGATTACTGGGAATACACTGGGAGTCTGTCACTGAGAGAGAGACTGGGATTACTGGGAATACACTGGGGGTCTGTCACTGTCTGAGTGAGACTGGGATTACTGGGAATACACTGGGAGTCTGTCACTGTCTGAGAGAGAGACTGGGATTACTGGGAATACACTGGGAGTCTGTCACTGTCTGAGTGAGACTGGGATTACTGGGAATACACTGGGAGTCTGTCACTGTCTGAGTGAGACTGGGATTACTGGGAATACACTGGGAGTCTGTCACTGTCTGAGAGAGAGACTGGGATTACTGGGAATACACTGGGAGTCTGTCACTGTCTGAGAGAGAGACTGGGATTACTGTGAATACACTGGGAGTCTGTCACTGAGAGAGAGAGACTGGGATTACTGGGAATACACTGGGAGTCTGTCACTGAGAGAGAGAGACTGGGATTACTGGGAATACACTGGGAGTCTGTCACTGAGAGAGAGACTGGGATTACTGGGAATACACTGGGAGTCTGTCACTGTCTGAGAGAGACTGGGATCACTGGGAATACACTGGGAGTCTGTCACTGAGAGAGAGAGACTGGGATTACTGGGAATACACTGGGAGTCTGTCACTGAGAGAGAGACTGGGATTACTGGGAATACACTGGGAGTCTGTCACTGTCTGAGAGAGACTGGGATTACTGGGAATACACTGGGAGTCTGTCACTGTCTGAGAGAGAGAGACTGGGATTACTGGGAATACACTGGGAGTCTGTCACTGTCTGAGAGAGAGACTGGGATTACTGGGAATACACTGGGAATCTGTCACTGTCTGAGAGAGAGACTGGGATTACTGGGAATACACTGGGAGTCTGTCACTGTCTGAGAGAGAGACTGGGATTACTGGGAATACACTGGGAGTCTGTCACTGAGAGAGAGACTGGGATTACTGGGAATACACTGGGAGTCTGTCACTGTCTGAGAGAGAGACTGGGATTACTGGGAATACACTGGGAGTCTGTCACTGTCTGAGAGAGACTGGGATTACTGGGAATACACTGGGAGTCTGTCACTGAGAGAGAGACTGGGATTACTGGGAATACACTGGGAGTCTGTCACTGTCTGAGAGAGACTGGGATTACTGGGAATACACTGGGAGTCTGTCACTGAGAGAGAGACTGGGATTACTGGGAATACACTGGGAGTCTGTCACTGTCTGAGAGAGACTGGGATTACTGGGAATACACTGGGAGTCTGTCACTGTCTGTGAGAGAGAGACTGGGATTACTGGGAATACACTGGGAGTCTGTCACTGTCTGAGAGAGAGACTGGGATTACTGGGAATACACTGGGAGTCTGTCACTGTCTGAGAGAGAGACTGGGATTACTGGGAATACACTGGGAGTCTGTCACTGTCTGAGAGAGACTGGGATTACTGGGAATACACTGGGAGTCTGTCACTGAGAGAGAGACTGGGATTACTGGGAATACACTGGGAGTCTGTCACTGCTAGAGAGAGACTGGGATTACTGGGAATACACTGGGAGTCTGTCACTGTCTAGAGAGACTGGGATTACTGGGAATACACTGGGAGTCTGATCACTGAGAGAGAGACTGGGATTACTGGGAATACACTGGGAGTCTGTCACTGTCTGAGAGAGACTGGATTACTGGGAATACACTGGGAGTCTGTCACTGTCTGAGAGAGAGACTGGGATTACTGGGAATACACTGGGGTCTGTCACTGTCTGAGAGAGAGACTGGGATTACTGGGAATACACTGGGAGTCTGTCACTGTCTGAGAGAGAGACTGGGATTACTGGAATACACTGGGAGTCTGTCACTGAGAGTGAGACTGGGATTACTGGGAATACACTGGGAGTCTGTCACTGCTGAGAGAGACTGGGATTACTGGGAATACACTGGGAGTCTGTCACTGTCGAGAGAGAACTGGATTACTGGGAATACACTGGGAGTCTGTCACTGTCTGAGTGAGACTGGGATTACTGGGAATACACTGGAGTCTGTCACTGAGAGAGAGACCTGGGATTACTGGGAATACACTGGGAGTCTGTCACTGTTGAGAGAGAGACTGGGATTACTGGGAATACACTGGGAGTCTGTCACTGAGAGAGAGACTGGGATTACTGGGATTACACTGGGAGTCTGTCACTGTCTGAGAGAGACTGGGATTACTGGGAATACACTGGGAGTCTGTCACTGTCTGAGAGAGACTGGGATTACTGGGAATACACTGGGAGTCTGTCACTGTCTGAGAGAGACTGGGATTACTGGGAATACACTGGGAGTCTGTCACTGTCTGAGAGAGAGACTGGGATTACTGGGAATACACTGGGAGTCTGTCACTGTCTGAGCGAGAGACTGGGATTACTGGGAATACACTGGGAGTCTGTCACTGAGAGAGAGAGACTGGGATTACTGGGAATACACTGGGAGTCTGTCACTGTCTGAGAGAGACTGGGATTACTGGGAATACACTGGGAGTCTGTCACTGTCTGAGAGAGACTGGGATTACTGGGAATACACTGGGAGTCTGTCACTGAGAGAGAGAGACTGGGATTACTGGGAATACACTGGGAGTCTGTCACTGAGAGAGAGACTGGGATTACTGGGAATACACTGGGAGTCTGTCACTGTCTGAGAGAGACTGGGATTACTGGGAATACACTGGGAGTCTGTCACTGTCTGAGAGAGAGACTGGGATTACTGGGAATACACTGGGAGTCTGTCACTGTCTGAGAGAGAGACTGGGATTACTGGGAATACACTGGGAGTCTGTCACTGAGAGAGAGACTGGGATTACTGGGAATACACTGGGAGTCTGTCACTGTCTGAGAGAGAGACTGGGATTACTGGAATACACTGGGAGTCTGTCACTGTCTGAGAGAGACTGGGATTACTGGGAATACACTGGGAGTCTGTCACTGAGAGAGAGAGACTGGGATTACTGGGAATACACTGGGAGTCTGTCACTGAGAGAGAGACTGGGATTACTGGGAATACACTGGGAGTCTGTCACTGTCTGAGAGAGACTGGGATTACTGGGAATACACTGGGAGTCTGTCACTGTCTGTGAGAGAGAGACTGGGATTACTGGGAATACACTGGGAGTCTGTCACTGTCTGAGAGAGAGACTGGGATTACTGGGAATACACTGGGAGTCTGTCACTGTCTGAGAGAGAGACTGGGATTACTGGGAATACACTGGGAGTCTGTCACTGTCTGAGAGAGACTGGGATTACTGGGAATACACTGGGAGTCTGTCACTGAGAGAGTGACTGGGATTACTGGGAATACACTGGGAGTCTGTCACTGTCTGAGAGAGAGACTGGGATTACTGGGAATACACTGGGAGTCTGTCACTGTCTGAGAGAGAGACTGGGATTACTGGGAATACACTGGGAGTCTGTCACTGTCTGAGAGAGAGACTGGGATTACTGGGAATACACTGGGAGTCTGTCACTGTCTGAGAGAGAGAGACTGGGATTACTGGGAATACACTGGGAGTCTGTCACTGTCTGAGAGAGACTGGGATTACTGGGAATACACTGGGAGTCTGTCACTGTCTGAGAGAGACTGGGATTACTGGGAATACACTGGGAGTCTGTCACTGAGAGAGACTGGGATTACTGGGAATACACTGGGAGTCTGTCACTGAGAGAGAGAGACTGGGATTACTGGGAATACACTGGGAGTCTGTCACTGTCTGAGAGAGACTGGGATTACTGGGAATACACTGGGAGTCTGTCACTGAGAGAGAGAGACTGGGATTACTGGGAATACACTGGGAGTCTGTCACTGTCTGAGAGAGAGACTGGGATTACTGGGAATACACTGGGAGTCTGTCACTGAGAGAGAGACTGGGATTACTGGGAATACACTGGGAGTCTGTCACTGAGAGAGAGACTGGGATTACTGGGAATACACTGGGAGTCTGTCACTGAGAGAGAGACTGGGATTACTGGGAATACACTGGGAGTCTGTCACTGGGAGAGAGACTGGGATTACTGGGAATACACTGGGAGTCTGTCACTGTCTGAGAGAGACTGGGATTACTGGGAATACACTGGGAGTCTGTCACTGGGAGAGAGACTGGGATTACTGGGAATACACTGGGAGTCTGTCACTGTCTGAGTGAGAGACTGGGATTACTGGGAATACACTGGGAGTCTGTCACTGTCTGAGAGAGACTGGGATTACTGGGAATACACTGGGAGTCTGTCACTGTCTGAGAGAGACTGGGATTACTGGGAATACACTGGGAGTCTGTCACTGTCGGAGTGAGAGACTGGGATTACTGGGAATACACTGGGAGTCTGTCACTGTCTGAGAGAGAGACTGGGATTACTGGGAATACACTGGGAGTCTGTCACTGAGAGAGAGACTGGGATTACTGGGAATACACTGGGAGTCTGTCACTGTCTGAGAGAGAGACTGGGATTACTGGGAATACACTGGGAGTCTGTCACTGTCTGAGAGAGAATGGGATTACTGGGAATACACTGGAGTCTGTCACTGAGAGAGAGACTGGGATTACTGGGATACACTGGGAGTCTGTCACTGTCTGAGAGAGACTGGGATTACTGGGAATACACTGGGAGTCTGTCACTGTCTGAGAGAGAGACTGGAATTACTGGGAATACACTGGGAGTCTGTCACTGTCTGAGAGAGAGACTGGGATTACTGGGAATACACTGGGAGTCTGTCACTGAGAGAGAGAGACTGGGATTACTGGGAATACACTGGGAGTCTGTCACTGTCTGAGAGAGAGACTGGGATTACTGGGAATACACTGGGAGTCTGTCACTGAGAGAGAGAGACTGGGATTACTGGGAATACACTGGGAGTCTGTCACTGTCTGAGAGAGACTGGGATTACTGGGAATACACTGGGAGTCTGTCACTGAGAGAGAGAGACTGGGATTACTGGGAATACACTGGGAGTCTGTCACTGAGAGAGAGACTGGGATTACTGGGAATACACTGGGAGTCTGTCACTGAGAGAGAGAGACTGGGATTACTGGGAATACACTGGGAGTCTGTCACTGTCTGAGAGAGAGACTGGGATTACTGGGAATACACTGGGAGTCTGTCACTGTGAGAGAGAGACTGGGATTACTGGGAATACACTGGGAAGTCTGTCACTCGTCTGAGAGAGAAGGACTGGGATTACTGGGAATACACTGGAGACTGTCACTGTCTGAGAGAGAGAGACTGGATTACTGGGAAACACTGGTGAGTCTGATCACTGAGAGAGAGACTGGGATTACTGGGAATACACTGGGAGTCTGTCACTGTGAGAGAGAGACTGGATTACTGGGAATACACTGGGAGTCTGTCACTGTCTGAGAGAGACTGGATACTGGGAACATGAGTCTGTCACTGAGAGAATACAATGGGATTACTGATACACTGGTCTGTCACTGAGAGAGACTGGGATTACTGGGAATACACTGGGAGTCATGTCCTGAGAGAGAGACTGGGATTACTGGGAATACACTGGGAGTCTGTCCACTGAGAGAGAGAGACCTGGGATTACTCGGGAATACACTGGAGGAGTCTGTCACTGTCTAGTGAGAGAGAGACTGGGAATACTGGGAATACACTGGGATGTCTGTCACTGAGAGAGAGACTGGGATTACTGGGAATACACTGGGAGTCTGTCACTGTCTGAGAGAGACTGGGATTACTGGGAATACACTGGGAGTCTGTCACTGTCTGAGAGAGACTGGGATTACTGGGAATACACTGGGAGTCTGTCACTGTCTGAGAGAGAGCGACTGGGATTACTGGGAATACACTGGGAGTCTGTCACTGTCTGAGAGAGAGCGACTGGGATTACTGGGAATACACTGGGAGTCTGTCACTGTCTGTGAGAGAGAGACTGGGATTACTGGGAATACACTGGGAGTCTGTCACTGTCTGAGAGAGACTGGATTACTGGGAATACACTGGGAGTCTGTCACTGTCTGAGAGAGACTGGGATTACTGGGAATACACTGGGAGTCTGTCACTGTCTGAGAGAGAGACTGGATTACTGGGAATACACTGGGAGTCTGTCACTGTCTGAGAGAGAGAGGACTGGGATTCCTGGGAGGGGAATACACTGGGAGTCTGTCACTGTCTGAGAGAGACTGGGATTACTGGGAATACACTGGGAATCTGTCACTGAGAGAGAGACTGGGATTACTGGGAATACACTGGGAGTCTGTCACTGTCTGAGAGAGACTGGGATTACTGGGAATACACTGGGAATCTGTCACTGAGAGAGAGACTGGGATTACTGGGAATACACTGGGAGTCTGTCACTGAGAGAGAGAGACTGGGATTACTGGGAATACACTGGGAGTCTGTCACTGTCTGAGAGAGACTGGGATTACTGGGAATACACTGGGAGTCTGTCACTGTCTGAGAGAGAGACTGGGATTACTGGGAATACACTGGGAGTCTGTCACTGTCTGAGAGAGAGAGACTGGGATTACTGGGAATACACTGGGAGTCTGTCACTGGGAGAGAGACTGGGATTACTGGGAATACACTGGGAGTCTGTCACTGTCTGAGAGAGACTGGGATTACTGGGAATACACTGGGAGTCTGTCACTGGGAGAGAGACTGGGATTACTGGGAATACACTGGGAGTCTGTCACTGGGAGAGAGACTGGGATTACTGGGAATACACTGGGAGTCTGTCACTGTCTGAGAGAGACTGGGATTACTGGGAATACGCTGGGAGTCTGTCACTGAGAGAGAGACTGGGATTACTGGGAATACACTGGGAGTCTGTCACTGTCGGAGTGAGAGACTGGGATTACTGGGAATACACTGGGAGTCTGTCACTGTCTGAGAGAGAGACTGGGATTACTGGGAATACACTGGGAGTCTGTCACTGTCTGAGAGAGAGACTGGGATTACTGGGAATACACTGGGAGTCTGTCACTGTCTGAGAGAGAATGGGATTACTGGGAATACACTGGGAGTCTGTCACTGTCCGAGAGAGAATGGGATTACTGGGAATACACTGGGAGTCTGTCACTGAGAGAGAGACTGGGATTACTGGGAATACACTGGGAGTCTGTCACTGAGAGAGAGACTGGGATTACTGGGAATACACTGGGAGTCTGTCACTGTCTGAGAGAGAGACTGGGATTCCTGGGAATACACTGGGAGTTTGTCACTGAGAGAGAGAGACTGGGATTACTGGGAATACACTGGGAGTCTGTCACTGTCTGAGAGAGAGACTGGGATTCCTGGGAATACACTGGGAGTCTGTCACTGAGAGAGAGACTGGGATTACTGGGAATACACTGGGAGTCTGTCACTGTCTGAGAGAGACTGGGATTACTGGGAATACACTGGGAGTCTGTCACTGTCTGAGAGAGAGACTGGGATTACTGGGAATACACTGGGAGTCTGTCACTGTCTGAGAGAGACTGGGATTACTGGGAATACACTGGGAGTCTGTCACTGTCTGAGAGAGACTGGGATTACTGGGAATACACTGGGAGTCTGTCACTGAGAGAGAGAGACTGGGATTACTGGGAATACACTGGGAGTCTGTCACTGTCTGAGAGAGACTGGGATTACTGGGAATACACTGGGAGTCTGTCACTGTCTGAGAGAGAGAGACTGGGATTACTGGGAATACACTGGGAGTCTGTCACTGAGAGAGAGACTGGGATTACTGGGAATACACTGGGAGTCTGTCACTGTCTGAGAGACTGGGATTACTGGGAATACACTGGGAGTCTGTCACTGTCTGAGAGAGAGACTGGGATTACTGGGAATACACTGGGAGTCTGTCACTGTCTGAGAGAGAGACTGGGATTACTGGGAATACACTGGGAGTCTGTCACTGGGAGAGAGACTGGGATTACTGGGAATACACTGGGAGTCTGTCACTGTCTGAGTGAGAGAGACTGGGATTACTGGGAATACACTGGGAGTCTGTCACTGTCAGAGAGACTGGGATTACTGGGAATACACTGGGAGTCTGTCACTGTCTGAGAGAGAGACTGGGATTACTGGGAATACACTGGGAGTCTGTCACTGTCTGAGAGAGACTGGGATTACTGGGAATACACTGGGAGTCTGTCACTGAGAGAGAGACTGGGATTACTGGGAATACACTGGGAGTCTGTCACTGGGAGAGAGACTGGGATTACTGGGAATACACTGGGAGTCTGTCACTGAGAGAGAGACTGGGATTACTGGGAATACACTGGGAGTCTGTCACTGTCTGAGAGAGAGACTGGGATTACTGGGAATACACTGGGAGTCTGTCACTGTCTGAGAGAGAGAGACTGGGATTACTGGGAATACACTGGGAGTCTGTCACTGAGAGAGAGACTGGGATTACTGGGAATACACTGGGAGTCTGTCACTGTCAGAGAGAGACTGGGATCACTGGGAATACACTGGGAGTCTGTCACTGTCTGAGAGAGACTGGGATTACTGGGAATACACTGGGAGTCTGTCACTGTCTGAGAGAGAGACTGGGATTACTGGGAATACACTGGGAGTCTGTCACTGAGAGAGAGACTGGGATTACTGGGAATACACTGGGAGTCTGTCACTGTCTGAGAGAGACTGGGATTACTGGGAATACACTGGGAGTCTGTCACTGAGAGAGAGACTGGGATTACTGGGAATACACTGGGAGTCTGTCACTGTGAGAGAGAGACTGGGATTACTGGGAATACACTGGGAGTCTGTCACTGTCTGAGAGAGAGACTGGGATTACTGGGAATACACTGGGAGTCTGTCACTGTCTGAGGAGAGAGACTGGGATTACTGGGAATACACTGGGAGTCAGTCACTGTCTGAGAGAGACTGGGATTACTGGGAATACACTGGGAGTCTGTCACTGTTGAGAGAGAGACTGGGATTACTGGAATACACTGGGAGTCTGTCACTGTCTGAGAGAGACTGGGATTACTGGGAATACACTGGGAGTCTGTCACTGTCTGAGAGAGAGAGACCTGGGATTACTGGGAATACACTGGGAGTCTGTCACTGTCTGAGAGAGACTGGGATTACTGGAAGACACTGGGAATCTGTCACTGAGAGAGAGACTGGTTCTGATACACTGGGAGTCTGTCACTGAGAGAGAGACTGGGATTACTGGGAATACACTGGGAGTCTGTCACTTGAGAGAGAGAGACTGGGATTACTGGGAATACACTGGGAGTCTGTCACTGAGAGAGAGAGACTGGGATTACTGGGAATACACTGGGAGTCTGTCACTGAGAGAGAGACTGGGATTACTGGGAATACACTGGGAGTCTGTCACTGTCTGAGAGACAGAGACTGGGATTACTGGGAATACACTGGGAGTCTGTCACTGAGAGAGAGAGACTGGGATTACTGGGAATACACTGGGAGTCTGTCACTGTCTGAGAGAGACTGGGATTACTGGGAATACACTGGGAGTCTGTCACTGAGAGAGAGACTGGGATTACTGGGAATACACTGGGGGTCTGTCACTGTCTGAGAGAGAGACTGGGATTACTGGGAATACACTGGGAGTCTGTCACTGAGAGAGAGACTGGGATTACTGGGAATACACTGGGAGTCTGTCACTGTCTGAGAGAGACTGGGATTACTGGGAATACACTGGGAGTCTGTCACTGTCTGAGAGAGACTGGGATTACTGGGAATACACTGGGAGTCTGTCACTGTCTGAGTGAGAGAGACTGGGATTACTGGGAATACACTGGGAGTCTGTCACTGAGAGAGAGACTGGGATTACTGGGAATACACTGGGAGTCTGTCACAGAGAGAGACTGGGATTACTGGGAATACACTGGGAGTCTGTCACTGAGAGAGAGACTGGGATTACTGGGAATACACTGGGAGTCTGTCACTGGGAGAGAGACTGGGATTACTGGGAATACACTGGGAGTCTGTCACTGTCTGAGAGAGACTGGGATTACTGGGAATACACTGGGAGTCTGTCACTGGGAGAGAGACTGGGATTACTGGGAATACACTGGGAGTCTGTCACTGGGAGAGAGACTCGGATTACTGGGAATACACTGGGAGTCTGTCACTGTCTGAGAGAGACTGGGATTACTGGGAATACACTGGGAGTCTGTCACTGAGAGAGAGAGACTGGGATTTCTGGGAATACACTGGGAGTCTGTCACTGTCGGAGTGAGAGACTGGGATTACTGGGAATACACTGGGAGTCTGTCACTGTCTGAGAGAGAGACTGGGATTACTGGGAATACACTGGGAGTCTGTCACTGAGAGAGAGACTGGGATTACTGGGAATACACTGGGAGTCTGTCACTGAGAGAGAGACTGGGATTACTGGGAATACACTGGGAGTCTGTCACTGTCTGAGAGAGAGACTGGGATTACTGGGAATACACTGGGAGTCTGTCACTGTCTGAGAGAGAATGGGATTACTGGGAATACACTGGGAGTCTGTCACTGTCCGAGAGAGAATGGGATTACTGGGAATACACTGGGAGTCTGTCACTGAGAGAGAGACTGGGATTACTGGGAATACACTGGGAGTCTGTCACTGAGAGAGAGACTGGATTACTGGGAATACACTGGAGTCTGTCACTGAGAGAGAGAGACTGGGATTACTGGGAATACACTGGGAGTCTGTCACTGTCTGAGAGAGTCTGGGATTACTGGGAATACACTGGGAGTCTGTCACTGAGAGAGAGAGACTGGGATTACTGGGAATACACTGGGAGTCTGTCACTGTCTGAGAGAGACTGGGATTACTGGGAATACACTGGGAGTCTGTCACTGTCTGAGAGAGACTGGGATTACTGGGAATACACTGGGAGTCTGTCACTGTCTGAGAGAGAGAGACTGGGATTACTGGGAATACACTGGGAGTCTGTCACTGAGAGAGAGACTGGGATTACTGGGAATACACTGGGAGTCTGTCACTGAGAGAGAGACTGGGATTACTGGGAATACACTGGGAGTCTGTCACTGTCTGAGAGAGAGACTGGGATTACTGGGAATACACTGGGAGTCTGTCACTGTCTGAGAGAGAGACTGGGATTACTGGGAATACACTGGGAGTCTGTCACTGAGAGAGAGAGACTGGGATTACTGGGAATACACTGGGAGTCTGTCACTGTCTGAGAGAGAGACTGGGATTACTGGGAATACACTGGGAGTCTGTCACTGAGAGAGACTGGGATTACTGGGAATACACTGGGGGTCTGTCACTGTCTGAGAGAGAGACTGGGATTACTGGGAATACACTGGGAGTCTGTCACTGTCTGAGAGAGACTGGGATTACTGGGAATACACTGGGAGTCTGTCACTGTCTGAGAGACAGAGACTGGGATTACTGGGAATACACTGGGAGTCTGTTACTGTCTGAGAGAGACTGGGATTACTGGGAATACACTGGGAGTCTGTCACTGTCTGAGTGAGAGACTGGGATTACTGGGAATACACTGGGAGTCTGTCACTGAGAGAGAGAGACTGGGATTACTGGGAATACACTGGGAGTCTGTCACTGTCTGAGTGAGAGACTGGGATTACTGGGAATACACTGGGAATCTGTCACTGAGAGAGAGACTGGGATTACTGGGAATACACTGGGAGTCTGTCACTGTCTGAGAGAGACTGGGATTACTTGGAATACACTGGGAGACTGTCACTGTCAGAGAGAGACTGGGATTACTGGGAATACACTGGGAGTCTGTCACTGAGAGTGAGAGACTGGGATTACTGGGAATACACTGGGAGACTGTCACTGTCAGAGAGAGACTGGGATTACTGGGAATACACTGGGAGTCTGTCACTGTCTGAGAGAGAGACTGGGATTACTGGGAATACACTGGGAGTCTGTCACTGAGAGAGAGAGACTGGGATTACTGGGAATACACTGGGAGTCTGTCACTGTCTGAGAGAGAGAGACTGGGATTACTGGGAATACACTGGGAGTCTGTCACTGAGAGAGACTGGGATTACTGGGAATACACTGGGAGTCTGTCACTGTCTGAGAGAGAGACTGGGATTACTGGGAATACACTGGGAGTCTGTCACTGAGAGAGAGACTGGGATTACTGGGAATACACTGGGAGTCTGTCACTGAGAGAGAGAGAGACTGGGATTACTGGGAATACACTGGGAGTCTGTCACTGTCTGAGAGAGACTGGGATTACTGGGAATACACTGGGAGTCTGTCACTGTCTGAGAGAGACTGGGATTACTGGGAATACACTGGGAGTCTGTCACTGTCTGAGAGAGAGACTGGGATTACTGGGAATACACTGGGAGTCTGTCACTGTCTGAGAGAGACTGGGATTACTGGGAATACACTGGGAGTCTGTCACTGAGAGAGACTGGGATTACTGGGAATACACTGGGAGTCTGTCACTGAGAGAGAGAGACTGGGATTACTGGGAATACACTGGGAGTCTGTCACTGTCTGAGAGAGAGACTGGGATTACTGGGAATACACTGGGAGTCTGTCACTGAGAGAGAGACTGGGATTACTGGGAATACACTGGGAGTCTGTCACTGTCTGAGAGAGACTGGGATTACTGGGAATACACTGGGAGTCTGTCACTGTCTGAGAGAGACTGGGATTACTGGGAATACACTGGGAGTCTGTCACTGTCTGAGAGAGACTGGGATTACTGGGAATACACTGGGAGTCTGTCACTGTCTGAGAGAGACTGGGATTACTGGGAATACACTGGGAGTCTGTCACTGTCTGAGAGAGAGACTGGGATTACTGGGAATACACTGGGAGTCTGTCACTGTCTGAGAGAGAGACTGGGATTCCTGGGAATACACTGGGAGTCTGCCACTGTCTGAGAGAGAGAGACTGGGATTACTGGGAATACACTGGGAGTCTGTCACTGTCTGAGAGAGAGAGACTGGGATTACTGGGAATACACTGGGGGTCTGTCACTGTCTGAGAGAGAGACTGGGATTACTGGGAATACACTGGGAGTCTGTCACTGTCTGAGAGAGACTGGGATTACTGGGAATACACTGGGGGTCTGTCACTGTCTGAGAGAGACACTGGGATTACTGGGAATACACTGGGAGTCTGTCACTGAGAGAGAGACTGGGATTACTGGGAATACACTGGGGGTCTGTCACTGTCTGAGAGAGACTGGGATTACTGGGAATACACTGGGAGTCTGTCACTGTCTGTGAGAGAGAGACTGGGATTACTGGGAATACACTGGGAGTCTGTCACTGTCTGAGAGAGACTGGGATTACTGGGAATACACTGGGGGTCTGTCACTGTCTGAGAGAGAGACTGGGATTACTGGGAATACACTGGGGGACTGTCACTGTCTGAGAGAGACTGGGATTACTGGGAATACACTGGGACTCTGTCACTGTCTGAGAGAGAGACTGGGATTACTGGGAATACACTGGGAGTCTGTCACTGTCTGAGAGAGAGAGACTGGGATTACTGGGAATACACTGGGAGTCTGTCACTGTCTGAGAGAGAGAGACTGGGATTACTGGGAATACACTGGGAGTCTGTCACTGTCTGCGAGAGAGAGACTGGGATTACTGGGAATACACTGGGGGACTGTCACTGTCTGAGAGAGAGACTGGGATTACTGGGAATACACTGGGAGTCTGTCACTGTCTGAGAGAGAGACTGGGATTACTGGGAATACACACCGATTATTAGCTAGAAGTTCGGTGAGTGTTTAACGAAGTGCTCCCGCTAGACTTTCCCTCCAACTCTAGGACTGAGAAGTAAACGGGCAGTGGCCTGGTGTCTACCTTCCTCACACAGCGGTATCGCATTTTTTACATTTTGTATTGACTGGATGAAATGTCCGGATTGTGGGTGTGTGTAGTGTGAGTGTGTGTCTGGATTGTGTGTGAGTGTCTCCTCCAATTCTGGCCTCTGGTGCATCCCCCAATTTCAATCGCTCCACCATTGGCGACCGCGCCAGGTCCCCCAAGCTCTGGAATTCCCTCCCTAAACATCTCCGCCTCTCTCTCTCCTCCTTTAAGACGCTGCTTAAAACCGACCTCTTTGACCAAGCTTTTGGTCGCCTGTCCTAATCTCTCCAGTGTCAAATTTCGTTTGCTAACACTCCTCTGTGCGACATTAAAGGCGCTGGGTAAATACACATTGTTGCTGTGTGGCACATCACTGTCCCCCACTGGATCGCGATCAGGAGCAGCCGATGGTTGGAATCTGATCGGATATCCCGCCGCCCCTCACTGACCGACTCACAAATGAAGAACGTCACCTTGGCAAGGTGGTGCCCGGGGAAGCGTGACCGTACCAGAGAGGAGAAGGTGGTGCCCGGGGAAGCTTGTCCCTACATGAGGGAGTGCAACGAAGGTTCACCAGACTGATTCCTGGGATAGGGGGATTGTCCTATGAGGAGAGATTGAGTAGACTAGGCCTGTATTCTCTGGAGTTTAGAAGAATGAGAGGTGATCTCATTGAAATGTACAAAATTCTTACAGGGCTTGACAGGGTCGATGCTGAAAGGCTGTTTCCCCCCTGGCTGGAGAGTCTAGAACCAGGGGTCACAGTCTCAGGATAAGGGGTCGGCCATTTAGGACTGAGATGAGGAGGAATTTCTTCACTCAGAGGGCAGTGAATCTTTGGAATTCTCTACCCCGGAGGGCTGTGGAGGCTCAGTCGTTGAGTATATTCAAGGCTGAGATCGAGAGATTTTTGGACTCTAGGGGAATCAAGGGATATGGGGATCAGGCGGGAGAGTGGAGTTGAGGTCGATGATCAGCCAATGCTCTCATTGAATGGCGGAGCAGGCTCGAGGGGCCGAATAGCCGACTCCTGCTCCTATTTCTTATGTTCTTATGTACACGAGAGGTAGCGCGGTGCCCAGAGAAACGTGTCCCTTCCTGAATCGGCACCTCCCGGAGGACAGTTCAGGGGAACACGGAGCAGGGCGATGTCCGTTATTGGAAGGTTGCGACTGTAATCCATTGCCTGCGAGTCCCTTGGGGACGAGCGGAGGCTTGGTGAGGCACGGATTGAATGCCCGTTCTTTCTTTCTCATCGCCAGCCTACATTGTGCTCAACAATGGAATAGCCACCCAGGGCTGGTTCATCGGCCTGATCTGCGCAATCGTCCTCCTCGTGCTCATCCTGCTGATAGTTTGCTTCATCAAGAGAAACAAAGGAGGCAAGTACTCAGGTACGGAGCTCGTCAACTGGGAATGGAGGGCGCTGGTCCATCATACCCGGCCCGCCCGCGCGCTCTGCCCACCCGTCCGCGCTCTCTGTCCTCCCGCGCTCTCTGTCCTCCCGCTCTCTCTCCCTCCTCCCGCTCTCTGTCCTCCCGCTCTCTCTCCTTCCTCCCGCTCTCTCTGTCCTCCCGCTCTCTCTCTGTCCTCCCGCTCTCTCTGTCCTCCCGCTCTCTCTCTCTGTCCTCCCGCTCTCTCTGTCCTCCCGCTCTCTCTCTGTCCTCCCGCTCTCTCTCTCTGTCCTCCTGCTCTCTCTCTGTCCTCCCGCTCTCTCTCTGTCCTCCCGCTCTCTCTCTGTCCTCCCGCTCTCTCTCTGTCCTCCCGCTCTCTCAGTCCTCCCGCTCTCTCTCTGTCCTCTCTCTCTCTCTGTCCTCCCGCTCTCACTCTGTCCTCCCGCTCTCTCTCTGTCCTCCGCTCTCTCTCTGTCCTCCCGCTCTCTCTCTGTCCTCCCGCTCTCTCTCTCTGTCTTCTCGCTCTCTCTCTGTCCTCCCGCTCTCTCTCTGTCCTCCCGCTCTCTCTCTGTCCTCCCGCTCTCTCTCTCTGTCTTCTCGCTCTCTCCCTGTCCTCCCGCTCTCTCTCTGTCCTCCCGCTCTCTCTCTGTCCTCTCGCTCTCTCTCTGTCCTCCCGCTCTCTCTCTGTCCTCCCGCTCTCTCTCTGTCCTCCCGCTCTCTCTCTGTCCTCTATCTCTCTCTCTGTCCTCCCTCTCTCTCTCTGTCCTCCCGCTCTCTCTCTGTCCTCCCGCTCTCTCTCTGTCCTCCCGCTCTCTCTCTCTGTCTTCTCGCTCTCTCTCTGTCCTCCCGCTCTCTCTCTGTCCTCCCGCTCTCTCTCTGTCCTCCCGCTCTCTCTCTCTGTCTTCTCGCTCTCTCTCTCTGTCCTCCCGCTCTCTCTCTGTCCTCCCGCTCTCTCTCTGTCCTCTCGCTCTCTCTCTGTCCTCCCGCTCTCTCTCTGTCCTCCCGCTCTCTCTCTGTCCTCTCGCTCTCTCTCTGTCCTCCCGCTCTCTCTCTGTCCTCTCTCTCTCTCTCTGTCCTCCCTCTCTCTCTCTGTCCTCCCGCTCTCTCTCTGTCCTCCCGCTCTCTCTCTGTCCTCCCGCTCTCTCTCTGTCCTCCCTCTCTCTCTCTGTCCTCCCGCTCTCTCTCTGTCCTCTCGCTTTCTCTCTCTCCTCCCGC
This sequence comes from Squalus acanthias, assembly GCA_030390025.1. Lineage (NCBI taxonomy): Eukaryota > Metazoa > Chordata > Chondrichthyes > Squaliformes > Squalidae > Squalus > Squalus acanthias. The sequence continues at coordinate 8,827 of JASTWF010001511.1, read as the reverse complement.
TCTCTCTCTGTCCTCCCGCTCTCTCTCTCTGTCCTCCCGCTCTCTCTCTCTGTCCTCCCGCTCTCTCTCTGTCCTCCCGCTCTCTCTCTCTCTCCTCCCGCTCTCTCTCTGTCCTCCCGCTCTCTCTCTCTGTCCTCCCGCTCTCTCTCTCTCCTCCCGCTCCCTCTCTGTCCTCTCGCTCTCTCTCTGTCCTCCCGCTCTCTCTCTCTGTCCTCCCGCTCTCTCTCTGTCCTCCCGCTCTCTCTCTGTCCTCCCGCTCTCCCTCTCTGTCCTCCCGCTCTCTCTCTGTCCTCCCGCTCTCTCTCTCTCTCCTCCCGCTCTCTCTGTCCTCCCGCTCTCTCTGTCCTCCCGCTCTCTCGCTGTCCTCTCGCTCTCTCTCTGTCCTCCCGCTCTCTCTCTGTCCTCCCGCTCTCTCTCTCTGTCCTCTCGCTCTCTCTCTGTCCTCTCGCTCTCTCTCTGTCCTCCCTCTCTCTCTCTGTCCTCCCGCTCTCTCTCTCTGTCCTCCCGCTCTCTCTCTGTCCCCCCGCTCTCTCTCTCTGTCCTCTCGCTCTCTCTCTGTCCTCCCGCTCTCTCTCTGTCCTCTCGCTCTCTCTCTGTCCTCCCGCTCTCTCTCTCTGTCCTCCCGCTCTCTCTCTCTGTCCTCCCGCTCTCTCTCTGTCCTCCCGCTCTCTCTCTGTCCTCCCGCTCTCTCTCTCTGTCCTCCCGCTCTCTCTCTGTCCTCCCGCTCTCTCTGTCCTCCCGCTCTCTCTCTGTCCTCCCGCTCTCTCTCTGTCCTCCCGCTTTCTCTCTCTGTCCTCCCGCTCTCTCTCTCTGTCCTCCCGCTCTCTGTCTGTCCTCCCGCTCTCTCTCTGTCCTCCCGCTCTCTCTGTCCTCCCGCTCTCTCTCTCTGTCCTCCCGCTCTCTCTCTGTCCTCCCGCTCTCTCTCTGTCCTCCCGCTCTCTCTCTGTCCTCCCGCTCTCTCTCTCCTCCCGCTCTCTCTCTGTCCTCCCGCTCTCTCTCTGTCCTCCCGCTCTCTCTCTCTCTCCTCCCGCTCTCTCTCTGTCCTCCCGCTCTCTCTCTCTGTCCTCTCTCTCTCTCTGTCCTCCCGCTCTCTCTCTCTGTCCTCTCTCTCTCTCTCTCCTCCCGCTCTCTCTCTGTCCTCTCGCTCTCTCTCTGTCCTCCCGCTCTCTCTCTGTCCTCCCGCTTTCTCTCTCTGTCCTCCCGCTTTCTCTCTCTGTCCTCCCGCTCTCTCTCTCTGTCCTCCCGCTTTCTCTCTCTGTCCTCCCGCTTTCTCTCTCTGTCCTCCCGCTCTCTCTCTCTCTCCTCCCGCTCTCTCTGTCCTCCCGCTCTCTCTGTCCTCCCGCTCTCTCGCTGTCCTCTCGCTCTCTCTCTGTCCTCCCGCTCTCTCTCTGTCCTCCCGCTCTCTCTCTCTGTCCTCTCGCTCTCTCTCTGTCCTCTCGCTCTCTCTCTGTCCTCCCTCTCTCTCTCTGTCCTCCCGCTCTCTCTCTCTGTCCTCCCGCTCTCTCTCTGTCCTCCCGCTCTCTCTCTCTGTCCTCTCGCTCTCTCTCTGTCCTCCCGCTCTCTCTCTGTCCTCTCGCTCTCTCTCTGTCCTCCCGCTCTCTCTCTCTGTCCTCCCGCTCTCTCTCTCTGTCCTCCCGCTCTCTCTGTCCTCCCGCTCTCTCTCTGTCCTCCCGCTCTCTCTCTCTGTCCTCCCGCTCTCTCTCTCTGTCCTCCCGCTCTCTATCTGTCCTCCCGCTCTCTCTCTGTCCTCCCGCTCTCTCTGTCCTCCCGCTCTCTCTCTCTGTCCTCCCGCTCTCTCTCTGTCCTCCCGCTCTCTCTCTGTCCTCCCGCTTTCTCTCTGTCCTCCCGCTCTCTCTCTCCTCCCGCTCTCTCTCTGTCCTCCCGCTCTCTCTCTGTCCTCCCGCTCTCTCTCTCTCCTCCCGCTCTCTCTCTGTCCTCCCGCTCTCTCTCTCTGTCCTCTCTCTCTCTCTGTCCTCCCGCTCTCTCTCTCTGTCCTCTCTCTCTCTCTCTCCTCCCGCTCTCTCTCTGTCCTCTCGCTCTCTCTCTGTCCTCCCGCTCTCTCTCTGTCCTCCCGCTTTCTCTCTCTGTCCTCCCGCTTTCTCTCTCTGTCCTCCCGCTCTCTCTCTCTGTCCTCCCGCTTTCTCTCTCTGTCCTCCCGCTCTCTCTCTCTGTCCTCCCGCTCTCTCTCTCTGTCCTCCCGCTCTCTCTCTGTACTCCCTCTCTCTCTCTGTTTTCCCGCTCTCTCTCTGTCCTCTCGCTCTCTCTCTGTCCTCTCGCTCTCTCTCTGTCCTCCCGCTCTCTCTCTGTCCTCTCGCTCTCTCTCTGTCCTCTCGCTCTCTCTCTGTCCTCCCTCTCTCTCTCTGTCCTCCCGCTCTCTCTCTCTGTCCTCCCGCTCTCTCTCTGTCCTCCCGCTCTCTCTCTGTCCTCCCGCTCTCTCTCTGTCCTCCCTCTCTCTCTCTGTTCTCCCGCTCTCTCTCTCTGTCCTCCCGCTCTCTCTCTGTCCTCCCGCTCTCTCTCTCTGTCTTCTCGCTCTCTCTCTGTCCTCCCGCTCTCTCTCTGTCCTCCCGCTCTCTCTCTGTCCTCCCGCTCTCTCTCTCTGTCTTCTCGCTCTCTCTCTGTCCTCCCGCTCTCTCTCTGTCCTCCCGCTCTCTCTCTGTCCTCTCGCTCTCTCTCTGTCCTCCCGCTCTCTCTCTGTCCTCCCGCTCTCTCTCTGTCCTCTCGCTCTCTCTCTGTCCTCCCGCTCTCTCTCTGTCCTCTCTCTCTCTCTCTGTCCTCCCTCTCTCTCTCTGTCCTCCCGCTCTCTCTCTGTCCTCCCGCTCTCTCTCTGTCCTCCCGCTCTCTCTCTGTCCTCCCTCTCTCTCTCTGTCCTCCCGCTCTCTCTCTGTCCTCTCGCTTTCTCTCTCTCCTCCCGCTCTCTCTCTGTCCTCCCGCTCTCTCTCTCTGTCCTCCCGCTCTCTCTCTCTGTCCTCCCGCTCTCTCTCTGTCCTCCCGCTCTCTCTCTCTCTCCTCCCGCTCTCTCTCTGTCCTCCCGCTCTCTCTCTCTGTCCTCCCGCTCTCTCTCTCTCCTCCCGCTCCCTCTCTGTCCTCTCGCTCTCTCTCTGTCCTCCCGCTCTCTCTCTCTGTCCTCCCGCTCTCTCTCTGTCCTCCCGCTCTCTCTCTGTCCTCCCGCTCTCCCTCTCTGTCCTCCCGCTCTCTCTCTGTCCTCCCGCTCTCTCTCTCTCTCCTCCCGCTCTCTCTGTCCTCCCGCTCTCTCTGTCCTCCCGCTCTCTCGCTGTCCTCTCGCTCTCTCTCTGTCCTCCCGCTCTCTCTCTGTCCTCCCGCTCTCTCTCTCTGTCCTCTCGCTCTCTCTCTGTCCTCTCGCTCTCTCTCTGTCCTCCCTCTCTCTCTCTGTCCTCCCGCTCTCTCTCTCTGTCCTCCCGCTCTCTCTCTGTCCCCCCGCTCTCTCTCTCTGTCCTCTCGCTCTCTCTCTGTCCTCCCGCTCTCTCTCTGTCCTCTCGCTCTCTCTCTGTCCTCCCGCTCTCTCTCTCTGTCCTCCCGCTCTCTCTCTGTCCTCCCGCTCTCTCTCTGTCCTCCCGCTCTCTCTCTGTCCTCCCGCTCTCTCTCTCTGTCCTCCCGCTCTCTCTCTGTCCTCCCGCTCTCTCTGTCCTCCCGCTCTCTCTCTGTCCTCCCGCTCTCTCTCTGTCCTCCCGCTCTCTCTCTCTGTCCTCCCGCTCTCTCTCTCTGTCCTCCCTCTCTCTCTCTGTCCTCCTGCTCTCTCTCTCTCCTCCCGATCTCTCTCTCTGTCCTCCCGCTCTCTCTCTGTCCTCCCGCTCTCTCTGTCCTCCCTCTCTCTCTCTGTCCTCCCTCTCTCTGTCCTCCCGCTCTCTCTCTGTCCTCCCGCTCTCTCTGTCCTCCCTCTCTCGCGCTGTCCTCCCGCTCTCTCTCTGTCCTCCCGCTCTCTCTGTCCTCCCTCTCTCTCTCTGTCCTCTCGCTTTCTCTCTGTCTTCCCGCTCTCTCTCTATCCTCTCGCTCTCTCTCTCTGTCCTCCCGCTCTATCTCTATCCTCCCGCTCTCTCTGTCCTCCCGCTCTCTCTCTGTCCTCCCGCTCTCTCTCTCTCTCCTCCCGCTCTCTCTCTCTCCTCCCGCTCTCTCTCTCTCTCCTCCCGCTCTCGATCTCTCTCCTCCCGCTCTCTCTCTCTGTCCTCTGTCTCTCTCTGTCCTCCCGCTCTCTCTCTGTCCTCCCGCTCTCTCTCTCTGTCCTCCCGCTCTCTCTCTGTCCTCCCGCTCTCTCTCTCTGTCCTCCCGCTCTCTCTCTCTGTCCTCCTGCTCTCTCTCTGTCCTCCCGCTCTCTCTCTCTGTCCTGCCGCTCTCTCTCTGTCCTCCCGCTCTCTCTCTGTCCTCCCGCTCTCTCTCTGTCCTCCTGCTCTCTCTCTGTCCTCCCGCTCTCTCTCTCTGTCCTCCCGCTCTCTCTCTCTGTCCTCCCTCTCTCTCTGTCCTCCCGCTCTCTCTCTGTCCTCCCTCTCTCTCTCTGTCCTCCCGCTCTCTGTCTCTGTCCTCCCGCTCTCTCTGTCCTCCCGCTCTCTCTGTCCTCCCTCTCTCTCTCTGTCCTCCCGCTCTCTCTCTCTCTCCTCCCGCTCTCTCTGTCCTCCCGCTCTCTCTCTGTCCTCCCGCTCTCTCTGTCCTCCCGCTCTCTCTCTGTCCTCCTGCTCTCTCTCTGTCCTCCCGCTCTCTGTCTCTGTCCTCCCTCTCTCTCTCTCTGTCCTCCCGCTCTATCTCTGTCCTCCCTCTCTCTCTCTGTCCTCCCGCTCTCTCTCTGTCCTCCCGCTCTCTCTCTGTCCTCCCGCTCTCTCTCTGTCCTCCCGCTCTCTCTCTCTGTCCTCCCGCTCTCTCTCTGTCCTCCCGCTCTCTCTCTGTCCTCCCGCTCTCTCTCTGTCCTCCCGCTCTCTCTCTGTCCTCCCGCTCTCTCTCTCTGTCCTCCCGCTCTCTCTCTCTGTCCTCCTTTTCTCTCTCTGTCCTCCCGCTCTCTCTCTGTCCTCCCGCTCTCTCTCTGTCCTCCCGCTCTCTCTCTCTGTCCTCCCGCTCTCTCTCTCTGTCCTCCCGCTCTCTATCTGTCCTCCCGCTCTCTCTCTGTCCTCCCGCTCTCTCTGTCCTCCCGCTCTCTCTCTCTGTCCTCCCGCTCTCTCTCTGTCCTCCCGCTCTCTCTCTGTCCTCCCGCTCTCTCTCTGTCCTCCCGCTCTCTCTCTCCTCCCGCTCTCTCTCTGTCCTCCCGCTCTCTCTCTGTCCTCCCGCTCTCTCTCTCTCCTCCCGCTCTCTCTCTGTCCTCCCGCTCTCTCTCTCTGTCCTCTCTCTCTCTCTGTCCTCCCGCTCTCTCTCTCTGTCCTCTCTCTCTCTCTCTCCTCCCGCTCTCTCTCTGTCCTCTCGCTCTCTCTCTGTCCTCCCGCTCTCTCTCTGTCCTCCCGCTTTCTCTCTCTGTCCTCCCGCTTTCTCTCTCTGTCCTCCCGCTCTCTCTCTCTGTCCTCCCGCTTTCTCTCTCTGTCCTCCCGCTCTCTCTCTCTGTCCTCCCGCTCTCTCTCTCTGTCCTCCCGCTCTCTCTCTGTCCTCCCTCTCTCTCTCTGTCCTCCCGCTCTCTCTCTGTCCTCTCGCTCTCTCTCTGTCCTCTCGCTCTCTCTCTGTCCTCCCGCTCTCTCTCTGTCCTCTCGCTCTCTCTCTGTCCTCTCGCTCTCTCTCTGTCCTCCCTCTCTCTCTCTGTCCTCCCGCTCTCTCTCTCTGTCCTCCCGCTCTCTCTCTGTCCTCCCGCTCTCTCTCTGTCCTCCCGCTCTCTCTCTGTCCTCCCTCTCTCTCTCTGTTCTCCCGCTCTCTCTCTCTGTCCTCCCGCTCTCTCTCTGTCCTCCCGCTCTCTCTCTCTGTCTTCTCGCTCTCTCTCTGTCCTCCCGCTCTCTCTCTGTCCTCCCGCTCTCTCTCTGTCCTCCCGCTCTCTCTCTCTGTCTTCTCGCTCTCTCTCTGTCCTCCCGCTCTCTCTCTGTCCTCCCGCTCTCTCTCTGTCCTCTCGCTCTCTCTCTGTCCTCCCGCTCTCTCTCTGTCCTCCCGCTCTCTCTCTGTCCTCTCGCTCTCTCTCTGTCCTCCCGCTCTCTCTCTGTCCTCTCTCTCTCTCTCTGTCCTCCCTCTCTCTCTCTGTCCTCCCGCTCTCTCTCTGTCCTCCCGCTCTCTCTCTGTCCTCCCGCTCTCTCTCTGTCCTCCCTCTCTCTCTCTGTCCTCCCGCTCTCTCTCTGTCCTCTCGCTTTCTCTCTCTCCTCCCGCTCTCTCTCTGTCCTCCCGCTCTCTCTCTCTGTCCTCCCGCTCTCTCTCTCTGTCCTCCCGCTCTCTCTCTGTCCTCCCGCTCTCTCTCTCTCTCCTCCCGCTCTCTCTCTGTCCTCCCGCTCTCTCTCTCTGTCCTCCCGCTCTCTCTCTCTCCTCCCGCTCCCTCTCTGTCCTCTCGCTCTCTCTCTGTCCTCCCGCTCTCTCTCTCTGTCCTCCCGCTCTCTCTCTGTCCTCCCGCTCTCTCTCTGTCCTCCCGCTCTCCCTCTCTGTCCTCCCGCTCTCTCTCTGTCCTCCCGCTCTCTCTCTCTCTCCTCCCGCTCTCTCTGTCCTCCCGCTCTCTCTGTCCTCCCGCTCTCTCGCTGTCCTCTCGCTCTCTCTCTGTCCTCCCGCTCTCTCTCTGTCCTCCCGCTCTCTCTCTCTGTCCTCTCGCTCTCTCTCTGTCCTCTCGCTCTCTCTCTGTCCTCCCTCTCTCTCTCTGTCCTCCCGCTCTCTCTCTCTGTCCTCCCGCTCTCTCTCTGTCCCCCCGCTCTCTCTCTCTGTCCTCTCGCTCTCTCTCTGTCCTCCCGCTCTCTCTCTGTCCTCTCGCTCTCTCTCTGTCCTCCCGCTCTCTCTCTCTGTCCTCCCGCTCTCTCTCTCTGTCCTCCCGCTCTCTCTCTGTCCTCCCGCTCTCTCTCTGTCCTCCCGCTCTCTCTCTCTGTCCTCCCGCTCTCTCTCTGTCCTCCCGCTCTCTCTGTCCTCCCGCTCTCTCTCTGTCCTCCCGCTCTCTCTCTGTCCTCCCGCTCTCTCTCTCTGTCCTCCCGCTCTCTCTCTCTGTCCTCCCTCTCTCTCTCTGTCCTCCTGCTCTCTCTCTCTCCTCCCGATCTCTCTCTCTGTCCTCCCGCTCTCTCTCTGTCCTCCCGCTCTCTCTGTCCTCCCTCTCTCTCTCTGTCCTCCCTCTCTCTGTCCTCCCGCTCTCTCTCTGTCCTCCCGCTCTCTCTGTCCTCCCTCTCTCGCGCTGTCCTCCCGCTCTCTCTCTGTCCTCCCGCTCTCTCTGTCCTCCCTCTCTCTCTCTGTCCTCTCGCTTTCCCTCTGTCTTCCCGCTCTCTCTCTATCCTCTCGCTCTCTCTCTCTGTCCTCCCGCTCTATCTCTATCCTCCCGCTCTCTCTGTCCTCCCGCTCTCTCTCTGTCCTCCCGCTCTCTCTCTCTCTCCTCCCGCTCTCTCTCTCTCCTCCCGCTCTCTCTCTCTCTCCTCCCGCTCTCGATCTCTCTCCTCCCGCTCTCTCTCTCCGTCCTCTGTCTCTCTCTGTCCTCCCGCTCTCTCTCTGTCCTCCCGCTCTCTCTCTCTGTCCTCCCGCTCTCTCTCTGTCCTCCCGCTCTCTCTCTCTGTCCTCCCGCTCTCTCTCTCTGTCCTCCTGCTCTCTCTCTGTCCTCCCGCTCTCTCTCTCTGTCCTGCCGCTCTCTCTCTGTCCTCCCGCTCTCTCTCTGTCCTCCCGCTCTCTCTCTGTCCTCCTGCTCTCTCTCTGTCCTCCCGCTCTCTCTCTCTGTCCTCCCGCTCTCTCTCTCTGTCCTCCCTCTCTCTCTGTCCTCCCGCTCTCTCTCTGTCCTCCCTCTCTCTCTCTGTCCTCCCGCTCTCTGTCTCTGTCCTCCCGCTCTCTCTGTCCTCCCGCTCTCTCTGTCCTCCCTCTCTCTCTCTGTCCTCCCGCTCTCTCTCTCTCTCCTCCCGCTCTCTCTGTCCTCCCGCTCTCTCTCTGTCCTCCCGCTCTCTCTGTCCTCCCGCTCTCTCTCTGTCCTCCTGCTCTCTCTCTGTCCTCCCGCTCTCTCTCTCTGTCCTCCCTCTCTCTCTCTCTGTCCTCCCGCTCTATCTCTGTCCTCCCTCTCTCTCTCTGTCCTCCCGCTCTCTCTCTGTCCTCCCGCTCTCTCTCTGTCCTCCCGCTCTCTCTCTGTCCTCCCGCTCTCTCTCTCTGTCCTCCCGCTCTCTCTCTGTCCTCCCGCTCTCTCTCTGTCCTCCCGCTCTCTCTCTGTCCTCCCGCTCTCTCTCTGTCCTCCCGCTCTCTCTCTCTGTCCTCCCGCTCTCTCTCTCTGTCCTCCTTCTCTCTCTCTGTCCTCCCGCTCTCTCTCTGTCCTCCCGCTCTCTCTCTGTCCTCCCGCTCTCTCTCTCTGTCCTCTCTCTCTCTCTGTCCTCCCGCTCTCTCTCTGTCCTCTCTCTCTCTCTGTCCTCCCGCTCTCTCTCTCTGTCCTCCCGCTCTCTCTCTCTGTCCTCCCGCTCTCTCTCTGTCCTCCCGCGCTCTCTCTGTCCTCCCGCTCTCTCTCTGTCCTCCCGCTCTCTCTCTGTCCTCCCGCTCTCTCTCTCTGTCCTCCCGCTCTCTCTCTCTGTCCTCCCGCTCTCTCTCTCTGTCCTCCCGCTCTCTCTCTCTGTCCTCCCGCTCTCTCTCTCTGTCGTCCCGCTCTCTCTCTGTCCTCCCGCGCTCTCTCTGTCCTCCCGCTCTCTCTCTGTCCTCCCGCTCTCTCTCTGTCCTCCCGCTCTCTCTCTCTGTCTTCCCGCTCTCTCTCTGTCCTCCCGCTCTCTCTCTG
>JASTWF010001510.1:0-76676 GCA_030390025.1 Squalus acanthias | reverse complement strand
CCCAGTCTCCCTCTCTCCCTGAGCCCCCATTCTCCAGTCACTCTCTCTCCCCGAGCCCTCATTCCCCAGTCTCCCTCTCTGCCCGAGCACCCATTCCCCGGTCTCCCTCTCTCCCCGAGCCCCCATTCCCGGGTCTCTCTCTCTCCCCGAGCCCCCATTCCCCAGTCTCTCTCTCTCTCCCCGAGCCCCCATTCCCCAGTCTCCCTCTCTCCCCGAGCCCCCATTCCCCAGTCTCTCCCTCTCCCCGAGCCCCCATTCCCCAGTCTCACTCCCTATCCCCGAGCCCCCATTCCCCAGTCTCCCTCTCTCCCCGAACCCCCATTTCCCAGCCTCCCTCTCTCCCCGAGCCCCCTTTTCCCCAGTCTCCCTCTCTCCCCGAACCCCCATTCCCCAATCTCTCTCTGTCTCCCCGAGCCCCCATTCCCCAGTCTCTCTCTCTATCCCCGAGCCCCCATTCCCCAGTCTCCCTCTCTCCCCGAGCCCCCATTCCCCAGTCTCTCTCTCTCCCCGAGCCCCCATTCCCCAGTCTCCCTCTCTCCCCGAGCCCCCATTCCCCGGTCTCTCTCTCTCCCCGAGCCCCCATTCCCCAGTCTCTCTCTCTCTCCCCGAGCCCCCATTCCCCAGTCTCCCTCTCTCCCCGAGCCCTCATTCCCCAGTCTCACTCCCTATCCCCGAGCCCCCATTCCCCAGTCTCCCTCTCTCCCCGAACCCCCATTCCCCAGTCTCACTCTCTCCCCGAGCCCCCATTCCCCAGTCTCCCTCTCTCCCCGAACCCCCATTCCCCAGTCTCTCTCTCTCTCCCCGAGCCCCCATTCCCCAGTCTCTCTCTATCCCCGAGCCCCCATTCCCCAGTCTCCCTCTTTCCCCGAGCCCCCATTCCCCAGTCTCTCTCTCTCCCCCTGAGCCCCCATTCCCCAGTCTCTCTTTCCCCCCCCGAGACCCCACTTCAAATGTACTTCATTGGCTGTAAAGCTCTTTGGGACGTCCTGAGGTGGTGAAAGGCACTGTATAAATGCAAGATCTTTCTTTCTACCTATTTTAGATCAATGGCCCAGAAATCGCAGCAAAATAGTCTGGCATTATTTAGAAGTTTACTCAGTAAATGCGATTCTCTGTTGCTTCATTGACACAAGTGAAATTTAGCAAAATAAACCAATGCAACTGACAAGTGACTGAATGTAAAGAGTTAATAGAGTCATGGGGGAGGAATTTGGTATCGCCCTGTTTGGGGCGCAATTATTGGTCGGGCGCAAAGTTTAGTGCCTGCCGCTAATTATCGTCTCTGACTGCAAACTTGGCTTCTATCGCCCCTGGAGGTGATTGGAGCGCTAAATCAGGCGCTACACACCTCTCTTAAGGCGCAAAGACCGAGGAGCGAGGCACTACCTCAGAGCGCTGGCGAAGCTCATGTGATGTCAGTCAGCGATGAAACACAGATACACTGGCGGCGGCCAGTTCTTATAGGGGAGGGTCGATCTTGCTCTCCATCCACACCCTGCTCATTGCAGCCTTGAATCTTGGCCTGGACAAACCTGTACATCAAATCTGCTGGAAAAAACAATGGAGAGGCCCAGGGAAAGAACTCAGAGTGCAGCCCCCGTAGTCTCTTCTAAATCGATGCAACGAAGGTCAAATCAAAATGAACCTCCAAAGTGCTGCTCAGTACCCAAAACTCCTTCATACAGCATTGAATCTCTCCAGAAGTCTCTCTCTCTCTCTCTTAGAATGCGTGGTGCAAAAATGTCGCCGACAAAAAAAGGCAGGAAGAGGCCGCCTTTAAATAGTGCTCCCCCAGTCCCTTCCCGACTGCAAAACTATCCCCTCAACCTGTCGTTGCTAGCAGCAGGCGGAAAGGCAGGGGGCGCCACTCAATATCCGGTCCGGGCGCTACCGGGGCATTGCACGCTCGACTGACGTCATGATTTGCGCGCGCAGGAGATCGTGGCGGTAGTGTTTAGCGCTGCCGCAAAATGTCTGGTCAATTTCGCGAGCGACACAAACATCGCCGCGCCCGGGCGCTAGTTGCTTTGCGCCCCATTAGCGTGATAACAGGAGGCGCAAAGCAACTGAATTTTTCCCCCATATGCTTTGTTAACCACTCTCTCAATATATCCTGCCACTTTCAGGGACCTCTGCACATTAACTCCCAGGTCCCTTTTTCCCTGCACACTCTTTAAAACTGCACCATTAAGTGTATATTGCCTTTCCCTGTTCCCTCTGCCAAAATGCATCACCTCACACTTCTCTGCATTAAATTCCAGCTGCCACTTGTCTGCCCATTCTTAACAATAACTTGACAATAACGTGTTAATAGCAAGCGGCAGCAGGGGGTGGGACACAACTGTGTCCACCTGATTGACAATCAAACGGGCCAATGAGAATCGGCAGGCAGTCTCCGGCAAGGTTCCGATACAGTGTTCCGGCCAATCAGGGTGTGGTGTGGGCGGGGCCTCGGGCCTGGGCCGCGCGCTGTGTTGCTGAGTGTCAGAAAGTGGGCGGGGCTGAGCTGCTGCAGTGGCCGCGGACAAGCAGAGAGTCGCTGCTCTTCACCATCGGCTCCAATCACACTCACTGCATCGCCCACTACCTCATTGCTCCCCACCGCTTCCCCAAGTGGCAGCGGCTGTGCTGCAAAGAAACTGCAGCAGGATCAAATGGATCAGCAATTGGAATGGGGGCCGTTGAGCGTTTTACCGGGGCTTTTGATCCCCAGTAAAAGTGATGTTACCCACAGCCCTTATACCAGGGAGTCCAACACAACAGATCCGGCCCGGGGAACAGTTTAATCCGGACCGCAGACTTCCCCTCAGAGGCGGACTGACTATCGGGATATTTTCCCCAGTGGCCCCTGAATTTGACATCATGGAGCCAGTTCAACCTCTCCCTGTGAGCCCTGCAATGGAAAGAATGGAGGGAAGGAGCGCCCGACCCTGCTTCGGTGGAAATTTGAACGAGTGAAGGAAAGGGGTGGAGACCCGGAATAACCAGGTCCCACCCCAGATTCCTCCCCTGCCCGCCCAGATTGCAGGATTTTCTAATCAAGGAATTTCACAACAACAGGTCCGTGATTGATCCATGAATTGTTGTCTGTTGGTCTCTGTCTATCCTGTGATTTCAGTAGTGAAATCCCATTGCCAGAGTTAGAAACACTCTTCAGAGTGGAGTTTGACAGATTCAAGTGTCAGGCTGCACGGGGATGTGAGCTGTCACCTGAAGAATATGGAGCCCACTCTCCAAGTGCTGCGACTTTCAATAAATTACTCTCTGTCTCTTCATTCTTTCTCATTCTTTACTTTTACACTTCAATATTTTGAAAGAATCATTTCACTGAAATGTGAAAAATTTATCTAATATGAAACTAGTGATTTGATCAGTGATCAGTTTTGTTTCTGAGTAAGAGTCTAACATGAGACCAAGTGTTGTGATGCATCACCCTCTTTATTTCACAGTGAGAATACATTCCCAGCAGTTTGAAAAACAAAAGACAATCAAAGGCTAGTAGACAATGGCTTATTTACTCCACCAGAAAAGCTCTTCCTACAGTGCACAGCGTGCAGTCGACACAGTCTGTTTTAAAGTCCATTCCCATTATATTTCAGAGTACAGGAGACAGAACAATTTAAACACGGAAGGACATTCTTTAAGGTGATGTGATGAAAGCCTCAACATTTTACAAATGGTGAACACACTGCGTCTTTTACACTTTAAACATTCCCGTGTAATTAAATGATTCAGTGTTGAACTAATTTGTGGTTAAAAATGCACATTTTTTTATACATTCATGGGATGTGGGCTCTTTTCACATCACCTTTAAATGTTCTGGTCAGCATGACTGGGATAAGCATAAACATAATCCATCGCTGTCTGAAAATAGAACATCCTGGAACTATATCTGGCAGCAGAACCATCTCAATCTCAGTCTGTGCACGATTCATTTAAAGCAAGGTTACAGAAAAGGGAAATTACTGCGGTGATTAATCTCTGTTGCCTAAAGGAGGGCTGACCACCCGTGTACAACTGAGTTTAGCCCTGTGTATGTGCAGTATGGAGACTTTAAACAAATATCTGTGACTTGATGGCTCTTTTTTCAAAACCCCCAGATTTCTAACCAGAAATGGTTAAATGTGGAGCTTCCTATTACTGGCTGAGTAATTCTCCTTTGTCCTTCAGTGTGGTTTCTCCGCACTTACACAACTGGTAGATCACCAAAGCTGCCCCTCAGAGGTGGTCGGTCAGCAATGAATCTGGGACATTGGCAAATAACTTGGAATTGAAGGGGGCACCTAATTATAAACAATATTAAAAGGAGCAACAGCAGCCAGGACTCCTCTGCCGGGGCAGTCCGATCTGCCAGGGCCGGAGCCGAATGTCTGGTTAACGTGTGGGTGGAAGAGCACGTGGTTGCCCAACATATTTCATCTGGGGAATGACAAGGAGATCCACCCCCTGGTGAAAACCAGGGACTATCTGCCACAGGACGATAAGAGGTGATACATTGAACTGGGCACCTGGAAAGAGCCGTTGTTTAGACTCATCGCACAAAATCAAATAATGTAAAATAAAAACCAGAAAATGGGAAAGAAAACCTCAGTGTTGGAGTTAACGGAGCTGAATAATTGTGAATGAAGAAGTTCCACCTCACAGTGCAGCAGTGTGGGTGGGAGACAAAAACTGTCAACTGCCAGTAGAGGGCAGTATTTATAAACAGGGTCACCATGCACAGAGCTCTGGAGATGGGGCCTGGGGGGAATCGTTCCAAATCCCAACACTGCCACATGCACAGGGTTAAATCCAATGTGTACCTAAGTGCCTTACGTTTAAGGCGCTATATAAATGCAAGTTGTTTTGTCATTGTACTAAGCGGGAGGCCCAAATTGAAGTTAAGAATAGAGTTAAGCACATCTCACTGTTTGAAAGCTGGAACAGAAGCTTTCAGAAATAAGTTCTGTTTCATTTCTTCAGAAAGCTAATTTGCATCATCCCATGTGTGTTATACCAACCGATGAAAAATACATTTTTGTCAAAGGTACGATTGTCTTGGTCCAAGTCCTTTATGAATTCATTGAGGAGGCTGCCATACTCTTGGTTATCTTGCGTGAAAGTCCTGCAAAACAAGACATTGAAAGGGAATAAAGAGACTTTATGGCCTAGAAATTCGATAAGGCCTGAAAACGGGCGATGGCACCGCGGGACGAGATTTGCTCGCGCCCGTTTAAAAAGCACAGGCAGCACGTTATTTTGGTGCTGCCTGCTGATTTGAATGGTTTTAGTGCACAGCCCAGCCACGAACACGCTGCTTCAGGATGTGCGCGCAGCAGGAAGCCCAACGTCACATCACTGTAGCGTCCCAGGAGCGAGGCTGCATTCTATTAAAAAAGGCTGTCATTTTAGAAAGCAGTCTCTACCCCCTTCAAGCTCAACAGGCCAGGGAAAGGGCACTCAGGGTCTCGCACACAGCATTCGAGCTTTGTGCAGGAGGTCAACAGCAGAAGAGAGGTTCTTGCACCAGGGACGCTACAGCGAGCCAAAGGGGACCAGGAGGCCTTCCAGAAAATAAGATGTGGGACCAGATCACCGAGGCCCTCACTGTCAGCAGTGTTGCCCCCAGGACCTGGCTCCAGTGCCCAAAGAAGTTTCATGACCTCAGACCAGTGGTCAAGGTCAGTGAATGCATCTTCAAAAGCCATCTCCTACCAACTGCACCAATAGCCTCACACACTGCTCAGTGCACGACGCCCCCCCATCACCTACCAACAATCTCAACCAAACACGAGGCACACCTCACATGTCAGTTGGCATGCAGCGCCCACTTAACGTCACGTTCTGTGAACTTCAACCTTAGCGCTGAGTTTAGCGCTGGGTCCCAAGCTTGCTCTGAAAGTGAGTGTGCAGCAGACTGACAGAGATGCTGTCAGCACTTCTTAAAAGGGCGCACACATCTTTCAGATAAGTTTGCATTTAAGCTTCTGGACTGGAGTTTTTTTAATTTTATTGAAGTCGTGGCTTGGTGCAATACATGCTAAAAGTTTTTAAGCGTGCAGGGAGTTCTGCTGGATGTTTACAAGGCCTCGGATGGTGAAGGAAGGTCTCTGAGAAGACAGAACATGCTGGAAATACTCAGCAGGTCAGGCAGCATCCAAGTTCACGTCTCAGGTCGAGATGCTGCCTGACCTGGTGAGTATTTCCAGCATTTTATGCTTTTATTTTACATAGATACATAGATACATAGAAGATAGGAGCAGGAGTAGGCCATCCGGCCCTTCGAGCCTGCTCCGCCATTTAATGAGATCATGGCTGATCCTTCAATTCAGTATCCCGTCCCCGCCTTCTCTTCGTAACCCTTAACCCCTTTTGCCTGTAGAAATATATCTAATTCCCTCTTAAATATATTTAATGAGCTGGCATACACTGCCCTCTGTGGCAATGAGTTCCACAGGTCCACCACCCTCTGAGTGAAGAAATTCCCCCTCATTTCTGTCCTAAATGGTTTAGCCCTTATCCTTAAATTATGTCCTCTAGTTCTGTTCTCACCCGCCAAGGGAAACATTCCTTCTGCATCTAGTCTGTCTAGACCTGTCAGAATTTTATACACTTCTATGAGGTCCCCTCTCAATCTTCTAAACTCCAGTGTGTACATCCCTAAACTACATAGTCTCTCCTCATAGGTCAATCCCGCCATTCCTGGTATCAGCCTGGTGAATCGCCGCTGCACCCCCTCCATGGCAAGAACATCTTTCCTCAGATGAGGCGACCAAAACTGTACACAGTACTCGAGGTGTGGTCTCACCAGTGCCCTGTACAGCTGCAGCAAGGTATCCCTGTTCCTGTATTCCAACCCTTTTGCTATGAAGGCCAGCATACCGTTTGCCTTCTTGACCGCCTGTTGCACCTGCATGCTCGCCTTCAGTGACTGGTGTACAAGAACACCCAGGTCTCTCTGTACTTCCCCCTCTCCCAATTTATTGCCATTTAAATAATAATTTGCCCTCCCGTTCCTGCACCCAAGGTGGATAACTTCGCACTTGTCCACATTATAGTGCATCTGCCATTTATCCGCCCAATCACCCAGTCTGTCCAAATCGCTCTGGAGCTTCCTGGTCTCCTCCTCTGAGCCCACTCCCCCTCCTAGTTTAGTGTCGTCTGCAAATTTGGAAATGCTGCATCCGACTCCCTGATCCAGGTCATTAATGTAAATTGTGAACAGCTGGGGACCCAGGACAGATCCCTGTGGTACCCCACTTGTTACTGCCTGCCATTCAGAAAATGAGCCGTTTATTCCAACTCTCTGTTTTCTATCTGACAGCCAGTTCTCTATCCACGTCAATACTTTCCCCTTTATCCCATGAGCTTCAATTTTCCATGCTAATCTTTTATGTGGGACCTTGTCGAAGGCCTTTTGGAAGTCCAGGTACACCACATCTACTGGCTCTCCCCCATCTATTTTACCAGTTACTCCCTCAAAAAATTCCAATAGATTAGTCAAGCACGATTTACCCTTTGTAAATCCATGTTGACTCTGTCCTATCCTGTCCCCATTTGCTAAGTACTCCGCTATTTCATCCTTAATGATGGACTCCAGCATTTTGCCCACAACTGATGTAAGGCTTACAGGTCTGTAATTACCTGCTTTTTCCCTACCCCCCTTTTTGAATAGTGGGGTAACGTTAGCTACCCTCCAATCCATGGGCACTGTTCCCGAGTCTAATGAATTCTGAAAAATCATACTTAGTGCATCCGCTATCTCTAGGGCCACCTCCTTCAGTACCCTAGGATGCATGTTATCAGGCCCTGGGGATTTGTCCGCCTTCAATCCCTTTAGCTTCCTTAACACCATATCCTTAGAGATATTGATTTGCGTCAGTTCCTCCTTTGCCAATGTCCCTATTTTTCCCGATATCCCAGGGAGGTTTTTTGTGTCTTCCTTCGTAAAGACTGACCCAAAGTATGCATTTAGTTGGTCTGCCATTTCCTTATTTCCCGTTATATATTCCCCCGTATCTGACTGCAATGGACCAACTTTGGTTTTCACCAGTCTTTTCCTCTTGATATACTTATAAAAGCTTTTGGAGTTAGTTTTTATATTTTCCGCCAGCTTGCTTTCGTAAGCTATTTTGCCCCTCTTGATTAAGCCCTTTGTCCTCCTTTGCTCTATCTTAAACTGTTCCCAATCTTCCGCTCTGGTGCTTTTTTTGGCTATTTTATACGCCCTATCTTTGGATTTTATGCTGTCTCTAATTTCCCCTGTTATCCACGGTTGAGTCACCTTTTTAGATTTCCTTTTATGCCAGATTGGTATAAACAATTTTTGCAATTTTGTCATTCTATCTTCAAATGCTTGCCATTGTTTATCTACCTCCAGTCCTCCCAGGAACGTTGTCCAATCAGACCTACTCAGTTCCCGTCTAATGGCATCATAATTCCCCTTGTTTAAATTCAGGACCTTAGTCTCTGAGTCAATTTCTTCGCTCTCCATTTCGAGTGAGAAATCGATCATGTTATGATCGCTCTGACCCAAGGGTCCCCATACAACAAGATTACTAATTAGTCCCTTCTCATTGCACAGTACCCAGTCCAATATAGCCTGTTCCCGAGTTGGTTCCTCGACATATTGATCCAGATAACCATCCCTTAAACACTCAAGGAATTCCTCCTCCTCATTATTTTTACTGATTAGGCTAGTCCAATCTATATGTAAGTTAAAGTCAACTATGATGACAGCTGTGCTCTTATTGCACGCTTCTCTAATTTCCCTCGTGATGCCCTCCCCAACCTCTATTTTACTATTTGGAGGCCTATATACCACTCCTATTAATGTTTTTCGCCCCTCTCTATTTCTTAGCTCCACCCATATAGATTCTGTATCCTTCCTTTCAATTGCATTTATCCCCTCTTTTACCAGCAATGCTACCCCTCCTCCCTTTCTTTTTTGTCGATCCTTCCGAAATACTGAATACAGCATGCGCTCACAGAAGGAAGAGGAAGACACAGAAGAGGAATACGCAGAAGAGGAGGAAGCAGAAGAGTAGGAAGGAGAAGGAAAGATGCATCCCAGACAGTCCCTTTCTGGCCGGGATATCCGGGTTGGAATCATCCGTTGCGGTACCAGTGACCACAACCCCAATTCCCTTTTCAACATTTGTCCCACACCTTACCTTCCCTCCAACACAAAGCAAATTTTCCAATCCAACTTTATACATCTATCCATTCAATATGACATCAAGAAATCAACTCATCTTCTATTTGTGACTGTCTTGTGTGTGCCTTTGCCTATCCTACTGATGTCACGCCGTGCTACCCCAGTGGCTGCAGCATGGCTGGTGGAAGGCTGCTGACTTTCAGTGGGGGACACTGCAAATGGCCTTGCTGGTCGACCTTGAGGAGCTGGTGGCTGGGAGTGTGAAATCGAGTGATGGTGTTTCTTCTTCTTCTTCTTCTTCACTCTCCTCTCCCTCTTCTTAGTCAACCACTGGCTGGGCAGGCAGCATTTTTTGGGTGTGTGAAATGAGGAAGGCACAAGGGTGGTGTTGTGGTGAGGGGAGGGCAGGAAAGCAAGAGGTGCATGCCAGAAGGAGGATAACGTATGAGGATACCAGCATCTTGTATCCTTTCAGCTGCACCACCCCCCCATCCCCCCCATACCCCCCCACCAATGCTGGCCAAGGGCTCAGCCATGCCCCTGCCAAGAATGGCCTGCGCCATCTCCTCCAAGAGGGTGAGGTGAAGCTAGGAATAGGAGGTGTGCCTCGTGTATGGTACAGATTGTTGGTAGGTGAATGATTGGCGGGGGGAGACGTGCACTGAGCAGTGCGTGAGGCTAGTGGTGCAGTTGGTAGGAGACAGCTTTTGAAGACGCATTCACTGACCTTGGCTAGTGGTCTGAGGTCATGAAACTTCTTTTGGACACTGGAGCCAGGTGGTGGGGGGGCGACACTGTTGGCAGTGACGACCTCGGTGATGTGGTCCCACATTCTTCTTTCTGGAGGGCCTCCTTGCCCCTGTGGGTAGAGGACCTCTCTTGCAGTATTGACCCCCTGCACAAAGCTGGAGTGCTGCATGTGAGACCCTGGGTGCCCCTTCCCTGGCCTGCTGAGCCATTTGTATTTTTTCCATTTTTCCTTAGGTGCGGAAGGCAATTTAGCTTTAGGAGCTGAAGACTCCCATTTGGGAACTCTTTTTAACATTAAATTTTTTTTTCAGAAGGCAGTTGAGCTCTAAGGGCTAAAAACGACCTATTTTTACATGATTTACTTGGGTTAGTCCATTAAAAGAAAGACTTTGTACAGTCCCACCAGTGACGTCGCATTGCCTCATTCATTGGCTCCTCAGGGTTCCATAGTAACTGTATTCTAATTCAGAAGTCCCTTTCAGGGTCCGAACTGCTTTTTGAAATGACAGCCTTGCTTTAAGAGAAGGCTGTCCTTGCTGCAATGACACTATGGACATGCTAACTCCTGCTGGGACTAACGCCACCAGAACGGTGTTGCTCGATACATTTAACGCTGGGCTAATGTTAATTAGTCACTAGCGCCAATTTACCGGTCCTGCCAGCGCTATCATTTTCGGCAGCCGGTAACACCAGCCCACGCTGGCTTTTGAGGCCATTGTAATTTGGGTGTGACACTGATCAAAGAAAGTAAAGTGTTTTTCCAAAAATACAGAATGTGGTGTATGTGAGAATGTCTGATAAACAGGAGCCAGCCCTATTATTGTTACAACAGGGGAGTCTAATACTAATGGGACATGCCAGCAGAGAAAAGCCCAACTACTTTAGTTACAAGGTGTCGAATTCACATCCTGGGATCGCGTCCCGAGGAATTGTGGGTCTACCATGTCCAGTGCTCGATCTGAACCTGAGTGATGTGAGTGTGGAGGTCCGGCCGTGGCCTCAGAGGAAGGGACTGAAGGTTGTGAGACACGAACCAACTCATTAGACGATTGATGTTGGCCAACGTCCCCACCTGACTGTTCGCAGTCTCACTACAGGTTGAGTGATGTTGGGAAGGCAGCCAATGTAAAGCAGTATTCGTCACGATAAACCACCAACTCATCTCACCTGATGTAAAAAGAATGAGGCAGGTTAGCTTGGGGGCTGGGGGGAAGCACACTTGCTCCTATAAGAGCAGGGAGGTTATGATGGAGCTGTACAAAACGCTAGTTAGGCCACAGCTGGAATACTGTGTGCAGTTCTGGTCGCCACACTATAGGAAGGATGTGATTGCATTGGAGAGGGTGCAGAGGAGATTCACCAGGATGTTACCTGGGCTGGAGCGCTTCAGCTATGAAGAGAGACTGGACAGGCTGGGGTTGTTTTCCTCAGAGCAGAGAAGGCTGAGGGGGGACCTGATTGAGGTGTACAAAATTATGAGGGGCATAGATAGGCTAGATAGAAAGGAACTTTTCCCCTTAGTAGAGGGGTCAATAACCAGGGGGCATAGTTTCAAGGTAAGGGGCAGCGGGTTTAGAGGGGATTTGAGGGAAAACTTTTTCATCCAGAGGGTGGTTGGAATCTGGAACTCACTGCCTGAAAGGGTGGTAGAGGCAGGAACCCTCACAACATTCAAGAAGCATTTAGATGAGCACTTGAAACGCCATAGCATACAAGGCTACGGACCAAGTGCTGGAAAATGGGAATAAAATAGACAGGGCTTGATGGCCGGCGCGGACACGATGGGCCGAAGGGCCTCTTTCTGTGCTGTATAACTCTATGACTCTATGACTATGACTCCTACTGGCCCACAAGCTGGAAAGGCACTTCCAGCCTGTCCCTGTTCCATGCAGCACCATCCCTTTAGCACCCGGGGAAACCCGGCCAGCCAGCGTTAAAGCTGGACGAGAGATAATATCTGAGGCACACATCCTGATTAAAATATTTAAATCAGCAACCTGCCTCCTGGGAGCGGGTTGGTTGCCCGTCCCCCGTCCCACCACCGTTAACACTGGAAGTGGGCGGGCTCGAGGCGGGTTTGACAATTTTTAAATTTTCACATCCCACCCGAAACCCACCCGTTTTGCGGGGTTAGAATTACCCCCCAAAGATGCTGCCTGACCTGCTGAGTGTTACCAGCCTTTTCTGTTTTTATTTCTGATTTCCAGCATCCGCAGTATTTGGCTTTTGACTCACTTGCTTACTTGATGTAGCCCGGGAATACACAGCTAATAAACTGCCAACACCTGACAACCTATGTGCAAGATCCTTGATCAGAACCAAGTAAAATTGGTTCCACATCCCCAATGGCCTAGTGAGTCTATGCCGACTGGGACAGGCCCAGGCCCAGGCCCAATCCCCGTCTGTGCGGAGTTAGCTGGCGTCCAACATGACAGCGGTAACAGGGCTACAGTACCTCTGGGATCGGAAATGGGAAATCAGCCAGGGTTCCCCGCTGCTGATTGCTATCCGGCAAACTCTGCTGGAAGCGGACCTGTGTAGATGTTAGGAAAGGAGATGATTGGGCTCTGCCGTGATGCCCCTTGTGGTCAAATAGCCTACCAACACTAACTGTCCAAGCTCACACACGATTAATGGGTAAGGTACCAGGGAGGGACCAGCTCTCAAAGAACTAAAGTCAATGCCTTTAAGAGGAGTGGGAAGAAAAAGAAAATTGTTCTAATTTTCATCCAGTAAAAATGAATGCACCAGAGGACTGACAGTTCCACACGGCTAATGCAACTTATATCTTTAAGAAACAATTTGTCTACTATTTAGCAGTTTTGATTTAATGAAATCTTTACCTTTTTTTAATAAATTGATGGTGTCCTGTATTTATTCTTAATTCTTCACACGGTCTAATTCAAATCATTAACAATGCTTTTTTTCCCAGCTTTTTGAATTTGACAGGTCGCCCACCAGTTTCCCGCAGTGCCTAGACCTTGTCTTTGAAGCTGAGGCAGGAGGTCACTTGCCATTGAATCAGATGTTGAGTTGACAGCTTCAGATGTCAAGTCAAAGCTCCCCGCTGATTGAGAAATGTTCCCTTAACCACTAGTTTCTCTAAACTGCATTTCCACTACAGATTCACAAGTCTCCATCCAGTCTGACCTCATTACCTCTCCCACCATTGACAGATCGCTTCTGTCATCTCTATTTCACCTGCCATCTATTCCATCAGCATGGGTGTACTTTATATTGTCTCACCTTGGTCCTCAGAATCTGACCACGATCAGCCCCAACACCAGCATTACCAGGCACACCAGCAGCACCAACAATCACACCAACCTTCTCCGCAATCACCTGATGCTGCACAGGACAGAGGGCATCAGCACCCGACCACATTTCTGCCCGGGACGCCAGGGATGGCCTCAACAGTGCCACATTTACTTCACTTGACGCTGCACACCCTGGCTGCCACATGATGTGCCAGGTTGGCACCATCCCACACCAACAACATAATGCATCCCTACAATGCCCAAGCCATAGAAAAGCAGAATCTTTTATGAATGGTGAGAGATTGGGAAATATTGGTATTCAGAGGGACCTGGGTGTCCTTGTACATGAATCACTGAAAGTTAACATGCAGGTACAACAGCAAGCAATTAGGAAAGCAAATGGTATGTTGGCCTTTATTGCAAGAGGATTTGAGAATAAGAGTAAAGATGTCTTATTGCAATTATATAGGGCCCTGGTGAGACCACACCTGGAGTATTGTGTACAGTTTTGGTCTCCTTACCTAAGGAAGGATATACTTGCCATAGAGGGAGTGCAACGAAGGTTCACCAGACTGGTTCCTGGGATGGGGGATTGTCCTATGAGGACAGATTGAGTAGACTAGGCCTACATTCTCTAGAGTTTAGAAGACTGAGAGGTGATCTCATTGAAACATACAAAATTCTTACAGGGCTTGACAGGGTAGATGCAGGGAGGATGTTTCCTCTGGCTGGGGAGTTTAGAACCAGGGGTCACAGTCTCAGAGTATGGTGTCGGCCATTTAGGACAGAGATGAGGAGAAATTTCTTCACTCAGAGGGTGGTGAATCTTTGGAATTCTCTACACCAGAGGGTTGTGGAGGCTCAGTCGTTGAGTATATTCAAGACAGAGATCGATAGATGTTTGAATATTAAGGGAATCAAGGGATATGGGGATAGTGCAGGAAAGTGGAGATGAGGTAGAAGATCAGCCATGATCTTATTGAATGGCGGAGCAAGCTGAAAGGGCCGAATTGCTTACTCCTGCTCCTATTTCTGATGTTCTTATGTTCTTATTCCTATCACACTCATCACCATTGCGGGGGGTACCGTTATGTCTCACCATTCACTGCAACTCACTAAGCCACTTCCAAAGGTGCGCACAAATCTGTCCAAGAACGCAAAGTGTTGAAAATAAAGATTTCAATGTTTGACGGCACATTAACAGAAACTTCACATGAACATTGGCTCAAACACACAAGTGCCTACCCTTGTGTGTTGTTAGTTAGTATGATTGGACTAGGATGAGGGTGAGTGTGAGGGGTGGCTAGTGAGATGGGGATGTGATAATATAGATAGAGAGGGATGGGTGGAGTTGCAAGGTAAGTTGGTGTGCGTAAGGATGTGCAGGAGTTGGGTAGGGAAGGCAGAGTGATGGGGATGTAATGAGTGGCACAGCAGGATAAGGTTGAGTGTGGCTTTGCAGTAACGATTCGTGATCTACTGAGATCATTGAAAGGTTTGCGCCACTGCAGCCTGGTCCTCCTGATGATGCTCCTGCTTGTGTCCTCCTATGCAATGTGCAACCAGGCTGCGTTGGTGTCCTGGGGAGGTCTCTTCCGCCCATTGGAAGGGAAGAGGACTTCCTTGCGTGCTGTGACTCCCTCCATAAGCATATGGAGGGAGTCATGGAAGAGCCTGGGTGCAGCCGTACACCTCTGTGCAGTGCTTGTCAGTGTTTGCAGCACTTCAATGCTGTAGAACACTGAAAGCACAAATGTCAAAGTAAATGTTGTTATAAAACACATTTTGTTGTGCACTTGAGTAGTAACAAATTCAGTCTTCTGGTTATAATCATTTTATTCTTTAACTTCAGTATTAAAAGCAATTTACAACCTGAGTATTGTCACAGATAAGTGTGCGAACCTAGGCATGGGTCCTGTCTCGTACTGCTTAAACAAATGAAAAAGCTTATATTTATACACTGTTTTCTTATCAAACTGGAACTGGCATTGCCTAATATGGTAGTCTCTGGCTACAGCATAGTCCAGAGATACAAGGCTACATTTTCTTCAACATGCTGTGGTAAGCCTAACCCTTCTAGTTTCTAGACATTCTTACCATAAATAAACATATCCAAGGCTGGTTGGTTGCGAACACCAGCAGTTGCTAAGTGAAATCTGTATCTCTCTCTCACTCTATCTCTCTCTCTCTCTAATGATGCCATCCACCTTTTTTTCCTATATTCAATGAACTAAACATGAACACCTTTCAGAAGCTGAATTAACCGAGTTCCATATGCCAACACTTTGTATCTCACTCATGCTGTACCTGCCTTGGGAGTGTTTGTTGGGATAGTGTAGAGGGCGCTTTCCTCTGTATCGAACCGTGTTGCAGCTGGCCTGGGAGTGTTTGATAGGACAGTGTAGAGGGAGCTTTACTCTGTATCTACTCATGCTGTACCTTCCCTAGGAATGTTTGATGGGATAGTGTAAAGAAAGACTTGCATTTACATAGCGCCTTTCATGACCACCGGACATCTCAAAGCTCTTTACAGCCAATGAAGTACTTTTGAAGTGGAGTCACTGTTGTAAAGTGGGAAAACGCGGCACAGCAAGCTCCCACAAACAGCAATGTAAAAATGACCAGATAATCTGTTTTTGTTACGTTGGTTGAGGGAGAAATATTGGCCACGACACCGGGGATAACTCCCCTACTCTTTTTCAAAACAGTGCCATGGGATCTTTTACGTCCACCGGAGAGCAGACAGGGCCTCGGTTTAACGTCTCACCTGCAAGACTGCACCTCCGACAGTGCAGCACTCCCTCAGTACTGCATTGGAGTGTCAACCTAGCTTTATGTGCGCAAGTTCCTGGAGTGGGACTTGAACCCACAACCTTCTAACTCAGAGGCGAGTGTGCTACCAACTGAGCCACAGCTGACACTGTAGGGGAGCTTTACTCTGTATCTAACCCGTGCTGTAGCTGGCCTTGGAGTGTTTGAAGGGACAGTGTAGAGGGAGCTTTACTCTGTATCTAACCCATGCTGTACCAGGCCTGGGAGTGTTTGATGGGCTAGTACAGAGGGTGCTTTACCCCATTATTACCCATGATGCACCCTCCAATTAATGCTCCGATGGTCCCTCTCTTTGATACCCTGAAGATCCCTCCACTTATTGCTTCTGACACTATTCCTGTTACAGGGAATAGACTTGTTTCGGAGCACAAAGGAGGTTGTGATATCCTTGCCTCATCCCAAACACCATTTCCACAAACTGCCTCTCTGTTTGTTTCCTGGCTCCTTTGTGATGTCACCTGGAGACAGGTTTACGCCCCTGGTTACACAGCATCAGTGGGAGTCACTGTGGGAGGAGCTGCACTGTAAGGGTTTTTCTCTCTGAACCTGTGAGATTCGTGTGGCTCTGTGCAGCCTGGATGCTAGTGCGGGTTTAGGCCTTGTTGCCTGTTCTGGTCTCCAGCCAGTCTGGGAGCACTAGACACCTGTGAGTGGTTCGACCCACTCGCCCTTACGGTTCTGACACTGGACTTAGATGCGAGAGCATTAATGGAGATAAAACTCAGGTAGACCCGGTTGAATGGTACGAAATGGAAAATCTTTATTGCATATTATTTAAGATTACGAAATACATGTCATAAGCACAGATTAATGACAGTACAATCTTACACGCAGTTATGTAACTAATTTCAGGGAAACGAGGAACGAACGACACATCGTAAATGGGGGCACACATTACAATTATCCTTAAAACTTAAACCCTCCCCTATCAATATCTGCCCTAAGCTAGATTTGTAGGATCGAGACTCATGCTCACCACTCGTGATAACTCGGAGAATTCCAAAAACTCTGATCGGATGTTTTTCACCGCAGCACCCACGTGTCGATCAGGGGTCTCTGTACCCCACTTGTTTACTCGTTTCTGCTCCGGCTAGCAGGCTGGACCGTCTGCTGTCATGAAGATCTGTGTTGTCCTCGGAGTTCCGACACTGCTCAAAGAAGAGTCTTCCTTTGCCCTCGCCCTGATAAAATTCGAAGAATAGTCTTCCTGTGCCAGTTCTATAAAACTCAAAAGAAAGTCTTCCTGGGCAAGGAAGGTGTCTATTCGACCTACAGGCGCGGTCGGAGCTTACTGACCGTGGCGATACGTATGGTCTTCTTCTCTTCTCATCTCATCTCATCTCATCTCATCTCATCTCGGGCCTTCGGTTCCAACACCGTTTACCGACTTCTCGGAATGGTGCGCCCGCTTCAAGGCTTCAGAGCCCAGTTCCACACAGATCTTCGCGGCACGCCACGAGGTAGATCCGAGCGGATCGTAAAATTCAACAGTCTTTAAAAGCTGCAAGAGGCAGAGACACGAGGCAGGCGGCAAGGAGTCGAAAGGATAAGAGCAACAGGAGCAGCCACGAGGATAAACGCCAGCAGGATAAGAGAAAGATGGACGGTTGGAGCTTGCAGTTATAGTGCAAAATCTTCCTTCTCCCGCCCAACCTTAATGTCTTTTCTTTTGTTAGGGTTTGGCGCTCAAATTTCTTGTATAGGGTGATCTCCGTTTTAATGGGTTTCGGGGATACTCGTAACTGTCTGAGTACCTGTTAATATTTCTCCCATTGTTTAATCGGTCGGTGTTCTCCCTGGAGGGGTTTTGGGGCTTCCAAATGTTTTCTGTAACTACCCGCTAACGGCTCTCTCATCGTAGAGTCGTTGGGATTTTGCATATTAATGTCTTTGGATGGGTTCTTGATTACTTGGTACAATAGCCCTTATTCGCACCTGGGAGACCGATTTCAGTATTTATGTGTATACTGCAAACCCATAATGTCTCGTGTATTATCTTAAATGTGCTGAGTCTTGATCGATCTTGCACAAATGTTTATTGGAACGCCATCTTGTCTGCCCGTCGAAAAGTCTAGAATGTTCTGCCACGAGGCGTGGCGGCCATTTTACAAGCTGCTTGTGTCCACTTTGAAAACCTGACAGCATTCTGCTGAAATAAAGGCTGTTTGAACGAAACTATGTGTTTTTCTCCTTATTTATAAAATTGCGATATATTGCGAATTCTACAGCACTTGGCAGCTGACACTGTGAGCGAGTTAAGTCCCTATAAATTTAATATTAAGGTAAGTAATTCAACCAAATGTCATACAATCATAGTATGGTTACAGTACAGAAGGAGGCCATTCAGCCCATCGAGCCTGTCCCACTCCCTCGCCCTTTCCCCTAGCCTGCAAATTTTTTCCTTCAGATACTTATCCAATTCCCTTTTGAAAGACATTAATTACAAATATATTCACATTAAATATAATCATAGTAACAAAAATAGTCCAAATGTATTCCACTTAAATTCTAGAATTAATATTCATTTTTAGATTCGAAGATTCTTGGCATGAACAGTATCTCTGGAAGGTGGAGAGAGAGGAGTCGAATCATCGTCACACTTACTGGGACTGGAAAAGGTCGCTGGATTCACAGAGAAGATCTGGTGGGAACAAGAACCCCAGAGGTGAGAGTCTAACCAGCTGCTGGGAGCTGTCTGACAGCTGCCATAAGGCTCAGCCTTTGCTGCGACAAGTTGACCTGAATTTAACTCGAATGTAAAGCTAGCCAATACCTCACCTGGGAGTGCTTGACACTTACATGTAGAGGAAGTTTTATTCTGTGTTCTTACAGTGCAGTACCTGAGCTGGTGTGCTTCATTGGATAGTTTCAGAGGAGCTGCACGTAGCAGTTAACACATGCTGGATCTGAGTTGGCTGTGTTTGGTGAACCAATTTAGAGAGAGCTTCACTCTGTATCTAACCCGTGCTCAGCCTGCCCTGGGAGTGTTTCATGGGAAAGTGTAGATGGAGCATTACTCACTATATAACCACATGCTGCACCTGCCCCTGGGAGTGTTTGATGGGATAGTGTAGATCAAGCTTTACTCTGTATCTAACCCATGCTCTGCCTGCCCAGGGAGTGTTTGATCAGACAGTGTAGAGGGAGCTATACTCTGTACCTAAACTGTGCTGTACCTGGCCTGGGAGTGTCTTATGGGATAGTACAGAGGGAGCTTTACCCCATTATTCTCCATGATGCACCCTCCAAGTAATCCTTTGATGATCCCACCACTTGATACCCCTGAAGATCCCTCCACTTATTGCCTATGACGCCCTTCCTGTTACAGGGAATAGACTTGTTTCAGAGCACAAAGGAGGTTGTAATATCATTGCCCCATCCCAAACACCATTCCCACAAACTGCCTCACTCTGTCAAAGCAGGAGGGAGACACACTGGCTGATATAAAGAGAAGGGAAACTTTCTGGTGTATAAAGCAAGAGGTAGACATGGGGGCCATTGAATAGTGGGACCTCACATTTGGAAGATGGGAGGGATAATTTATCAGTGGTAATTTTGGGAGTCTGTGCTCCCTGCTTGGAGTCTTTGTACATGGGATTGGGTTGGAGACGGGACTGTTTGTACAACCTGCGTTCATGCCCAGTGAGACTGCACACCAGGAGCACAGCCTGGTCATGTGACCCTGTAATACCTTGAGTGGGAGGGGCTTGGGCTGCTTTTTGACATGTTTCCTGGCTCCTTCGGGTTTACGCCCCTGGTTACACAGCATCAGTGGGAGTCACTGTGAGAGGAGCTGGACTTGGCAGCTGACACTGCCAGTGAGTTTAGTCCTTATAAATAGGGGAAATAATAGAACAATTTAATATTAAGGTAAGTAATTCAACCAAATGTCATTATTTACAAACATATTCAAAGTAAATATAATCATAGTCACAAAAATAGACCCAATGTATTCCAATTACAGATTCTAGATTTAATATTAATTTTTATATTAAATGTTTCATGTAGTGAAGAGTATCTCAGGAGGGTGGGAGAGAGTGGAGCCGAACCATCATCACACTAACTGGGACTGGAGAAATGTCGCTGGATTCACAGAGCAGATCTGGTGGGACCAAGACCCTCAATGTCAAAGACGGGATGAAACAAGAAGCCCCAAGAATGATTGTAAAGGTGAGGAACTTTACTGAGGATCCCATCAGTCCAGGATTTTGCCAAGGTGAGAGTCTAACCATCTACTGGGTGCTTCTTCGACAAATGCCATAAGGGACTGCCTTTGATGCGACTAGTACAACAGAGCTCAACTTGTATGTAAAGCTAGCCCATACCTGGGACTGCTTGACACTTACATGTAGTGGGATTTTTATTCTAAGTTCATCCCATGCTGTACCTGAGCTGTTGTGCTTCATTGGGTAGTGTCAGAGGAGCTGTACGCTGAATTTAAAACATGCTGGATCTGAGTTGGCTGTGTGTGATCAACCAATTTAGAGAGAGCTTTACACTTCATCTAAGTTGTACTGTACCTGGCCTGGGAGTGTTAGATGGTAATGTAAAGTGGGAGGCTTTACTCTGTATCTAAGCAGCGCTATACCAGGCCTGGGAGTGTTTAATGGGACACTGTAGAAGGAACTTTACTCTATATCTAACTGAGACTGACTGATTGACCTTCTTTCATATACCCAGCATGGGCTTGAACTCAGATACTTTCCGCATACTCACAGAGATCAGCGCGAGAGCACAAAACATCCCAAACACAGGAGCTGACCCTGAGATGGTGCGACACTATCTCTGCAGCTACATTAGCAACCTTTAGAGATGAACCCCTGTCCGCGCCCATCCTACTTTATAATTTTCTTGTGGTTACAGTTGGAATATTGCAGGTGTGTGACGTCAAGCCTAAGGAATTTCCCACCTTTGACCTCTTCAATTATTTTATTTCAGCTCAGCTTTGAAGACCAGGACTGTCCTTCAGATGTCCTGCATTTCCTGACAGCGCATTTCCAGTACTGGACATGTGACAAGAGAGTGACACCAAAGAGGTAGGACATGTGCAGCCACACTCATCAACATCCATCTTGCCCACACCTGTTGCTGTGCTGTGACAGATCGAGAAATGCTGGAGTTCCCCTGTGGAGGGAGGCAACGGCAGCTCTGCTGCAAAAGACAGTCAGTCACTCGACACAAGAGATGGTGAAGGAAAGAATCAGAAAATGTAAAGCTTTGAGGAACTGGATTCTGAACAAAATGAGGTTCCTCAGATCATGGCGTATTCACCCCAGATACATGTGTCAGAAATGTTTGTTGTCCACAATTAATCCTGAGTGCCTGCCGCTCAAGAGGAGTAACAGTCAATTCCAGATTAACACATATTGAGGCCTGTTACAAAGGTATTGGAAACCAAACAGGACAAAGACAAATAGCACTGAAGTATTGATCAATGGGAAGATCTGAATTATAGACAGATTCAATTTAATCCTGCAGGAAGGAAGGAAAAAAAAAAGGAAGGAAGGTTCTAATCTGTAATAACCGGGACATTGAAGCACTAATGTGCTGTGCCATGGACTGAATAGGATCAACATTTCCCACTTTCAGACACTTTCCCACTGCTGATTATGGAGTGGGTTGGCCCCATTAGCTGGGCTTACAGTGAATCTCACCATTTGTTTCTAACGTCCAATGTGTTTAAATTCAGTTTATTGTTATGTTTCCTCTCCAGAGGCTGATGGTACAGAGCTGACCAACGTACAGACACTGGCCAACGCTGAATCAGAGGGGAAATTTATAGAGATTATTTTCTCCTCTTTTACCTCACCCATAACTCTTGGGAGACACAAGTGGTAACTTCTGGTTCCCTTAGTCACCATTCCTGTTAATGTTGGGCCAGATTGGGGACACAAGGCCCTGTCCCTCTGAAGTACTTAGATGACATCTCCATAGCCATGGAAAGCTTCATCTGACTGATGTAGAATCCAGTCTCTGGCACTTCATGAGTGGGAGGAGGATCCGCTCTAATGGCACCAACACTGTCCTTGGGTCTTTTTCTCCCATCAGCAGCACAACATCCCTTTACCATCTCCTGCATCAAAAACTCGGGTTGACCTTACTGGTCTTCCTTTGATTCCTTTCCTTAGTTGGCAGACTTTCCTGCAGTCTATTTTTTGTAATTGTGAACCCAGGTGTAGGGCCCAGACCCAATAGCAGCAGAGCATGATTGAGGCCAAAGGCAAATTTGTTGGAACAAATCTCTGGGACTTAGGAATAGAATGACTGTGGAGGCTAAAAAAGTAAATAGAAAAAGAGGACACGAGAACAGGAAAAGGTTAAAGCAAAATTAAGTTACAATTAAGAAAAACAAGAAACACAATATATAAAACACAAGTTTTTAAATTTAATTTATTCATTGTCAGGATGTGGGCATCACTCGCAAGGCCAGCATTTATTGCCCATCCCTAGTTTCCCTTGAGAAGGTGGTGGTGAGCCACCTTCTTGAACCGCTGCAGTCCATGTTGTGAAGGGACTCCCATAGTGCTGTTAGGTAGGGAGTTCCAGAATTCTGTGAGACTTGGAGGGGAACTTGGTGGTAGTGGTGTTCCCATGCGCCTGCCGCCCTTGTCTTTTGAGGTGGTAGAGGTCGCAGATTTGGGAGGTGCTATCGTGGAAGCCTTGGTGAGTTGCTGCAGTGCATCTTGTAGATTGAACACACTGCAACCATGGTGTGCCATGGTGGAGGCAGTAAATGTTTAAGGTGGTAGATGGGATGCCAATCAAGCAGGCTGCTTTGTCCTGGATGGTGTTGAGGTTTTTGAGTGTTGTTGGAGCTGCACTCATCCAGGGACATGGAGAATATTCCATCACACTCCTGACTTGTGCTTTGTAGATGGTGGAAAGGTTTGGGGAGTCAGGAGGTGAGTCACTCGCCGCTAAGTACCCAGCGTCCGTCTAGTTCTTGCAGCCACAGCATTTATGTGGAGAGTCTAGTTAAGTTTCTGGTCAATGGTGAACCCCAGGATTTTGATGGTGGGGGATTCAACGATGGTTATGCCATTGAACGTCATGGGGAGGTGGTTAGACTCTCTCTTGTTGGAGATGGTCATTGTCTGGCACTTGTGTGGCACAAATGTTACTTGCCACTTATCATCCCCAACCTGCATGCTATCCAGGTCTTGCTGCATGTGGACACAGACTGCCTCATTATCTGATGAATTGCGAATGTAACTTGACAATGTGCAATCAGCAGCGAACATCCCCACTTCTGAAGGTCATTAATAAAGCAGTTGAAGATGTTGGGCCTAGGACAAGGTCCTGAGTAACAGCTGCAGCGATGACCTGGTGCTGAGATGATTGGCCTCCAATAACCATAACCATCTTCCTTGTGCTAGATATGACACCATCCAGTGGAGAGTTTTCCCCCGATCCCCATTGACTTCAGTTTTGCTAGGGCTCCTTGGTGCCACACTCGGTCAAATGCTGCCTTGATGTTGAGGACGGTCACTCTCACCTCACCTCTGGAATTCAGCTCTTTTGTCCATGTTTGGACCAAGGCTGTAATGAGGTCAGGAGCCAAGTGTTGGCCTTCATTGCAAGAGGATTTGAGTACAGGAGCAAGGATGTCGTACTACAGTTGTACAGGGCCTTGGTGAGATCACACCTGGAGTACTGTGTGCAGTTTTGGTCTCCTTACCTAAGAAAGGATATACTTGCCATAGAGGGAGTGCAGCGAAGGTTCACCAGACTGATTTTTGGGATGACAGGATTGTCATATGAGGAGAGATTGGGTCGACTAGGCCTGTATTCACTCGAGTTTAGAAGAATGAGAGGGGATCTCATTGAAACGTATAAAATTCTGACAGGGCTAGACAGACTGGATGCAGGGAGGATGTTTCCGCTGGCTGGGGGGTCTAGAACGAGGGGTCACAGTCTCAGGATATGGGGTAGTACATTTAGGACTGAGATGAAGAGAAATTTCTTCACTCAGAGGGTGGTGAACCTGTGGAATTCTCTACCACAGAAGGCTGTGGAGGCCAAGTCACTGAATATATTTAAGAAGGTGATAGATAGATTTCTAGACACAAAAGGCATCAAGGGGTATGGGGAGAGAGCGGTAATATGGTATAGAGATAGAGGATCAGCCATGATCATATTGAATGGCGGAGCAGGCTCGAAGGGCCGAATGGCCTACTCCTGCTGCTATTTTTCTTTGTTTCTTTCTATGTTTCAAGTGGTCCTGGCGGAAACCAAACTGGGCAGCGGTGAGCAGGTTATTTGAGCGTAAGTGCCGCTTGATAGCATTGTCAATGACAGCTTCCATCACTTTGCTAATGATGGAGAGATGGCTGATGGGGTGGTAACTGGCTGTTGGATTAGTCCAGCTTTTTCAGGACTGGACATACCTGGCCAATTTACCACTTTGTCGGGTAGATGCCAGTACTGGAGCAGCTTGGCTAGAGGTGCAGCTAGTTCTGGAGCACAGGTCTTCAGTTCTGCAGCCGGGATGTTGCCGGGGCCCATAGCCTTTGCTGTATCCAGTGCGCTCTACCATTCTTGATATCACGTGGCGTGAAGCAAATTGGCTGAAGACTGGCTTCTGTGATGGGGGTGACCTCAGGAGCAGGCCGAGATGCATCGTCCACTTGGCACTTGTGGCTGAAGATGGTTGTGAAGGAATCAGACTAGGGTCCTGAATTTAAATAAAGGAAACTACGATGGTATGAGGCGCAAATTGGCTAGGATGGATTGGGGAACGTTACTTAAAGGGTTGACGGTGGATAGGCAATGGCAAACATTTAAAGATCGCATGGATAAACTACAGAATTTGTTCATCCCTGTTTGGTATAAAAATAAAACACGGTGGCATAGTGGTTAGCACTGGTGCCTCACAGCGCCAGAGACCCGGGTTCGAATCTGACCTCGGGTGACTGTCTGTGTGGAGTTTGCACATTCTCCCCGTGTCTGCGTGGGTTTCCTCCGGGTGCTCCGGTTTCCTACCACAGTCCAAAAATGTGTGGGTTAGGTTGATTTGGCTCTGATAAATTGACCCTTAGTGTTAGGGGGGATTAAATATGTGGGGTTATGGGGATAGGATGGGATATGTTAGGGGGAATTAAATACGTGGGGTTACGGGGGTAGGGTGGGATATGTGTGCTGTGGGGATTAAAGCAGGGACAGGGTACTGGATTTGGATGATCAGCCATGATCGTATTGAATGGCGGAGCAGGCTCGACGGGCCGAATGGCCTACTCCTGCTCCTAGATTCTATGTTTCTATGTTTCTATGTAAAACAAAAAAGGTGACTCGACCGTGGCTAACAAGGGAAATTAGGGATACCATAAGATCCAAGGAGAGGGCATATAAATTGGCCAGAAAAAGCAGCAAACCTGAGGATTGGGAGCAGTTTAGGATTCAGCAAAGGAGGACAAAGGGATTAATTAAGAGGGGGAAAATAGAGTATGAGAGTAAGCTTTCAGGGAACATAAAAACTGACTGTAAAAGCTTCTATAGATATGTGAAGAGAAAAAGATTGGTGAAGTCAAGCGTAGGTCCCTTGCAGTCAGAATCAGGGGAATTTATAATGGGGAACAAAGAAATGGCAGACCAATTAAATGCATACTTTGGTTCTGTCTTCACAAAGGAGGACACAAATAACCTCCCAGAGATGTCGGGGAACATAGGGTCTAATGAGAGGGAAGAACTGAATGAAATCAGTATTTGTAGGGAAATGGTGTTAGGGAAATTGACGGGATTGAAGGCCGATAAATCCCCAGGGCCTGATAATCTACATCCTAGGATACTTAAGGAAGTGGCCCTAGAAATAGTAGATGCATTGCTGGTCATCTTCCAAAATTCTATAGACTCTGGAACAGTTCCCATGGATTGGAGGGTAGCTAATGTAACCCCACTATTTAAAAAAGGTGGCAGAGAGAAAACGGGGAATTATAGACCGGTAAGCCTGACATCAGTAGTGGGAAAAATGCTAGAGTCCATTCTAAAAGATGTAACAGCAGAGCACTTGGAAAACAGTGACAGGATCGGACAAAGTCAACATGGATTTACAAAAGGTAAATCATGCTTGACTAATCTACTGGAATTTTTTGAGGATGTAACTGATAGAATAGATAAGGGAGAACCAGTGGATGTGGTGTATTTGGACTTTCAGAAGGCTTTCAATAAGGTCCCGCATAAGAGATTGGCGTGCAAAGTTAAAGCACATGGGATTGTGGGGGTAAGGTACTGACTTGGATAGAGAACTGGTTGGCAGACAGGAAGCAAAGAGTTGGAATAAACGGGTCTTTTTCCGAGTGGCAGGCAGTGACAAGTGCGGTGCCGCAGGGATCGGTGCTAGGACCCCAGTTATTCACAGTATATATTAATGATCTAGACGAGGGTGTAGGGGGTGGTGTGTTAGGGGTCAGCCTCACCTCTAACTCAGCGAGCGGTTCGAATCGCTCCCATGCCCCTAGTTCTGGACCTTGGACTTATTTGGGGGTTGTGAACAAAGATGCAGTAGACAACAGGTTCCGATGAAAGAATTTTGACTTTTATTAAAAGAAAAGGTAACAAACTTAAAACACACTTAACACTTAAACAGGTTGGGGAACACACGGTGCAGGTGAGGGAGAAATACAATATACAAAAACCCTTATCCCTCCCAAAAGTCCCACTATCTAGCTCGGTCTTGGTTTCAGGAGATCAGGGATAATGCTCACCAAACAGGGGTTTTGACAGTGCGAAATCCAGCCAGGTAAGTTGATTGCGATTTTGAGGTACTCTCTTTTTGTCCTTTGGGGCCTGCCGTCCCCACGTGGTACCAGTCTGTGAAATCTGCGATGGTGGTCTGGTCGTCGAGTTTTGTTGCGTTGGAGGCTTGTCGGGGCGGTACCTTCTGGGGCTGGACCGTGGGTTGAGCGATGCCGACTCGCTCCCAGCCTCCAGTGACCTTGGCTAGTGGCTGCTAGTGCTAGACCGTGTGCTGGGTGATGCCGACTCGCTCCCAGTGGCCTCAGCTCTAGCCCTTGCCTGGCCTAGTCTGTCCTTGCCTCCGATCTTGCCCCGGGTCTGCCCTGGGGCCTTGCTGCTTCTCTCCACCTCCTGCTCGTGTCGTGTGGCTGGTAGTGTCTTGCTGGAACTTGCTGCAACTGGAACAGAGCTGAGAGAGACTTTCTTGGGGGAATTAGGCCCTCAATTATACTGTTCAGACCCTTTGTCTTTTTCGCGCCAAAACCCCTTTCCTAAATCGGTTTCGTGTTGAAGTGATTTAGGTTTCAGTTGAGGCCTGTTCATTCCATTGTCTTAGTTTTGCGGGCTTGTTAAGTTTTGATGGTTTTAA
This sequence comes from Squalus acanthias, assembly GCA_030390025.1. NCBI lineage: Eukaryota > Metazoa > Chordata > Chondrichthyes > Squaliformes > Squalidae > Squalus > Squalus acanthias. The sequence goes on along the minus strand of JASTWF010001510.1, from coordinate 49,381 downwards.
CTTGGTGTTAAATTGTCCTGATGGCTTCCGATGTCTCCCATTTAGGCAGGGCCTTTATCTACATGCCAAATCTTTTCCCTATAGATACCTGGCTGATTGGTTTTTGATGAAGTAATGGCTGTACTAGATGTTTCATTGTTTACAGGCTTCTGGCATCCTGTTTGGGCCTGGGGATATTCAAAAGGTGTCTTGAATTATTCAATTTTGGATGTGTTGTGAGGTTTTGGGTGAGGTTCTTCCTCCTGCCTGGATTGCAGTGCAAACAAATTGCAGACAGCTTGACGCCAAAAGTTGTCCACAGCCTCGCCACACCCCTTCGCAAAGGTGTTTTTTTTTCCATAGTCATTTTCAAAAGTCATTTTTCCTCAGGTTTTTTTCTTTCCTGATCTTTTTAATGTCCTAAACTGAGGTTTTTACCTCAAATCACTTCACTTATGTCCCATCATCCCAAATTCGTAGGAACAGTACAAAAATCACCCCTTTTAGGGTTCTATACGAGTTTCTGGGGAATTTTGCGAAGCTTACAGGGAACTAGATATAAATATGTCCAAGTTTGCAGACGACACAAAGTTCGGTGGGTGTGTGTGTTGTGAGGAGAATGCAGAGAAACTCCAGTATGATTTGGACAAGTTGGGTGATTGGGCAGGTGCATGGCAGATGCAGTATAATGTGGATAAATGCGAGGTTATCCACTTTGGTGGCAAAAACAGGAAGGCAGATTATTATCTGAACAGCAATAGATTGGGAAAAGGGGAAGTTCAACGAGACCTGGGGGTCCTTGTGCACCAGTCGTTGAAGGTAAGTATGCAGGTGCAGCAGGCGGTTAAGAAGGCAAATGGTATATTGGCCTTCATAGCGAGAGGGTTCGAGTACAGGGGCAAGGATGTCTTGCTGCAGTTGTACAGGGCCTTGGTGAGACCACACCTTGAGTATTGTGTGCAGTTTTGGTCACCTTATCTGAGGAAGGATGTTCTTGCCATGGAGGGAGTGCAGCGAAGATTCACCAGACTGATACCTGGGATGGCAGGAATGACGTATGAAGAGAGATTGGGACAATTGGGCTTGTATTCACTAGAGTTTACAAGAATGAGAGGGGATCTCATTGAAACTTATAAAATTCTAACAGGACTAGACAGACTAGATGCAGGAAGGATGTTCCCGATGGTCGGGGAGTTCAGAACCAGGGGTCACAGTCTAAGGATAAGGGGTAAGCCATTTAGGACAGAGATGAGGAGGAATTTCTTCACCCAGAGAGTGGTGAACCTGTGGAATTCTCTACCACAGAAGGCAGTTGAGGCCAATTCATTAAATATATTCAAGAAGGAGATCGATATATTTCTTAAGGCTAAAGGGATCAAGGGATATGGGGAGAAAGCAGGGACAGGGTACTGAATTTGGATGATCAGCCATGATCTGATTAAATGGCGGAGCAGGCTCGAGGGCCGAATGGCCTACTCCTGCTCCTATCTTCTATGTTTCTAGGACAGTCACTCTCACCTCACCTCTGGAATTCAGCTCTTTTGTCCATGTTTGGACCAAGGCTGTAATGCGGTCAGGAGCCAAGTGGTCCTGACTGTTGTGGGAAATCACCACTCGGAGTCAGACTTAAAGATTCAACATGCAGTTTATTGAACAAAGCTTTGGGAGAAGTAGTGCACAGTCACTTCTTCTCAATTTAAAATGGCTGTTGTACTTCTTTTTATACATTCCACAAGCACAGCAGTCTTGGTTAGTTACACTTTAGCCAATTATTCCCCCCTAGCAACAATGACCTCCAATTACATTCCTTTAAGAACAACCGTTATCTGGACCTTGGTGGTCTGGCTTTTGTCTGTTCTGTAGTTTCAGTAAATGACAGGAGGTAGCTCAAGGTTGGTTAGCACATTTTAATGTCTTTTCACAGAGTCCATTTTGTTTCACAGAGTCCCTTTGTTTCACAGAGTCCATTTTGTTTCACAGAGTCCATTTTGTTTCAGGTAACCATCTCACTTTTACCACAACAATTCCCCCTTTTGGTCCTGGAGGATGTTCACGAAATCCAGATGACCAAACGACCTCTATGTGTGTGTGTATATCTTTGGGGAATCCACCTCCCTGGTGTTCCGCACATATGACTCCAAGTCACTCTTCACAGGTACCTGTCTAGGTCGCCCTCTCCTTCTCTGGCGTCTTCGGGTGTTCCCATTAGATGTTCTTCCTCAGTGGCCACGCTGGCCCCTGGCACAATCCGAGCCATCATGACTTTACAGCAGATATTAAAACATCCGATAATCAAACAACAGACAATTATTATTATAACAAGAATAATTAGTCCATGCATTAAATAAGACCCCCAAGATCCCCCCAATAACCATTCGAGCCAGCCATTCCCCTTCTTGGGGCCTTGTCTAAAGTCATCGAGCTGCTTTCTTATGTCATTAATGGCTTGGGTGATGTTGTAGGATTCATCTGTAACATGCGTTATACATTTGTCTCCGATTATTGTGCATACTCCCCCCTGCTGGGCTAACTGATAATCCACAGCATAGCGGGTCTGCTGCGCGTACAATCTTAATTCAGCCAGTTCTCGGTTGATGGCATCCAGCCCCTTTGCTGTGCTGTTTCCCAGAATGGTTAATCCACAGATAAGATAGTTCCTATTTTTAGTACTAACCACTCCTGCTGTTCCCCCCAGAGACAGGGCCCCTAGAAACCCGTAGCCGAGTGAGGATCCCAGTGTGACCGGATCCTTCCAATCGGCACAAAATTCCTGGCTGATGGCCCGTGTTACTATCTTTCTCCGGGTATGCCCCTTTCGAGGGCATGGAACAGTGAGTGGTCCTATTGCTCCTACTGCAAAGAGGATCGGGAGGGTTGGTGTTGCCGTCGTGAAGGTACCGTCGAGGAGGAACACAAATCCCTTTTTGGCTCGGTAACATTTAACATCCTGGTTATTTCTCCGTACGAACTGATTATACCGCCAATTGCTCGGTTCACTTGACTTTCCACCCGATCCTACCAATTGGTAAGTATCAAATGGGTATGTCCATGTGGCTGAGCTGACATGAGTCCCATTACACTGACCACAAATGAATTGCCTCCCCGCGGTCACATTCAGGCATCTTTGCTCGTTACAGGTACAAGCAAACTGGCCTCTGTTTACTTGACAGTGCTGACGGGCACACTGCGTCTGTACACAGGAAACATTCTCGGGGACCAAGGCATATGCACACCCCCATCCTTGTCCCGAGAAGCAAAGCGGGTAGCTTGTATCGTCTGAGCATACTCTCCCGTTTACTCCCCGGACCCCCCTGCACACAGGATTTGTGGAGTTTATTAGTTCCACACATCTTCCCTGTATACCCCTCCCATATTGACCTGTATGTCCCTTACAGGGTACGTCCGAGGTATCTGCCGTATATAAATCAAGGGGGGTCCACCCGGGGGTGGCCACGAACAGGGCCTCTACGGATTGGGCTAGCGGGTAACACACGGTTCGATTACCGTGTAAATGTACATGGGTCTTGTAAAATAAGTTATCTTTTAATCCTGTCAGCTTTACAACCGTGACAACATAGAGTGACGCAATTATATACGCTATCTTAGACATATTTGTTACGTTCCAACAATATAATATTAATTTGGACTTGCTTGCAGTCGTCACCTGTTTGGGGAAGGTATCCTGGTTACTTTATTGATTAATCGTGAATCGTATGCTACTCATTAATTTCTTTGTACAATTTCAGCTGGGTCCAATGTTTCCATACACCCTTCCCTCTTATGTCCAGACAGGCACAGGTGTCTCCACTGATTATGACCTCATATGGGCCATTCCATTTTGGTGCAAACCCCGGTTTTTCAGGTAATGTTTTTACCATGACGCGACGTCCTGCCATCGGGACGGCAGGGAGCATTTCAAGCTCTCTCTGTGCGTCTCTTTCTTCCTGATTGTCTCTTACTAATTTACGCATCCCTTTTAGTTGGGCGCTTAGTTCCAAAACATATCGCTTAATTTTGTCCTTTAGTGGGCCTACATCGGCCCCACCTGTTATGATGTTTTCTGGTAATTGCATCGCCCTTCCTGTCATTAGTTCATAAGGGGTTAATCCGGTTGTCCGGTTTGTCGTGGCTCTTAACTTCATTAATATAATCGGTAATACTTCTGTCCACGTTTTTCCTGACGTTTGCATGGCCTTGGCCAGGGCATTCTTAAGGGTTCGGTTCATGCGTTCTACCATTCCAGAACTCTGCGGATGGTAAGGGATGTGGAATTTTTGTTTTATTCCCATCAGTTGGCACACTGTTTTTATCACCTTTCCGGTGAAGTGCGACCCTTGATCCGAATCAATTTGTATGGGTGTTCCCCATATTAACTCTGTTCCCTTTAGTCTGTCCTAGATCGCGTTCCCAGTATATATCCCCGATCGGTCGGCCCTTTCCTGATGTATTGGTAAGGGCTAGAAAAGGAGGTACTTTCGTATAATCATACGTCGGCTTGTACCATCCCTTAAAATTTTCTAACGAATATCCTCCCCCCTTAAACTCGTTTCTTAGGCTAGACCACTTTTGTTCCCATTTAATTCCGAAGGTGGATAGGGTGGTATTTTTCTGTTTTGTATGATTTTTATTAATTATCCATTCTGCCATATCTGTGAGGTTCAAGGGTATCGGTCGCAGAGGTATTCCTCCTTTCACATGGGTAGGAATATGGCTACATACCCAACAGGCGTTTATCCCACTTTTTTTGGCATACTTATATGACATATATACAAAAAAAGTGTTCATATGTAATTCTCGTTTCTTTCGGGGTTCTTTTCTTCTCCCTTGGCAGGCTATACATATCAGTCCGATTAGTAGGTAAAACGTAAATAACAGCTTCATTATTTAAGTCTTTTCAAATTCAAATTCAACTGTCCTTTCCGGTGTTCCAATTCTGCCCCGCCTGGGGTATCCTCTGTTTCTTCTATCTTCCTGATTTCAAGCAACATTACAGTTTAACATTTAATCAACAAATCATGGACTTAAAAGATTCTCCAGATCTCTCTTTTACTCATATCCATCTTGTGGATAATTCTTACTAAACATGATTTCTCCTTAGCCCTCAATTGTCCCAATTCAGATTCCAGGTAACTCTCCACTTCAACTTCAATTTCAATCCTTCTAACAGGTACCAGTGTGTTTAACTCTATTCTGATTGTTTCATTAATTAGATAGTTTCTCGATGGAGTATGTGTCAATGCTTTAAAAGTTGTCTTGCTCTCCTGAGCCACATTAACCATTTCATGTCTTGCTGTTGTCCAGTAACTGAGCATGTCTGAGACCCGTTCTTCAGTGCAGATTCACCATACATTCCCAGATGGTAATCGCTTCATACGTAACAAATCACATTTGCACACTCATACCGGTATCTCAATATCATGCCACATGTGCCTTTCTCGGGCTTTCAGGTATCTTATCAAAAGACTGTCTTTGTTCATCTTCTTCTGCATGGTCCCAATATCTTGGATAGTGGCCAGGCTATCAAATTCAGTTTTCTTAAAAGTTCATTATAGGCAGGGACACAAATGTCTCCAAGAGAAAGCTATCAATTTACTATTCTTAACTGCACTTTCCTGACTTTCACTAGCAAGTTTTTTAAAATTCCCATTCAGCAGTGTAATTTCTCCTGTTTCAATTTTATACATCCCATTAATTACCATTCATATCTCATTCATGAGCCCTGGAGTAACTTTACTGTCCAGTACAATATTTAAGATTGAAAACATAGATTAAACATTCTCACTAGGTCCAAGTTACTAACACTTTTTATTTATCATTATTTTAGAGGATCTTTTATTTTCCCAAAAGTAACCCAAAATATATCTAGTGCCTGAGTCTATATTGTTATTACAAAATTATCCCAAAATCCAAACAGCAGTACTGTTGAACTGATTGACAAAACCTATGTTCAATTTCATTTCTATCAATTTATCTTCCATTTCCAATTTCAGAAACAAATGATTTCCAGGCTAGGTGGTTTATACAGTGTTTTAACATTAGAGACAGAAGTGCTGCAATTAGTTTACAAGGTAACTTCCATATAACAAAAGAAAGAAGAGAATCCATTGTGACTCTGCTTAGAGCCCAAGGGGTTAATTTATCAAATCATAATTTTCCTTCTGTCACTGTGGGGAAATATTAACTTAAAATTAATAATGTCCAATATCTTTAAATGTCACACCGAAGTTATTGCTTGATGAACTTAATCAGCTGTCAGTGGAAAGGGTTAACTCCTTTGCAGGTTTTTAAGAAGGTGGAGCAAAACATTATCAGGCGCACGCAATTGCGTCACTTTAGTAAATTAAAAAAAAACTTTCCCGATCCAAAAAAAGCAGTTGTGTTTTCACACTTTAACTGAACACGAACAGAACAGATAAAACAAAACAAAATAGCACATGCTTGCAGAACTAGTAAATTACATCATATTTCTTATTGTCCTTTCTTCAGATGTCTTTCCAAAATACTGTAAAAACATTGAATTTAAACAAATCAAATCAGAGTGCTTTGGAAGATTTCACCATAGCAACCGCAACTCCAAGGTTAAATCTTAGACCGAAACTTAATCTTTTGTTAAACAAACTTTTTTTTTTTTTGTTGTTCTTCTCAGTTTTTACACACCAGCTTAACTTAAATTGTAATTCAAATTATTATTTATTTATTTTTATTTATTTTTTCTCTGGCACAATGCTTTCCCTGCAAAGTCTGATATAAAATTCCTGTCTATCCCTGACAGTAAAGGTGAATTTCCTTGTGATTCCTCTGCCAATGGTATGGACCAGAACCCATTCTGTATCCAAGACTGTAAATATTTCAAAATCTGGTTTCAGACCATTAAATATCTTATTCAATGCGGTCTACACAAATTTACACCAACCAGAATTTCACCGTGCACAATGAAAGTCTGGTTTTTAATAGGTTAATTAACCTCAATAATTCCAATTCAATCCAGATCAATTTTTTTTTAAACTAACCAGTGTCAGTTGCAAAATAAAGAACACATCGTCACATTAACAAAGAAACAATTACCATGCCTTGTAAACATTCAAATTAATTGTCATTTTCTTTCCAGGCACATTGGCAACTGTGACTTCAAGGCTGAAGCTTATACCTCTTTTGTAAAACAATTAACAAACTTAAAACAACACACTTGAGTATCATTCAAGACAAGTCTTCAAAGAGTTAAAAACAGCTTTTAGCTCTCTGTACAAAAGAGTGGGTGGAGCTAAAACATAAACAAACTGACAGACACTTTTTTTAGGCAGATTTTTTTTTTTTTTCCAGGGACAAAATAATACTGTAACTTAACAAACTTAAACATTCACACAATCAGGAATCTTTTACACACTTTTCACACAACTGAGATCCCAGTATTCCTTTTAAGATTCCTTTCACTCAACAAATCTTGTATATATGTATATGTATATATATATATGTATATTGTCAGTATTCAATCGTTTAGTCCCATTCCATGGTCTGTTATTAGTCAAATTCATCAAACTGGTAGTATTGAACCACCAGCTTTCCATGGAACTCCCTGCCCCGTACGTAATAAACTTTTGTATGCAACGACTTTTCCCCATATTAACTCTCTGTTGTTCTAAGGTCTGGGAAACATCCCAGCCATCCTTTTGCATCTTCTTAATCAACGAGCGTCTGTCTGTCATATATTTATCAATAAGGGAACCTGCAGGTCCCCACTTAGTTTCCCCATCTTTCATCTTACGGGCTTTTAAACCCCCTATCTTGCGGGCTTTTAAACCCCCCTCTCCTACGGGCTTTTAAACCCCCTATCTGTTTATACTCACGGCCACGATTACCGTCTCAGCAACGTGTTTCCTCCACCGGAACCCTCGTCTCTTACGGGCTTTTAAACCCCCTATCTTGCGGGCTTTTAAACCCCCCTCTCCTACGGGCTTTTAAACCCCCTATCTGTTTATACTCACGGCCACGATTACCGTCTCAGCAACGTGTTTCCTCCACCGGAGTCCGGCTCTAGGTCAGGGTGATCAGCTCCTTACCGCACCGCTTAAAACTACAAACAGTACATACTCGTGAATTCTTATACTTTATGTACCTCTGCGTTTGTTCGCCACTACAGAGTTTGATGCCGAATGGTCCTTACTACTTGTGCTTCACGATCCTAAGTGCCTTGGTGCCTCTACGCCCACTTTATGGTCCTGACCATCGCGTGGGGGATTTCCCCTCTTAACAACCGGTCTAAGGCTGCGCGTTTGAGACAGGCACTTCCTTGTCCTTAGTCGATCAGCACAAGCAATCAATTCCCGTTTCTATCCGATAGTCCCATAAATTCCCCTAATTTTTACCGGTTTTTAACTGCATTGTTGGCTCAGTCTGACTCCCACAGTTCAATAATCTCTACTCCAGTTCGCTGATCGAGGCCAACCGATCAACTCACCAGCAGTGAGATCCTGTTCGTGACGCCAATTTGTTGTGGGAAATCACCACTCGGAGTCAGACTTAAAGATTCAACATGCAGTTTATTGAACAAAGCTTTGGGAGAAGTAGTGCACAGTCACTTCTTCTCAATTTAAAATGGCTGTTGTACTTCTTTTTATACATTCCACAAGCACAGCAGTCTTGGTTAGTTACACTTTAGCCAATTATTCCCCCCTAGCAACAATGACCTCCAATTACATTCCTTTAAGAACAACCGTTATCTGGACCTTGGTGGTCTGGCTTTTGTCTGTTCTGTAGTTTCAGTAAATGACAGGAGGTAGCTCAAGGTTGGTTAGCACATTTTAATGTCTTTTCACAGAGTCCATTTTGTTTCACAGAGTCCCTTTGTTTCACAGAGTCCATTTTGTTTCACAGAGTCCATTTTGTTTCAGGTAACCATCTCACTTTTACCACAACACTGACGGAAACCAAACTGGTCATCGGTGAGCTGGTTATTTGTGCCTTTGTTAGTGCCGCTTGATGGCATTGTCGATGACAGCTTCCATCACTTTGCTGATGATGCAGAGATGGCTAATGGGATGGTAACGAGCTGTTGGAATAGTCCAGCTTTTTGTGGACTGTACAAACCTGCCCAATTTACCACTTTGTCGGGGACATGCCAGAACAGGAACAGCTTGGATACTGGTGCAGCTAGTTCTGAACACAGGTCTTCAGCTCTGCAGCCGCGATGATGTCAGAACCCATAGCCTTTGCTGTATCCAGTGCGCTCTACCGTTCTTGATATCACGTGGAGTGAAGTGAATTGGCTGAAGACTGGCTTCTGTGATGGTGGGACCTCAGGAGCAGGCCGAGATGCATCATCCCCTTGGCACTTGTGAGTGAAGATGGTTGCGAAGGCTTCAGCCTTGTCTTTTTCACTCACGTGCTGTGCTCCGCCATCATTGAGGATGTGGATGTTCAAGGAGCCTCCTCCTCCCGTTACTTGTTTAATTGTCCATCACCATTCCCGACTGGATGTGACAGGACTGCAGAGCTTTGATCTGATCCATTGGGTGTGGGATCATTTAGCTCTGTCTATAGCACGCTGCCTCCGCTGTTTAACATGCATATAGTCCTGTGTTGTAGCTTCACTAAGTAGGTTTCTGATTTTCAAATACACCTGGTGCAGCTCCTGGAATGCTCTTCAACACTCCTTATTGAACCAGGGCTGGTTTGATGGTAATGGTAGAATGAGGGATATGCCGGGCCATGAGTTTACAGATTATGGTGGAATACAATTCTGTTGCTGCTGATGGCGCCTCATGGATGCCCAGTTTTGAGCTGCTAGATGTGTTCTTAATCTATCCCATTTAGCACAGTGGAAGGGCACACAACATGATGAAGGGGTGTCCTCAGTGACTCGGTAGTACCATGATTGACCGAGCTGGCTGAGTCCTGAAGGACATAGCAGCCAGACTGGTTCACGGCAGGTGGTGAGAGAACAAACACAAGCCACTACCGAGCCACACTTGGTGATGGACATTGAAGTCCCCCACCCAGAGTACATTCTGTGCACCAGCAGCCACAGTGCGCCGGATGAGGAGGGAGTAAATGTTTAAGATGGTGGATGCGGAGCTGATTAAGCGGCCTGCTTTCCCCTGGATTGTGTCGAGCTTCTTGAGTGTTGTTGGAGCTGCAACCGTCCAGACAAGTGGAGAATATTCCATCACACTCCTGACTTGTGCCTTGTAGAGGGTGGAAAGGCTTTGGGGAGTCAGGAGGTGGTGAGTCACTTGCGCAGAATACCCAGCGTCTGACTTGCTCTTGTAGCCACAGTATTTATTTGGCTGATCTAGTTAAGTTTTTGGTCAATGGTGACCCCCCGGATGTTGATGGTGGGGTATTCAATGATGGTAATACCATTGACTGTCATGGGGAGGTGGTTAGACTCTCTCTTGTTGGAGATGGTCATTGTCTGGCACTTGTGTGTCACAAATGTTACTTGCCACTGATCATCCCCAACCTGAATGTTGTCCAGGTCTTGCTGTACGTGGACACAGACAGCCTGATTGGGCCAAAAATTCGGCACTTGCCGGGTGAGTACGCACTGTGTAAGCACCCGTAAGGCCTCCTGAAGTTCCGGTTTCCTGCATGCACTGCGCATGCGCGGGAAACTGGAACTTCCGGTCTCGTGAAGAGAGGGGTTCAGAGGTGAACCGCGTGCACGGGAGAGGCTGTGCGCACGCAGCGAACTTAGGTTTTTTTTCAGGTTTCTCCAGGAAGGTAAGATTGAAGAAGCTGCGCTTTTAAAAATAAGGCGCAGGACCCGTTTTTAACAAGGTAAGTGGTTAATTAATTACAATTAAAACATTTTTTCAACAGGTTTATCTTTTTTAGATACTTTAAAGAAAGGTAAGTTTATTTTTAGCACTCTTAAAAAGTATTTTAATTTTTTCAAAAATTTAAATTTTTGTTTAAAGAAGTTAATTTATTCAACTTATAGTTATTTTAAAAATGTGATGGTTTTTTTTCAATTTATTTGAAGTTTAGGTGTTGTTTTGGGGCCGATTTCAATTCATAGATTTGACAGGTCCTGTTAAATCTATGAATGAAAGATGGTCTGCTGCCATTGGCTCTCCATGGCCCACGTGATCCCAAAAGATGCATCGCACTAACTACGCCCCTGAGATACACAAGCACTGCGCGCCGGCAGCTGCAGGAGGCCCAGGAGCTGAAGTCCCCGTGGGCCCAGAGGTCAACGGCAGGCGCGGTAGGTAGGTGCGCGCGCGGTCATTGCACCCGCGGGAAGACAGGGAGCCTAATTTCTGGGCCAATATCTGACGAATTGCGAATGTAACTGTGTAACTGCTGCAGCGATGACCTGGAGCTGAGATGATTGGCCTACAATAACCACAGGGATCTTCCTTTGTGCTAGATATGACACCATCCAGTGGAGAGTTTTCACCCGATCACCATTGACTTCAGTTTTACTGGGGCTCCTTGGTGCCACACTCGGTCAAATGCTGCCTTGATGTCAAGGACAGTCACTCTCACTTCACCTCTGGAATTCAGCTCTTTTGTCCATGTTTGGCCCAATGCTGTAATGAGGTCAGGAGCCAAGTGGTCCTGGCAGAAAGCAAACTGGGCATCGGGGAGCAGGTTATTTGTGCTTTGTTAGTGCCTCGTGATAGCATTGTCGATGGCAGCTTCCATCACTTTGCTGATGATGGAGAGATGGCTGATGGGGTGGTAACTGGCTGTTGGATTAGTCCCGCTTTTTGCGGACTGGCCATACCTGACCAATTTACCATTTTGTCGGGTAGATGCCAGTACAGGAACAGTTTGGCTAGAGGTGCAGCTAGTTCTGGAGCACAGGTCTTCAGCACTGCAGCCGGGATGTTGTCGGCGCCCATAGCCTTTGCTGTATCCAGTGCGCTCTACCGTTCTTGATATCACGTGGAGTGAAGTGAATTGGCTGGAAACTGGCTTCTGTGCTGGTTGGACCTCAGGAGGAGGCCGAGATGCATCATCCACTTGGCACTTGTGACTGAAGATGGTTGCGAAGGCTTCAGCCTTGTCTTTTGCACTCACGTGCTGTGCTCCGCCAGCCTTCAGGATAGGAATGTTCAAGGAGCCTCCTCCTCCCGTCAGTTGTTAATTGTCCATCACCATTCCCGACTGGATGTGGCAGGACTGCAGAGCTTTGATCTGATCCATTGGGTGTGGGATCGCTTAGCTCTGTCTATAGCATGCTGCCTCCGCTGTTTAACATGCATATAGTCCTGTGTTGTAGCTTCACTAAGTTGATTTCTGATTTTCAGGTACATTTGGTGCAGCTCCTGGCATGCTCTTCAACACTACTTATTGAACCAGGTGTGGTTTGATGGTAATGGTAGAATGAGTGATATGCCGGACCATGAGGTTACAGATTATGGTGGAATACAATTCTGTTGCTGCTGATGGTCCACAGCACCTCATGAATGCCCAGTTTTGAGCTGCTAGATGTGTTCTTAATCTATCCCATTTAGCACGGTGGTAGGGCCACACAACACGATGAAGGGGTGTCCTCAATGACTCGGTAGTACCATGATTGACCGAGCTGGCTGAGTCCTGAAGGACATAGCAGCCAGACTGGTTCACGGCAGGTGGTGAGAGAACAAACACGAGCCACTACCGAGCCACACTTGGTGATGGACATTGAAATCCCCCACCCAGAGTACTTTCTGTGCCCCAGCAGCCACAGTGCGCCGGATGAAGAGGGAGTAAATGTTTAAGATGGTGGATGTGGGGCTGATTAAGCAGCCTGCTTTCCCCTGGATTGTGTCGAGCTTCGTGAGTGATGTTGGAGCTGCAACCGTCCAGGCAAGTGGAGAATATTCCATCGCACTCCTGACTTGTGCCTTGTAGGTGGTGGAAAGGCTTTGGGGAGTCAGGAGGTGGTGAGTCCTTGGACCCTAGCTATTCACAATATACATTAATGATCTAGATAAGGGAACTAAATGTAATATCTCCAAGTTTGCAGATGACACAAAGCTGGGTGGGAGTGTGTGCTGCGAGGAGGATGCAGAGAAACTCCAGGATGATTTGGACAGGTTGGGTGAGTGGGCAGAAGCGTGGCAGATGCAATATAACATGGATAAATGCGAGGTTATCCACTTTGGTGTCAAAAACAGAAAGGCAGAGTATTATCTGAATGGCAATAGATTGGGAGAAGGGGAAGTGCAACGAGACCTGGGTGTCCTTGTGTACCAGTCGCTGAAGGTAAGCATGCAGGTGCAGCAGGCGGTGAAGAAGGCAAATGGTATGTTGGCCTTCATAGCGAAAGGGTTTGAGTATAGGAACAGGGATGTCCTGCTGCAGTTGTACAGGGCCTTGGTGAGACCACACCTTGAGTATTGTGTGCAGTTTTGGTCGCCTTATCTGAGGAAGGATGTTCTTGCCATGGAAGGAGTTCAGCAAAGATTCACAAGGCTGATACCTGGGATGGCAGGAATGACATATGAGGAGAGATTGGGTCGATTGGGCTTATACTCGCTGGAGTATAGAAGAATGAGAGGGGATCTCATCGAAACATATAAAATTCCGACAGGTCTGGACAAACTAGATGCAGGAAGAATGTTCCCGATGGTCGGAGAGTCCAGAACCAGGGGTCATAATCTAAGGATAAGGGGTAAGCCATTTAGCACAGAAATGAGGAAGAATTTCTTCACCCAGAGAGTGGTGAACCTGTGGAATTCTCTACCACAGAAGGTAGTTGAGGCCAAGTCATTAAATATATTCAAAAATGAGTTAGATATATTTCTTAAAGCTAAAGGTATCAAGGGATATGTGGAGAAGGCAGGTACAGGGTACTGAGTTTGGATGATCAGCCATGATCTCATTGAATGGCGGTACAGGCTCGAGGGGCCGAATGGACTACTCCTGCTCCTATCTTCTATGTTTCTATGAGTCACTTGCGCAGAATACCCAACGTCTGCCTAGCTCTTGTAGCCACAGTATTTATTTGGCCGATCTAGTTAAGTTTCTGGTCAATGGTGACATCCAGGATGTTGATGGTGGTGAATTCAACGATGGTAATGCCATTGAATGTCATGAGGAGGTGGGTAGACTCTCTCTTGTTGGAGATGGTCATTGTCTGGCACGTGTGTGGCACAAATGTTACTTGCCACTTATCATCCCCAACCTGAATGTTGTCCAGGTCTTGCTGCATGTGGACACAGACTGCCTCATTATCTGATGAATTGCGAATGTAACTTGACACTGTGTAATCAGCAGTGAACATCCCCACTTCTGAAGGTCATTAATAAAGCAGTTGAAGATGTTGGGCTGAGGACACTGTCCTGAGTAACTGCTGCACCGATGACCTGGGGCTGAGATGATTGGCCTCCAATAACCACAGGCATCTTCCTTTGTGCTAGATATGACACCATCCAGTGGAGAGTTTCCCCCCAATCACCATTGACTTCAGTTTTACTCGGGCTCCTTGGTGCCACACTCGGTCAAATGCTGCCTTGATGTCGAGTACAGTCACTCTCACCTCACCTCTGGAATTCAGCCCTTTTGTCAATGTTTGGACCAAGGCTGTAATGAGGTCAGGAGCCAAGTGGTCCTGGCGGAAACCAAACTAGTCATTGGTGAGCAGGTTATTTGTGCATTAGTGACGCTTGATAGCATTGTGGATGACAGCTTCCATCACTTTGCTGATGTTGGAGAGATGGCTGATGGGGTGGTAACTGGCTGTTGGATTAGTCCAGCTGTTTGCGGACTGGACATACCTGTCCAATTTACCACTTTGTCGGGTAGATGCCAGTACTGGAGCAGCTTGGCTAGAGGTGCAGCTAGTTCTGGAGCACAGGTCTTCAGCTCTGCAGCCGGGATGTTGCCGGGGCCCATAGCCTTTGCTGTATCCAGTGCGCTCTACCGTTCTTGATATTACGTGGAGTGAAACAAATTGTTTGAAGACTGGCTTCTGTGATGGTGGTGACCTCAGGAGCAGGCCGAGATACATCGTCCACTTGGCACTTGTGGCTGAAGATGGTTGTGAAGGCATCAGCCTTGTCTTTTGCACTCACATGCTGTGCTCCACCATCGTCCTGTGTTGTAGCTTCACCAAGTTGGTTTCTGATTTTCAGATACACCTGGTGCAGCTCCTGGAATGCTCTTCAACATTCCTTATTGAACCAGGGCTGGTTTGATGGTAATGGCAGAATGAGGGATATGCCAGCCCATGAAGTTACAGATTATGGTGGAATACAATTCTGTTGCTGCTGATGGGCCACAGCACCTCATGGATGCCCAGTTTTGAGCTGCTAGATGTGCTCTGAATCTATTCCATTTAGCACGGTGGTAGGGCCACAGAACACGATGAAGGGGTGTCCTCACTGGCTCGGTAGTGCCATGATTGACCGAGCTGGCTGAGTCCTGAAGGACATAGCAGCCAGACTGGTTCACGGCAGGTGGTGAGAGAACAAACATGAGCCACTACCGAGCCACACTTGGTGATGGACATTGAAGTCCCCCAGCCAGAGTACTTTCTGTGCCCCAGCAGCCACAGTGCGCCGGATGAGGAGGGAGTAAATGTTTAAGATGGTGGATGGGGTGCTGATTAAGCAGCCTGCTTTCCCCTGGATTGTGTCGAGCTTCGTGAGTGATGTTCGAGCTGCAACCGTCCAGGCAAGTGGAGAATATTCCCTCGCACTCCTGACTTGTGCCTTGTAGAGGGTGGAAAGGCTTTGGGGAGTCAGGAGGTGGTGAGTCACTTGCGCAGAATACCCAGCGTCTGACTAGCTCTTGTAGCTACAGTATTTATTTGGCTGATCTGGTTAAGTTTCTGGTCAATGGTGACATCCAGGAAGTTGATGGTGGTGAATTCAACAATGGTAATGCCATTGAATGTCATGGGGAGGTGGTTAGACTCTCTCTTGTTGGAGATGGTCATTGTCTGGCACTTGTGTGGCACAAATGTTACTTGCCACTTATCATCCCCAACCTGAATGTTGTCCAGGTCTTGCTGCATGTGGAAACAGACTGCCTCATTATCTGACGAATTACGAATGTAACTTGACACTGTGCAATCAGCAGTGAACATCCCCACTTCTGAAGGTCATTAATAAAGCAGTTGAAGATGTTGGGCCTAGGACACTGTCCTGAGTAACTGCTGCAATGATGACCTGGGGCTGAGATGATTGGCCTCCAATAACCACAACCGTCTTCCTTGTGCAACATATGACACCATCCAGTGGAGAGTTTTCCCCCGATGCCCATTGACTTCAGTTTTGCTAGGGCTCCTTGGTGCCACACTCGGTCAAATGCTGCCTTGATGTCGAGGACAGTCACTCTCACCTCACCTCTAGAATTCAGCTCTTTTGTCCATGTTTGGACCAAGGCTGTCATGAGGGCAGGAGCCAAGTGTTGGTCTTCATTACAAGAGGATTTGAGTACAGGAGCAAGGATGTCTTACTACAGTTGTACAGGGCCTTGGTGAGACCACACCTGGAGTACTGTGTGCAGTTTTGGTCTCCTTACCTAAGAAAGGATATACTTGCCATAGCGGGAGTGCAGCGAAGGTTCACCAGACTGATTCCTGGGATGACAGGATTGTCATATGAGGAGAGATTGGGTCGACTAGGCCTGTATTCAATAGAGTTTAGAAGAATGAGAGGGGATCTCATTGAAACGTATAAAATTCTGACAGGGCTAGACAGACTGGATGCAGGGAGGATGTTTCCCCTGGCTGGGGGGTCTAGAACGAGGGGTCACAGTCTCAGGATACGGGGTAGTACATTTAGGACTGAGATGAAGAGAAATTTCTTCACTCAGAGGGTGGTGAACCTGTGGAATTCTCTACCACAGAAGGCTGTGAAGGCCAAGTCACTGAATATATTTAAGAAGGTGATAGATAGATTTCTAGACACAAAAGGCATCAAGGGGTATGGGGAGAGAGCGGTAATATGGTATTGAGATAGAGGATCAGCCATGATCATATTGAATGGTGGAGCAGGCTCGAAGGGCCGAATGGCCTACTCCTGCTGCTATTTTTCTTTGTTTCTTTCTATGTTTCAAGTGGTCCTGGCGGAAACCAAACTGGGCAGCGGTGAGCAGGTTATTTGAGCGTAAGTGCTGCTTGATAGCATTGTCAATGACAGCTTCCATCACTTTGCTAATGATGGAGAGATGGCTGATGGGGTGGTAACTGGCTGTTGGATTAGACCAGCTTTTTCCGGACTGTACATACCTGGCCAATTTAACACTTTGTCGGGTAGATGCCAGTACTGGAGCTGCTTGGCTAGAGGTGCAGCTACTTCTGGAGCACAGGTCTTCAGTTCTGCAGCCGGGATGTTGCCGGGGCCCATAGCCTTTGCTGTATCCAGTGCGCGCTACCGTTCTTGATATCACGTGGAGTGAAGCAAATTGGCTGAAGACTGGCTTCTGTGATGGTGGTGACCTCAGGAGCAGGCCGAGATGCATCGTCCACTTGGCACTTGTTGCTGAAGATGGTTGTGAAGGAATCAGACTAGGGTCCTGAATTTAAATAAAGAAAACTACGATGGTATGAGGCGCAAATTGGCTAGGATGGATTGGGGAACGTTACTTAAAGGGTTGACGGTGGATAGGCAATGGCAAACATTTAAAGATCGCATGGATAAACTACAGAATTTGTTCATCCCTGTTTGGCATAAAAATAAAACAAAAAACGTGGCTCAACCGTGGCTAACAAGGGAAATTAGGGATAGCATAAGATCCAAGGAGAGGACATATAAATTGGCCAGAAAAAGCAGCAAACCTGAGGATTGGGAGCAGTTTAGGATTCAGCAAAGGAGGACAAAGGGATTAATTAAGAGGGGGAAAATAGAATATGAGAGTAAGCTTTCAGAGAACATAAAAACTGACTGTAAAAGCTTCTATAGATATGTGAAGAGAAAAAGATTGGTGAAGTCAAGCGTAGGTCCCTTGCAGTCAGAATCAGGGGAATTTATAATGGGGAACAAAGAAATGGCAGACCAATTAAATATATACTTTGGTTCTGTCTTCACAAAGGAGGACACAAATAACCTCCCAGAGATGTCGGGGAACATAGGGTCTAATGAGAGGGAAGAACTGAATGAAATCAGTATTTGTAGGGAAATGGTGTTAGGGAAATTGACGGGATTGAAGGCCGATAAATCCCCAGGGCCTGATAATCTACATCCTAGGGTACTTAAGGAAGTGGCCCTAGAAATAGTAGATGCATTGCTGGTCATCTTCCAAAATTCTATAGACTCTGGAACAGTTCCCATGGATTGGAGGGTAGCTAATGTAACCCCACTATTTAAAAAAGGTGGCAGAGAGAAAACGGGGAATTATAGACCGGTAAGCCTGACATCAGTAGTGGGGAAAATGCTAGAGTCCATTCTAAAAGATGTAACAGCAGAGCACTTGGAAAACAGTGACAGGATCGGACAAAGTCAACATGGATTTACAAAAGGTAAATCATGCTTGACTAATCTACTGGAATTTTTTGAGGATGTAACTGGTAGAATAGATAAGGGAGAACCAGTGGATGTGGTGTATTTGGACTTTCAGAAGGCTTTCAATAAGGTCCCGCATAAGAGATTGGCGTGCAAAGTTAAAGCACATGGGATTGTGGGTGTAAGGTACTGACTTGGATAGAGAACTGGTTGGCAGACAGGGAGCAAAGAATTGGAATAAACGGGTCTTTTTCCGAGTGGCAGGCAGTGACTAGTGGGGTACCGCAGGGATCGGTGCTAGGACCCCAGTTATTCACAATATATATTAATGATCTAGACGAGGGTGTAGGGGGTGGTGTGGTAGGGGTCAGCCTCACCTCTAACTCAGCGAGCGGTTCGAATCGTTCCCATGCCCCTGGTTCTGGACCTTGGACTTATTTGGGGGTTGTGAACAAAGATGCAGTAGACAACAGGTTCCGATGAAAGAATTTTGACTTTTATTAAAAGAAAAGGTAACAAACTTAAAACACACTTAACACTTAAACAGGTTGGGGAACACACGGTGCAGGCGAGGGAGAAATACAATATACAAAAACCCTTATCCCTCCCAAAAGTCCCACTATCTAGCTAGGTCTTGGTTTCAGGAGATCAGGGATAATGCTCACCAAACAGGGGTTTTGACAGTGCGAAATCCAGCCAGGTAAGTTGATTGCGATTTTGAGGTACTCTCTTTTTGTCCTTTGGGGCCTGCCGTCCCCACGTGGTACCAGTCTGTGAAATCTGCGATGGTGGTCTGGTCGTCGAGTTTTGTTGCGTTGGAGGCTTGTCGGGGCGGTACCTTCTGGGGCTGGACCGTGGGTTGAGTGATGCCGACTCGCTCCCAGCCTCCAGTGACCTTGGCTAGTGGCTGCTAGTGCTAGACCGTGTGCTGAGCGATGCCGACTCGCTCCCAGTGGCCTCAGCTCTAGCCCTTGGCTGGTCTAGTCTGTCCTTGCCTCCGATCTTGCCCCGGGTCTGCCCCGGGGCCTTGCTGCTTCTCTCCACCTCCTGCTCGTGTCGTGTGGCTGGTAGTGTCTTGCTGGAACTTGCTGCAACTGGAACAGAGCTGAGAGAGACTTTCTTGGGGGATTAGGCCCTCAATTATACTGTTCAGACCCTTTTTTGTCTTTTTCGAGGCCAAAATCCCTTTCCTAAATCGGTTTCGTGTTGAAGTGATTTAGGTTTCAGTTGAGGCCTGTTCATTCCATTGTCTTAGTTTTGCGGGCTTGTTAAGTTTTGATGGTTTTAACTTGGTGTTATATTGTCCTGATGGCTTCCGATGTCTCCCATTTAGGCAGGGCCTTTATCTACGTGCCAAATCTTGTCCCTATAGATACCTGGCTGATTGGTTTTTGATGAAGTAATGGCTGTACTAGATGTTTTATTGTTTACAGGCTTCTGGCATCCTGTTTGGGCCTGGGGATATTCAAAAGGTGCCTTGAATTATTCAATTTTGGGTGTGTTGTGAGGTTTTGGGTGAGGTTCTTCCTCCTGCCTGGATTGCAGTGCAAACAAATTGCAGACAGCTTGACGCCAAAAGTTGTCCACTGCCTCGCCATACCCCTTCGCAAAGGTGTTTTTTTTTCGATAGTCATTTTCAAAAGTCATTTTTCCTCAGGTTTTTTCTCATCCTGATCTTTTTAATGTCCAGAACTGAGGTTTTTACCTCAAATCACTTCACTTATGTCCCATCATCCCAAATTCGTACGAACAATACAAAAATCACCCCTTTTAGGGTTCTATACGAGTTTCTGGGGAATTTTGCGAAGCTTACAGGGAACGATATGTAAATATGTCCAAGTTTGCAGACGACACAAAGCTGGGTGGGTGTGTGTGTTGTGAGGAGGATGCAGAGAAACTCCAGTATGATTTGGACAAGGTGGGTGATTGGGCAGGTGCATGGCTGATGCAGTATAATATGGATAAATGCGAGGTTATCCACTTTGGTGGCAAAAACAGGAAGGCAGATTATTATCTGAACGGCAATAGATTGGGAAAAGGGGAAGTTCAACGAGACCTGGGGGTCCTTGTGCACCAGTCGTTGAAGGTAAGTATGCAGGTGCAGCAGGCGGTTAAGAAGGCAAATGGTATATTGGCCTTCATAGCGAGAGGATTCGAGTACAGGGACAAGGATGTCTTGCTGCAGTTGTACAGGGCCTTGGTGAGACCACACCTTGAGTATTGTGTGCAGTTTTGGTCACCTTATCTGAGGAAGGATGTTCTTGCCATGGAGGGAGTGCAGCGAAGATTCACCAGACTGATACCTGGGATGGCAGGAATGACGTATGAAGAGAGATTGGGACGATTGGGCTTGTCTTCGCTAGAGTTTAGAAGAATGAGAGGGGATCTCATTGAAACTTATAAAATTCTAACAGGACTAGACAGACTAGAGGCAGGAAGGATGTTCCCGATGGCGGGGGAGTCCAGAACCAGGGGTCACAGTCTAAGGATAAGGGGTAAGCCATTTAGGACTGAGATGAGGAGGAATTTCTTCACCCAGAGAGTGGTGAACCTATGGAATTCTCTACCACAGAAGGCAGTTGAGGCCAATTCATTAAATATATTCAAGAAGGAGTTAGATATATTTCTTAAGGCTAAAGGGATCAAGGGATATGGGGAGAAAGCAGGGACAGGGTACTGAATTTGGATGATCAGCCATGATCTCATTAAATGGCGGAGCAGGCACGAGGGCCGAATGGCCTACTCCTGCTCCTATCTTCTATGTTTCTATGTTTCTATCCCTATGGAATGCCCACAATCTACTGGGACTGGGTAGGCTTCAGAGGCTAGGCGGAGCTGACACGGGCTCAGTGAATTGCTGAACGGGTGGAGGGCTGCGAGGTGTTTGTTGCTAATCCAGGAGGGGACTAAACCTTGTTTTAAATCCTCCAGGTTGCTGCAGCCCTCGCCCAGCAACCATGCCCCGTATAGCACACACACCTCATTCTGTGCAGCCTGATCCAAAGCATTCCTATCCTCCCGTATGAGTGCATTTACTGTTTTAGCGTGTCTCTCTAGCTCAGCAATGATCTCCTTTAAATGGACCATCATAGCTTGGTCCTCGTGTAGCTCTGAGCCTACCGCTTTGTTTTCTTCCGTTAGTATCTTTCGTAGTTGGGTTTTTAGACCATTTATCTGTGTTTGTAGTTCTATATCGTCCAGGCTGTTTATTACAGAGGATCCTGTATTGTAGATAGTGAAAATATTGTTCCAGGTCCCCCTTCTTTGTCTCCCTGCGCCCATAGTGTGCTCTGCGTGTAGTTTGTACAGCTCTGCTTTGTCTATGTTGGCAAAGTCAAATTCGTAGAATTTCCTAGACATTTCTTTCAGCAGGGCCTGGTATAGCTGTTCTGTCTCCTGAGGACACCATTCAGGTAAGTATACCTCGGTAAGATTTAAGATAACTGAAGCTACTGCCTAGTGTACCCCCTGGTAGAGTACCTTTTCGGTCGGCACTAGCACTAGCCCATTCTCTGGTCCCTTGGTGGTGGTAGGACACCTCTCCATTACTGTCCGTGATGTTGGGGTCGTGGGCAGGGGCTTTCGGGGTCGTGCTACTAGTTCGGTGGCGTTGACTGGGATCGGGGAGTGTGGGAGCGCGCACGCATGCAGGCTAGAGTCCCACCCCATCCCCTTCCCCGGTGCCTTGCCATTGTCTGGAGAAGATGATGGATATGCCTGTGGGGCAGGCCTTCTCTGATCCCCACATACAGACATAGATTCCCTGTTCCGACTCCCACCACTTATCCCAACACACACTCATACCCCCTTGGGTCCCTGTGATCGTCCGGTAGGTGTCGTTCCCCAGTCGTTCCCAGTCAGCTGTACGGTCCCCTATGTCCCTGCTCAGCTTCCTGAGCCACCACCACCTATCCAGGGGAATCCATGCCTTGCAGGTGAGACACACACGTTTCTCCTCAGTGACGCTGACCCTTGTAGCAACGACCTGTACCCTGGGGCACGGGATGGAGGCCTCCCCGTAGGTGAATCCGGTCTGGCTGGAGTATTTTGTGGAGTTAGACCCCAGCCACCTTGGCCAGCTTCCCTCATGGAAGTAAATAGCGAGCTCCTCCACACCCGGTTTGCCACCCCCAGCGGTAACGATCGGCGCTCTCTCTCCCGAGCACCCATAAATGTGGGAGTCCTCCACGTCACCTCGGTCACCGATGCTCACCCCTACCAGGGCGAGCAGGAGCAGAACCCTTGTCAAGCCGATTTCCTCTCTGTAGGGACACACAAAACAGATAGCCATGTCCCGAGAAGGTTCTCTGGCCTGACAGGTGACCGAGTCTCGAAAATGTACTTACTTAAGTAAAAATAATTCACTAAAACTAAAACTACCAAAAACTGTAAAACACACCTAAAATACCTAAAAACTCTGTACATCTGCCGCCCGTCTCCGGACGGCCAGGCTAATTCCTGTATGGCCTCTGCCTTGGGCAGCCTCTGAGCAGCCTGTACGCCTGGGCGTAAGGTGGCCTGTACCGCAGGACCCGGAGAGTCCTTCTTAAAACGGCTGAGGGTTTCCCTGAATCCCTGATAATCCGGTGAGTGTCCCCTCCTGTGCTACAGCACACTACCCCCTTTGGTGTGGCTGCTGAGTCCCTGTCCTGTCCTTTTGGTTCCCCGCAGCCTGAGGCCGCAGGCTGGGGATCCCTCTTCTTAGAATGACCACTGACTTTGGGTATTCTCTTTCGGGTTGTGGCCCTTGCTGGGCTGAACCATTGAAACTCTGGTGACCACGGTAGTTTTGGCTGTGGTGTGCGAGGAGACCTTCTCAGGACTCTGGCTACCGGGGGTGCGTCCGAGTCCCACATAATTGGTGGGGTAGCCCCTCCGGTGACACAAGCCACTGCCCCTACTGGTGCGGTCTGTGAGTCTGCCACAGCTGTTGGCTGAGGCTCTCTAACTTTAGGGTGGTTTGCCCTTGCTGGCTGTTCCCCTTTGGATTTAAACAGCTTACACTGGTTAATGTGGAACCACTTGGTGCGGCGGGACATCTTTATGGCGTAGACCATGGGGCTTGCCTTGTCGACAATGCTGTACGGCCCCATGTACAGTGGTTCGAAACTCCCTACCCGGGCAAAATTCCTAACCATGACCTGATCCTCTATCTCCCACTCGTGGTGCTTGCAGGGTTCTAGCAGCAGTCAGATACTCCGATGCTGTTTTCCCATGTTGCTAGCAGCCTGCTTAAGGTGTTCAAACAGATTCCTGACAAAGCTGTCCCGGTTGACCTCACTGAGCTTGACCCTCTGTGAGCACCGGGTCTAGCACATGGGTGGGGATCCACATAATCCTACCAGTCATGAGCTGGTGTGGGGAATACCCCGTGCTTTTTGACTGGCTGGCTCGGATCCCCATTAGGACCAACGGTAAGACTTCTACCCACTTCTTGGGTGAGTCTCCCGTTTCCTTCCGTAGCCTTTCCTTAATGGTAAGGTTTAAACGCTCCACAGGACCCGATGACTGCGGGTTGTGGGCGACGTGCCATTTCCCTTCAATGCCGAGTACCATGAGGGTCTCTTGCAGACCTGCCCGGTAAAATGACTCCCCTGGTCGGACTCCACATACTGCGGTAGGCCCCATCGTGAGAACACTTCCCTGACCAGGATCCTAGCCGTACCCAATGCAGTAGCAGTACGGCATGGGAACGCTTCTACCCACTTCGAGAACACATCCACCAGGACTAGGCAGTACTTAAAGCCTCCCTGGGCGGTGGGTAGGGGCCCAATGTAATCGACCTGGATCGATTGCCATGGTCCCTCTACCCTCCTGATGTGTCCCATAGATACCTTCCTTTTCTGGGGGTCTGGGTTGTTAGCAGCACACACCAAACAGCCGGCACAAAACTCGCGGACCTCTTCCCGAGTCCTGGCCACCATCGTGTCTGTTCCACCCGTTGCCAGGTGGTCTCAGGTCCGGGATGTTCCGCTCCTGGACCCTCATGGGCCAGTTGGAGGAATTCCCTTCGATGCTGCTGCGGCACCACCCACTGCTCCCCCCTGAACAGCATGCCTTCCTTAATGGTGATGGCTGCTGTGCCGTACGGGCCCTCTATCTTTTCCCCTTTTTCCAGGGCATTCAGGACGGCCTTGAGGACGGTATCCTGGGCTTGGGCCTGCTTTAAGTCTGGGGCCAAGGCTACCCCCTGGGTGCCTCCCTTGCTCCGGATTGCGGCTACTGGACCTGTTTGGTACAGATCCCAGAATACCCCTTCCCTGGCCCCCTTTTTGGCCAGCTCGTCTGCCTTACAGTTACTCTCCCACCTGGGCTCTGTCTTTGAATGGGCCTTGACCTTATGGATATAGACCTTCCCTTCCTCCCCCACGGCCGCCATGATTTTCTCCAACAGGGGCTTTATGGTGAGGGGTCTCCCATCAGCGGAGGTATAGCCGCGACGGGACCAGATGGCCAGGTACTCCGTACACGAATTGCATGTGAACATGCTGTCCGAGCAAATCGTGTATGGGGTAGGGAACTTCTCGGGGTGTGTAACCACGTACACTACCGCAGACAGTTCAGCCTGCTGGGCGCTCATGGTGCTGGGGAGTTTAATTGCCAGGGCAATGCCTGCCTCCTGGTCATAAACTCCACACCCGGTGAGTCGCTCGCCAGCAGATACTGTGCTCGAACCGTCCACATAGATTTCGCGGCCTGTGGGGTGTATCCCGGCCTGAAAACCTATGTTGACTTCCCATACCCCTTCAATGGAACACCGGTGGGCAGTCCCTGGGTAGATCATGTTGGCTGCGAGCTTCAGCTCGCAGAGACCTTTCACCCTTAGGTCCATCTGTGAGAGAAGCAGGGTCCAGCGAGCAATACGGGCACTGCTCACTGTCCCATCTTTGATTCTCCCATCTAGGAGCATCTGGGTGGGCGTGTGATGGGTGAGCAGGGTGATGGGAGATGTTCCTGTGAAGATCAATGATCTTTTCACAGCGCAGTGAGTGGCGAGGAGGTGCCTCTCACAGTTGGAATAGCCCTTCTCCACATCGGTGAGTATCCTGGAGGAGTAAACCACTGGTCTCAGCCGGTCGTGCCTCTCTTGGAGCAGCACGGCACTGAGACTGTCCCCACTGGCTGCCACCTCCAGGAAAAACTCCCTCTCCCCATCAATGGCCCCTAGAGCCGGCGCGGTCTGCAGATCTTTCTTTAACTTGAGAAATGCTGCCTCGCAACCCTCGTCCCACGCCCACTCTACACCCTTGTGTTGGAGTCGGAGCAGAGGGGCTGCGGTGGCTGCGTAATCCTCAATGAAATCTCTGCAGTACCCGGTTAGCCCTAGAAAGGATCTCACTCCTGTGACTGTGTTGGGGGCTGGTATCTCCTGCACTGCTTCCCTCCTAGCTTTGTCGATGGCCCTTTCCCCAGCGCACACAGTTAGTCCGAGGAATTTTACTTCCTGTTGGCCGATCTGTACCTTCTTTGGGTTCACTTTGAAGCCTTCTTGCCGGAGCAGCTCCAGCAGTTCAGCCAGTAGTGGACCGTGTTCCTCTCCCTCATCGGTGAACAGGAGTAGGTCATCCACATACTGTACCAACTGCCGGGGCCGGCTGAAGCCCTTCAAACAATTCGCCATGCATTGGTGAAAAATGCTAGGGCTGTTGTGGAAGCCCTGAGGTAGGCAGTTCCAGGTGTACTGTTGGCCTTTAAAAGTGAAGGCGAACTTGTACTGGTCCTCTCTTCGTAAAGGGATGGACCAAAACCCGTTGGAAATGTCCAGCACTGTGAAAGTGGTCGCAGATGCTGGGATACTTCCGATGAGGTCGGTGATGGCTGCTACCGTGGGTGCACAGGCGGGGATGTTACGGTTGAGTACCCGATAGTCCACTGTGGCCCTCCAGGAGTTGTCCGGTTTTCTAACCGGCCACAGTGGAGAGTTTACGTGGGTGGCTATCGGTCTCAATACCCCCTGTGTTACTGAAGAAGCCATGGCCTTTTCCATGTCTGCTTCCGCCTCCCTGGGGAAATTGTATTGCTTCTGTGGTCGGGTCATGGGATCCCCGCTGACACTAACCTCGACCCCGTTTACCCTCCCACAATCGTGCTTGTGAGTGGCAAATGCTGCGAGATGTGCTCGCACAAATGCCTGGTATGCCATCGGAGTGTTACTGACCATTTGTTCGAGGTCATAACCTTCCTTTGGTTTCAGGGTGCACAAGGTCCTCTTGCCCTGTTTCCCTGGGATGACTGCCACTTCACTTTCTCTGCCAGTACGTGCTCCCCACAGACAGTGGTTCCTAAGATCCACTAGAATCCTGTGGCCTGTGATAAAGTCGGCCCCCAGGATCCCCGTCCCTTCCCGCTCCCATTTCATCAGGACACAGGTCCACTTGGTGTGGAGTGCTCCTAAATGAATGGACAGCAGGATGGCGAACGAGCCAGCCTGCTTGTTACCTGTAAACCCCACTAAGCTGTACGGGACCCCATTAGACAGAGGTGAGGCGGCGGGGTTGGTTGAATAGACTATGGTGCTGGAAGCTCCAGTATCTAACAGATAAGTCCCTTTCACCTTCTCCACCTCCATCCTAACGAGTGTTCTCTTCCATGCGTCGTACTCCAGGGGACACAGGTAGACAGGCTGCATTGGCTCGAGTCATAAGTCTGCGTTAGGGGGGGCAGATGGGGTTAAAGCACCAGTGGCGGTGGCTACTTTCCCCGGGCCGTGTACTAGAGCTCGGATCGCAGCCATGACCGAGTCTAACGTGGGGGGAGAGGTCGGTGCTTCGGTGCTCGGGGCAGGAGCTGGAGAGTTCTTCACTATGTTATCCTTCCACGGATTCCTGCAGTCTTTTCTCCAATGCCAACTCTTCCCGCACCCGAAGCAGTTACGCTTCGTGTCGGAAAGGTTACCCCCTTCCTGGTGCCACTCTTTATTTTTGCTAGGCCTTATTTCATGTACCTTTCCCTTAGGTGGGTGCTCTTCTGTCCCTCTACCGTTCCGGTAAGCCAGGGTCAGTTGCCTGACCACTGTCTCCTCGGTGACCTGGGGGTCTTTCGGGTCAAACCACAGCTCAGCCTTGGCCCTGATCCGTGGCAAGCTGTTTGCCACTAGGCTTCGGAGCCAGTGGGCCAGCTCAGGTGAGCCTGGTCGAGAACTCCATTATAGGCACTCCTGTACACAGGCCACAGTCGGTCTGCAAAAGCCTGTGGGGTCTCCCCTACTAGCTGGGTTGTCTTCTCCACCCGGGAGAAGGGACTACCATCATTCATTCCCATGGCCTCCAGAACTCCCTCTCGGATAGCGGCGTATCCACCCTGCCCTCTTTTACTCTCTGCGGAGAGGGACTGGTAGATTTTGCTATCTAGGAAGAACAGGAGCATCTTTGCCATCTCGGCATCATCACAATCGTTGATGCCCGCTGCCTGTTCCACTTCCATGAAGTGGACCGAGGGGTGAGCTTGCCCAGGTGGCTTATCATAGCCCTAAGCTGTTGGGTGCCGTGCGGAGCCACGAATTGGCTTTCAAGGGGTCCTTGACCCCCACCACCGCCGGGCGGGCTGAACTTTTGCTGCCGGACCGGGCACATCGGCCCCGGCTCCGACCTTTCCTGCATTGGTTCGCCCTCCCCTCCCTGCTGCCAAACCGAGTTAAAACCCGGTGCCACAGGTGGTGGTGGTGTGCTCTCCCTGCCAGCCTCACAAATCGCCCGTCCCTCCTGCTGCCCAACCGGGTCGTTCCCAAGGCGCCACAGGTGGCGTCCGAACAGTTTCCCCCTGCCCCTCCAGATCCACCCGGGCCGCACCCGGGCTTAGTAGGCATACCATGCCTTTCGCCCTGGACAGAGCAAGGTTCAAATTCTCTATTTGTTTCTGGCAGGGGCCGTGATCTCCCGCCTCATACACCCTAATTCTTGCTATCTTGTAAGCTGCCTGGACGTCTCTCAACCTCTCCTCCTGCTCTCTTACTTGTTTGGCCAAGCGGGCGTTCTCTTCCCGTAACACCAGCTCACTGGTTTTAGCTTCGGTGACCTGACACTGAAAATATTCCTGCCTGTTCCTATGTGTTTCCACTAACTGCATTTTTTCCTGATTTCGGGTGGTTAGTTCATTCAGTAATGTTTCCCCTGCTAGGGCCCTTGCTTGAGACAGCTGAGCAGACTCCTGCAGCTCTGCCTTAAGTCCCTCAACATGTTTGTCTAACAGCTGGATCTGTTGCTGGGAGCAGATCAACCAGATGGCTTTCTCCACAGATTTCTTGTGGTCTTTGCTCTCAGTCCATTTAGCTGCAGTGTCTATTGGACGCTCAGCACGCAACAGACTGAGTACCCATTTCTTGGTTATGTTCACTTTCTCGAACACATAAGAGGAAATCCTCTCTTCCATCTTGGTTCTCTCCTCAAAAACAGTGTCCACTGCATCACATCCCTTTTGCCAAGGTCAGCTTCACCTCTGACTTCTGAGCGGTTCGAATCGTTCCCACTCCCTTGGTTCTAGACCTTGGACTTATTTGGGGGTTGTGACAAAAAGTGCAGCAGACAACTGGTTTTGATGCAAGAACTTTGATCTTTATTGAAGAAAGTAAAACACAACACAAATACTCTTAACACTCTAAAAGTGGGGAACACTTCGGTACAAGCGAGGGAAATAACATTAGAAGAATACTTCACCCCTCCCAATCCCACTTCGCTAGCTAGGTTGGACTCCAGAGGATCAGGGATGATACTCACCAGAATCCTTGACAGTTAGGTTAGTTCGCGGTTTTGGGGTTCACTCTATATGTCGGTTGGTGTCTGCCGTACCCCGTACGCGGTAGAGGACTTCAACTGCGTATCTGGTCAGTCTTCGCGAGTCCGCTGATGCGGTAGGGTGCGTATTGGATTTATCAGGTGAGTACCACTTTTCTTTGGTTAGAAGTAGGGTTTAGAGTTTTTTTAAGGGAAATTCTTACCCAGGGGTAAGTCAGGAGTAGATTGTAGAGTGGAAACTTTGCGGATCTTCGGTTTTTCTTCGAGTTGGTTTTCATTGGTCGCGGTGGCCCAAATATTGGTACTTGGTGTACGGTTGGTTGTTTCGTGAGGGCCTTGTTGCCGCGAGGTGTCCGATGGTCACTGAGGCGGTCGTTCTGGTTTCTTCTCGTGTCAGCCTACTTTGTTGGATGGTCTGGCCTTCGAGCTGTCGACCTCCTGGCTGGACACGGAATGCTGAACGGTGGTGTTGCAGAACTGTGTTGCGGAGAATGCCTCCGTCGATGTCTTCTTGTTCTTCCTTCCTCTTCTTCTTTTTCAGGTTGGTTGAGAACGGGCCTTCAATTATACCCATTGAAGCTCCCTTATCTGCGCGCCAAATCAGGTCTTGGTCTTTGTTAGATTTTGGCGGGCTCGATAACGGTAACTGGTTTGTTAAGGTGTGAAGTGGTTCCGGGATTGCCCCATCCTGTCGATTTACCACTTAATCGGAGTTTGTTTATTCTTATGTTTTAGGTTTTTCTTGGCTGGGCCTAGGATTTCTATAGAGTAGGCCGAAGTAATCTGTTTTATGCATGTCTTAATGGGCTCTGTAACTTGGGGTGGAGACTGGTTTTCCTCGGGTTTATTGTTAGGATGCTAATGTCTGATAGGGGCCGATTTAAACTCCCAGCGAGATCATGTGGTTCCCCAGACAGTTTCCATTAGCTCCAATACCCAAACTGTTTTTACAGAGGTTGATCTCACCTTCCTTCACAGCCTTTTCTCCCTTACAAGCCCAGACATGTTTTAAAAATACCAAATCTTGGTTTTTGCTCAAAATGTCCTTCGGTTAGGCCCAATGCACTTCACCACCCTGTAATAGCTAGAAAAGAGTCCAAAGTCTTTTTCCTTAGGGTTTTTCTTAGTGTTAGGGGATCTGTGAATTTTGAGAATCTTACAGTCCCCCCTCTGATACTTTACTCGCTAGAGTATCATACTGGGTGAGCAAAATTCCTGATCTCCGAGAGCCAACCTTCCCCTGTAGTTTACCTATCTAAGACCCAAAACACACATTTCCCTTTAGGTGTAGTGTTCAGATGCAGACACAGGTAAGAATTCAGTTACTTTCACATCCAAGCACGGAGGGGGTCCAGCACCCCTGCACCACTTGGAAAAACACAGTACATACACAGTAAAAAATAATACACGGTCACAAAAACTTTATATATTTTAATAAAACAACTAAGGCTTGCCCTAAACCTGGCCATAGGCTTTATTGTAATGCTGGTCCCATGCTTTCTCATGTCGGGATCGGAGCACTCTGTCCTTTCCCTTGCATTTTGTGCACAGTAAGTAGAAAACTATACCAAGCTGGCAGACCACTAAAATGTGGGAAGTCATTCTGATCCAGGAAGGGACCTCTGTATTTTCGAAAATATCCCACCAGGGTGGAATTATGATGCCCGAAATCTCGGCCCCTATCTCGACTGTCTTTTGTTCCAGAGTGTAGAAATGTTTTTGTGATACTTCTACTGCTTTGAGTAGGGCGGTAAGATGTTCAGGTAGAGGGGGAATCTTATAGCTGAAGAATGTGACATCGTTTTGCAGGTTGGTGATGTTTTCCCTGACAGTGAGGTGAACAGTGGAGGGTTCAGGAATGGGGACAATCCGTTCCTGGGCCACTTGAACTTCTGCCTCGGGTTTAAAGCAGAAACTGCTGTCACTCACTGGACACCAAATGTGCTGTCCATGCTGGTGGGGCTTGTGTCAATATGTCCCACCCCCTATGAATGCTGCCTGTGGGGGAACATGGCCTTGTGCCATTACCTCCATGGTACAGTTGATAGGCCGTGCGCCAGCAGCTTTAAAGCTGCACTGTGGTCTAGAATAGGCATTCAAGCGCTGGGGACACAATATTATGTGTGCACCCCGGCTCCGGCACCCGGAGAGGTCAGTACCTGTCATAGCGTGCTCCCACTTTATGACATAAGGTGGGACTGCTGCGAAATGGATGTGTGCACCCCCTTGAATGATCTCAATGTTCTCCACCCTGTATACCGGTGCGGGTCGAGCTGTCCCACCCATGACCGGCATCCTCACTACTATCATAATATGATAGAATTCTTCATTAAGATGGAGAGTGAAGTAGTTGACTCAGAGACTAGGGTCCTGAATTTAAATAAAGGAAACTACGATGGTATGTGGTGCGAATTGGCTAGGATGGACTGGGGAACGTTACTTAAAGGGTTGACGGTGGATAGGCAATGGCAAACATTTAAAGATCGCATGGATGAACTACAGAATTTGTTCATCCCTGTTTGGCATAAAAATAAAACAAAAAAGGTGACTCAACCGTGGCTAACAAGGGAAATTAGGGATAGCATAAGATCCAAGGAGAGGACATATAAATTGGCCAGAAAAAGCAGCAAACCTGAGGATTGGGAGCAGTTTAGGATTCAGCAAAGGAGGACAAAGGGATTAATTAAGAGGGGGAAAATAGAATATGAGAGTAAGCTTTCAGGGAACATAAAAACTGACTGTAAAAGCTTCTATAGATATGTGAAGAGAAAAAGATTGGTGAAGTCAAGCGTAGGTCCCTTGCAGTCAGAATCAGGGGAATTTATAATGGGGAACAAAGAAATGGCAGACCAATTAAATACATACTTTGGTTCTGTCGTCACAAAGGAGGACACAAATAACCTCCCAGAGATGTCGGGGAACATAGGGTCTAATGAGAGGGAGGAACTGAATTAAATCAGTATTTGTAGGGAAATGGTATAAGGAAAATTGACGGGATTGAAGGCCGATAAATCCCCAGGGCCTGATAATCTACATCCTAGTGTACTTAAGGAAGTGGCCCTAGAAATAGTAGATGCATTGCTGGTCATCTTCCAAAATTCTATAGACTCTGGAACAGTTCCCATGGATTGGAGGGTAGCTAATGTAACCCCACTATTTAAAAAGGGTGGTAGAGAGAAAACGGGGAATTACAGACCGGTAAGCCTGACATCGGTAGTGGGGAAAATGCTAGAGTCCATTATAAAAGATGTAATAGCAGAGCACTTGGAAAACAGTGACAGGATCGGACAAAGTCAACATGGATTTACAAAAGGTAAATCATGCTTGACTAATCTACAGGGTGTAACTGGTAGAATAGATAAGGGAGAACCAGTAGATGTGGTGTATTTGGACTTTCAGAAGGCTTTCGATAAGGTCCCGCAGAAGAGATTAGAGTGCAAAGTTAAAGCACATGGGATTGGTGGGGGTAAGGTACTGACTTGGATAGAAAACTGGTTGGCAGACAGAAAGCAAAGAGTTGGAATAAACGGGTCTTTTTCCGAGTGGCAGGCAGTGACTAGTGGGGTACTGCAGGGATCGGTGCTAGGACCCCAGCTATTCACAATATATATTAATGATCTAGACGAGGGAACTAGATGTAATATCTCCAAGTTTGCAGACGACACAAAGCTGGGTGGGCGTGTGTGCTGTGAGGAGGTTGCAGAGAAACTCCAGTATGATTTGGACAGGTTGGGGGATTGGGCAGATGCATGGCAGATGCATGGATAAATGCGAGGATATCCACTTTGGTGGCAAAAACAGGAAGGCACATTATCTGAACGGCAATAGATTGGGAAAAGGGGAAGAGTAACGAGACCTGGGTGTCCTTGTGCACCAGTCGCTGAAGTTACGCATGCAGGTGCAGCAGACGGTTAAGAAGGCAAATGGTATGTTGGCCTTCATAGCGATTTGAGTACAGGAGCAAGGATGTCTTGCTGCAGTTGTACAGGGCCTTGGTGATACCACACCTTGAGTATTGTGTGCAGTTTTGGTCGCCTTATCTGAGGAAGGATGCTCTTGCCATGGAGGGAGTGCAGCGAAGATTCACCAGACTGATACCTGGGATGGCAGGAATGACGTATGAAGAGAGATTGGGTCGATTAGGCTTATATTCGCTAGAGTTTAGAAGAATGAGAGGGGATCTCATTGAAACTTATAAATTTCTAACAGGACTAGACAGACTAGATGCAGGAAGGCTGTTCCCGATGGCGGGGGAGTCCAGAACCAAGGGTCACAGTCTAAGGATAAGGGGTAAGCCATTTAGGACTGAGATGAGGAGGAATTTCTTCACCCAGAGAGTGGTGAACCTGTGGAATTCTCTACCACAGAAGGCAGTTGAAGCCAATTCATTAAATATCTTCAAGAAGGAGTTAGATATATTTCTTAAGGCTAAGGGGATCGAGGGATATGGGGAGAAAGCAGGGACAGGGTACTGAATTTGGATGATCAGCCATGATCGCATTGAATAGCGGAGCAGGCTCGAGGCGCCCAATGGCCTACTCCTGCTCCTATTTTCTATGTTTCTATGTTTCTATGACAGTCACTCTCACCTCAGCTCTGGAATTCAGCTCTTTTGTCCATGTTTGGACCAAGGCTGTAATGCGGTCAGGAGCCAAGTGGTCCTGACGGAAACCAAACTGGTCATCGGTGAGCTGGTTATTTGTGCTTTGTTAGTGCCGCTTGATAGCATTGTCGATGACAGCTTCCATCACTTTGCTGATGATGGAGAGATGGCTGAAGGGATGGTAACGGGCTGTTGGATTAGTCCAGCTTTTTGTGGACTGTACAAACCTGGCCAATTTACCACTTTGTCGGGGACATGCCAGTACAGGAACAGCTTGGATAGTGGTGCAGCTAGTTCTGAACACAGGTCTTCAGCTCTGCAGCCGCGATGTTGTCAGAACCCATAGACTTTGCTGTATCCAGTGCACTGTACCATTCTTGATATCATGTGGAGTGAAGTGAATTAGCTGAAGACTGGCTTCTGTGATGGTGGGACCTCAGGAGCAGGCCGAGATGCATCATCCACTTGGCACTTGTGAGTGAAGATGGTTGCGAAGGCTTCAGCCTTGTCTTTTTCACTCACGTGCTGTGCTCCACCATCATTGAGGATGTGGATGTTCAAGGAGATTCCTCCTCCCGTTACTTGTATAATTGTCCATCACCATTCCCGACTGGATGTGACAGGACTGCAGAGCTTTGATCTGATCCATTGGGTGTGGGATCGCTTAGCTCTGTCTATAGCACGCTGCCTCCGCTGTTTAACATGCATATAGTCCTGTGTTGTAGCTTCACCAAGTTGGTTTCCGATTTTCAAATACACCTGGTGCAGCTCCTGGAATGCTCTTCAACACTCCTTATTGAACCAGGGCTGGTTTGATGGTAATGGTAGAATGAGAGATATGCCAGGCCATGAGGTTACAGATTATGGTGGAATACAATTCTGTTGCTGCTGATGGCCCACAGCGCCTCATGGATGCCCAGTTTTAAGCTGCTAGATGTGTTCTTAATCTATCCCATTTAGCACGGTGGTAGGGCCACACAACATGATGAAGGGGTGTCCTCAGTGACTCGCTAGTACCATGATTGACCGAGCTGGCTGAGTCCTGAAGGACATAGCAGCCAGACTGGTTCACGGCAGGTGGTGAGAGAACAAACACGAGCCACTACCGAGCCACACTTGGTGATGAACATTGAAGTCCCCCAGCCAGAGTACATTCTGTGCACCAGCAGCCACAGTGCGCCGGATGAGGAAGGAATAAATGTTTAAGATGGTGGATGGGGAGCTGATTAAGCAGCCTGCTTTCCCCTGGATT
Organism: Squalus acanthias; assembly: GCA_030390025.1. Lineage (NCBI taxonomy): Eukaryota > Metazoa > Chordata > Chondrichthyes > Squaliformes > Squalidae > Squalus > Squalus acanthias. The sequence continues at coordinate 14,434 of JASTWF010001510.1, read as the reverse complement.
GTGTCGAGCTTCTTGAGTGTTGTTGGAGCTGCAACCGTCCAGACAAGTGGAGAATATTCCATCACACTCCTGACTTGTGCCTTGTAGGGGGTGGAAAGGCTTTGGGGAGTCAGGAGGTGGTGAGTCACTTGCACAGAATACCCAGCGTCTGACTAGCTCTTGTAGCCACAGTATTTATTTGGCTGATCTAGTTACGTTTTTGGTCAATGGTGACCCCCAGGATGTTGATGGTGGGGAATTCAATGATGGTAATACCATTGAATGTCATGGGGAGGTGGTTAGACTCTCTCTTGTTGGAGATGGTCATTGTCTGGCACTTGTGTGGCACAAATGTTACTTGCCACTTATCATCCCCTACCTGCATGCTATCCAGGTCTTGCTGCCCGTGGACACAGACAGCCTCATTGGGCCAAAATTCGGCACTTGCCGGGTGAGTACGCGTTGTGTACGCACCCATAAGCTCCTGAAGTGCCGGTTTCCTGCATGCACTGCGCATGCGCGGGAAACCGGAACTTCCGGTCTCATGAAGGGAGGGTTTCAGAGGTGAACCGCGTGCACGGGAGAGGCTGCGCGCACGCAGCGAACTTAGGGTTTTTTTCAGGTTTCTCCGGGAAGGTAAGTATGGAAGAAGCTGCGCTTTTAAAAAGGAGGCGCAGGACCTGTTTTTAACAAGGTAAGTGGTTAATTAATTACAATTAAAAAAAATTTCAACAGGTTTATCTTTTTTAGATACTTTGAAGAAAGTTAAGTTTATTTTTAGCACTGTTAAAAAGTATTTTAATTTTTTCAAAAATTTAAATTTTTGTTTAAAGTAGTTAATTTATTCAGCTTATAGTTATTTTAAAAATGTGATGGTTTTTTTTCAATTTATTTGAAGTTTAGGTGTTGTTTTGGGGCCGATTTCAATTTATCGATTTGAGAGGTCTTCCTGTCAAATCTATGAATGAAAGATGGTCTGCTGCCATTGGCTCTCCATGGCCCACGTGATCCCAAGGGACGCATCGCACTAACTACGCCCCTGGGATACAGAAGCACTGCGCGCCGGCAGCTGCAGGAGGCCCAGGAGCTGAAGTCCCCGTGGGCTCAGAGGTCAACGGCAGTCGCGGTAGGTAGGTGCGCGCGTGGTCATTGAACCCGTGGGAAGCCAGGGAGCCTAATTTCTGGGCCAATATCTGACGAATTGCGAATGTAACTGTGTAACTGCTGCAGCGATGACCTGGAGCTGAGATGATTGGCCTACAATAACCACAGGCAACTTCCTTTGTGCTAGATATGACACCATCCAGTGGAGAGTTTTCACCCGATCACCATTGACTTCAGTTTTACTTGGGCTCCTTGGTGCCACACTCGGTCAAATGCTGCCTTGATGTCAAGGACAGTCACTCTCACTTCACCTCTGGAATTCAGCTCTTTTGTCCATGTTTGGCCCAATGCTGTAATGAGGTCAGGAGTCAAGTGGCCCTGGCGGAAAGCAAACTGGGCATCAGGGAGCAGGTTATTTGTGCTTTGTTAGTGCCTCGTGATAGCATTGTCGATGGCAGCTTCCATCACTTTGCTGATAATGGAGAGATGGCTGATGGGGTGGTAACTGGCTGTTGGATTAGTCCCGCTTTTTGCGGACTGGCCATACCTGACCAATTTACCATTTTGTCGGGTAGATGCCAGTACTGGAACAGTTTGACTAGAGGTGCAGCTAGTTCTGGAACACAGGTCTTCAGCACTGCAGCCGGGATGTTGTCGGGGCCCATAGCCTTTGCTGTATCCAGTGCACTCTACCGTTCTTGATATCACGTGGAGTGAAGTGAATTGGCTGGAAACTGACTTCTGTGCTGGTTGGACCTCAGGAGGAGGCCGAGATGCATCATCCACTTGGCACTTGTGACTGAAGATGGTTGCGAAGGCTTCAGCCTTGTCTTTTGCAGCCACGTGCTGTGCTCCGCCAACCTTCAGGATAGGAATGTTCAAGGAGCCTCCTCCTCCCGTCAGTTGTTAATTGTCCATCACCATTCCCGACTGGATGTGGCAGGACTACAGAGCTTTGATCTGATTCATTGGGTGTGGGATCGCTTAGCTCTGTCTATAACATGCTGCCTCCGCTGTTTAACATGCATATAGTCCTGTGTTGTAGCTTCACCAAGTTGGTTTCTGATTTTCAGGTACACCTGGTGCAGCTCCTGGCATGCTCTTCAACACTCCTTATTGAACCAGGTGTGGTTTGATGGTAATGGTAGAATGAGGGATATGCCGGGCCATGAGGTTACAGATTATGGTGGAATACAATTCTGTTGCTGCTGATGGTCCACAGCACCTCATGGATGCCCAGTTTTGAGCTGCTAGATGTGTTCTTAATCTATCCCATTTAGCACGGTGGTAGTGTACAGAACATGATGAAGGGGTGTCCTCAGTGACTCGGTAGTACCATAATTATCTAATCTGGCTGAGTCCTGAAGGACATAGCAGCCAGACTGGTTCACGGCAGGTGGTGAGAGAACAAACACGAGCCACTACCAAGCCACACTTGGTGATGGACATTGAAGTCCCCCACCCAGAGTACATTCTGTGCCCCAGCAGCCACAGTGCGCCTGGTGAGGAGGGAGTAAATGTTTAAGATGGTGGATGGGGAGCTGATTAAGCGACCTGCTTTCCCTTGGATTGTCTCGAGCTTCATGTGTGTTGTTGGAGCTGTAACCTTCCAGGCAAGTGGAGAATATTCCATCGAACTCCTGACTTGTGCCTTGTAGAGGGTGGAAAGGCTTTGGTGAGTCAGGAGGTGGTGAGGCACTTGCGCAGACTACCCAGCATCTGACTAGCTCTTGTAGCCACAGTATATATTGGGCCGATCTAGTTAATGTTCTGGTCAATGGTGACCCCCAGGATGTTGATGTTGGGGAATTCAACAATGGTAATGTCATTGAATGCCATGGGGAGGTGGTTAGACTCTCTCTTGTTAGAGATGGTCATTGTCTGGCACTTGTGTGGCACAAATGTTACTTGCCACTTATCATCCCCAACTTGAATGTCGTACAGGTCTTGCTGCATGTGGACACAGACTGCCTCATTATCTGACAAATTGTGAATGTAACTTAACACTGTATAATCTGCAGTGAACATCCCCACTTCTGAAGGTCATTAATAAAGCAATTGAAGATGTTGGGCCGAGGACACTGTCCTGAGTAACTGCTGCAGCGATGACCTGGGGCTGAGATGATTGGCCTCCAATAACCACAGGCATCTTCCTTGTGCTAGATATGACACCATCCAGTGTAGAGTTTTCCCCCGATCCCCATTGACTTCAGTTTTACTGGGGCCCATTGGTGCCACACTCGGTCAAATGCTGCCTTGATGTCGAGTACAGTCACTCTCACCTCACCTCTGGAATTCAGCCCTTTTGTCAATGTTTGGACCAAGGCTGTAATGAGGTCAGCAGCCAAGTGGTCCTGGCGGAAACCAAACTAGTCATTGGTGAGCAGGTTACTTGTGCATTAGTGACGCTTGATAGCATTGTGGGTGACAGCTTCCATCACTTTGCTGATGTTGGAGAGATGGCTGATGGGGTGGTAACTGGCTGTTGGATTAGTCCAGCTGTTTGCGGACTGGACATACCTGTCCAATTTACCACTTTGTCGGGTAGATGCCAGTACTGGAGCAGCTTGGCTAGAGGTGCAGCTAGTTCTGGAGCACAGGTCTTCAGCTCTGCAGCCGGGATGTTGCCGGGGCCCATAGCCTTTGCTGTATCCAGTGCGCTCTACCGTTCTTGATATCACGTGGAGTGAAGCAAATTGTTTGAAGACTGGCTTCTGTGATGGTGGTGACCTCAGGAGCAAGCCGAGATGCATCGTCCACTTGGCACTTGTGGCTGAAGATGGTTGTGAAGGCATCAGCCTTGTCTTTTGCATTCACATGCTGTGCTTCACCATCATCTTGTGTTGTAGCTTCACCAAGAAGGTTTCTGATTTTCAGATACACTTGGTGCAGCTCCTGGAATGCTCTTCAACACTCCTTATTGAACCAGGGCTGGTTTGATGGTAATGGTAGAATGAGGGATATGCCAGGCCATGAGGTTACAGATTATGGTGGAATACAATTCTGTTGCTGCTGATGGCCCACAGCGCCTCATGGATGCCAAGATTTGAGCTGCTAGATGTGTTCTTAATCGATCCCATTTAGCACGGTGGTAGGGCCACACAACACGATGAAGGGGTGTCTTCAGTGGCTCGGTAGTACCATGATTGACGAAGCTGGCTGAGTCCTGAAGGACATAGCTGCCAGGCTGACTCACGGCAGGTGGTGAGAGAACAAACACGAGCCACTACTGAGCCACACTTGGTGATGGACATTGAAGTCCCCAAGCCAGAGTACATTCTGTGCCCCAGCAGCCACAGTGCGCCTGGTGAGGAGGGAGTAAATGTTTAAGATGGTGGATGGGGAGCTGATTAAGCGGCCTGCTTTCCCCTGGATTGTGTCCAGCTTCTTGAGTGTTGTTGGAGCTGCAACCGTCCAGGCAAGTGGAGAATATTCCATCGCACTCCTGACTTGTGCCTTGTAGGGGGTGGAAAGGCCTTGGGGAGTCAGGAGGTGGTGAGTCACTTGCGCAGAATATCCAGCGTCTGACTAGCTCTTGTAGCCACAGTATTTATTTGGCTGATCTAGTTAATGTTCTGGTCAATGGTGACCCCCAGGATGTTGATGGTGGGGAATTCAATGATGGTAATGCCATTGAATGTCATGGGGAGGTGGTTAGACTCTCTCCTGTTGGAGATGGTCATTGTCTGGCACTTGTGTGGCACAAATGTTACTTGCCACTGATCATCCCCAACCTGAATGTTGTCCAGGTCTTGCTGCACGTGGACACAGACTGCCTCATTATCTGACGAATTGTGAATGTAACTTGACACTGTGCAATCAGCAGCGAACATCCCCACTTCTGGAGGTCATTAATAAAGTAGTTGAAGATGTGGGGCCTAGGACACTGTCCTGAGTAACTGCTGCAGTGATGACCTGGGGCTGAGATGATTGGCCTCCAATAACCACAACCATCTTCCTTTTGCTAGATATGACACCATCCAGTGGAGAGTTTTCCCCCGATCACCATTGACTTCAGTTTCACTGGGGCCCCTTGCTGCCACACTCGGTCAAATGTCGAGGACAGTCACTCTCACCTCACCTCTGGAACTCAGTTCTTTTACATGTTTGGCCCAAGGCTGTAATGAGCTCAGGAGCCAAGTGGTCCTGGCGGAAAGCAAACTGGGCATCGGGGAGCAGGTTATTTGTGCTTTGTTAGTGCCTCTTGATAGCATTGTCGATGACAGCTTCCATCACTTTGCTGATGATGGAGAGATGGCTGATGGGGTGGTAACTGGCTGTTGGATTAGTCCAGCTTTATGCGGACTGGACATACCTGGCCAATTTACCACTTTGTCGGGTAGATTAACCAGTACTGGAACATCTTGGCTAGAGGTGCAGCTAGTTCTGGAGCACAGGTCTTCATCTCTCTAGTCGGGATGTTGTCGGTGCCCATAGCCTTTGCTGTATCCAGTGCGCTCTACCGTTCTTGATATCATGTGGAGTGAAGTGAATTGGCTGAAGACTGGCTTCTGTGATGGTGGAGACCTCAGGAGGAGGCCGAGATGCGTCATCCACTTGGCACTTGTGACTGAAGATGGTTGCGAAGGCTTCAGCCTTGTCTTTTGCACTCACATGCTGTGCTCCGCCATCGTTGAGGATGGGTATGTTCATGGAGCCTCCTCCTCTCGTTAGTTGTTTAATTGTCCATCACCATTCACGACTGGATGTGGCAGGACTGCAGAGCTTTGATCTGATCCATTGGGTGTGGGATCGCTTAGCTCGGTCTATAGCAATGTTCCTGCTGTTTAACATGCATATAGTCCTGTGTTGTAGCTTCACCAAGTTGGTATCTGATTTTCATGTACACCTGGCATGCTCTTCAACACTCCTCATTGAACCAGGGTTGGTTTGATGGGAATGGTAGAGGGAGGGATATATCAGCTCATGAAGTTACAGAGTGTGGTGGAATACAATTCCATTGCTGCTGATGGCCCACAGCGCCTCCTTGGTGCCCAGTTTTGAGCTGCTAGATCTCTTCTGATTCTATCCCATTTAGTACGGTGGTAGTGCCACACAACACAATGAAGGGTTGTCCTCAGTGTGAAGACGGGACTTCATCACCACAAGGACTGTGCGGTGGTCACTGTGACCAATACTGTCATGGACAGATGCATCTGCGACAGGTAGATTGTTGAGGACGAGATCAAGTAGCTTTTTTCCTCGTGTTTGTTCTCTCACCACCTGCTATGAGCCCAGTCTGGCAGCTATCTCCTTGAGGACTTTGCCAGCTCGGTGAATAGTGGTACTACTGAGCCACTCTTGGTGATGCCCGAGCAGCCACAGTGCGCTGGATGAGGAGGGAGTAAATGTTTATGATGGTGGACGGGGGGCTGATTAAGCGGACTGCTTTCTCCTGAATTGTGTCGCGCTTCTTGAGTGTTGTTGGATCTGCAACCATCCAGGCAAGTGGAGAATATTCAATCACACTCCTGACTTGTGCCTTGTAGGTGCTAGAATGGTTTTGGGGAGTCAGGAGGTGAGTCACTTACCGGCGAATACCCAGCCTCTGACCTGCTCTTGTATTTACGTGGCCTGGCTAGTTATTTTGCTGATGATTGAGAGTAGATTGATGGGGCAGTAATTGACCGGATTGGATTTTTCCTGCCTTTTGCGGAAAGGACATACCTGCCCAATTTTCCACTTTATCAGGTAGAGGCCAGTACAGGAACAGCTTGGCTAGAGGTGCTGCTAGTTCTGGAGTGCAGGTCTTCAGCTCTACAGCTGTGATGTTGTTGGGGCCCCACAGCCTTTGCAGTATCCAGTGCGCTCTGACGTTTTCTGATATCAAGTGGAGTGAATTGAATTGGCTGAGGACTGGCATCTATGAGAGTGGGGACCTCAGGAGGAGGCGGCGATGGATCCACTTGGCACTTGTACAGGGCCTTTGTGAGACCATACCTGGAGTACTGGGCACAGTTTTGGTCTCCTTATCTAAGGAGGAATATACTTGCCTTGGAGGCGATGCAACGAAGGTTCACTAGATTGATTCCTGGGATGAGGGGGCTGTCCTATGATGAGAGATTGTGTAGAATGGGCCTATACTCTCTGGAGTTTAGAAGAATGAGAGGTGATCTCATTGAAACATACAAGATTCTGAAAGGGATTGACAGGGTAGATGCTGAGAGGTTGTTTCCCCCTGGCTGGAGTGTCTAGAACTAGGGGGCATAGTCTCAGGATAAGGGATAGGCCATTTAAGACTGAGATGAGGAGTAATTCCTTCACTCAGAGGGTTGTGAATCTTTGGAATTCTCTGGCCCCAGAGGGCTGTGGATGCTGAGTCTTTGAGTATATTCAAGGCTGAGATAGATAGATTTTTTAGACTCTAGGGAAATCAAGGGATATGGAGATCGGGCGGGAAAGTGGAGTTGAGGTCGATGATCAGCCATGATCTTATTGAATGGTGGAGCAGGCTCGAGGGGCCGTATGGCCTACACCTGCTCTTATGTTCTTATGTTCTTATGTTCTGCCTGGAGGTAGTTGCGAAAGAAGGAGATGAGGAGAGAGAAAACACAATACAAAAGCTAGAGCTGATTTTAATCATTTATAAAAATGGACCAAATATAACACTAACCGTTTGCATATTTTTGTCCATGGACGAACAAAATGCTGCCAATTAATTCTTCCCTGAGGCTAACGGAACAGACTGCTGCTGATTGGAGACAAAGAGCTAGTGACACTTTCAGAATGAGACCTGTATGGGAGGGGAAGGCGATGCCATGTGAACCAGGCAACTCCTGGAGGGCACTGAGTTCAAAGGGACGGTGAACCCAAGGTTTCTTCCTCCTCCCGCGTTCCCTCCGCCCCGTCCTCTCCCCATTTTAGATGCTGTCTTATTACAGATGTTAAAATATGAGGACATTCACTGTATTTCCCACTCCATGAGAAAAAACCAACAACGTGGGATTTTAAACATCTTTCGGTGTTACATTTCATACTTCATGTACAGATTGTGGACTTTGAGAAATACTTCACTGTAAAAATCTGTTTCATGTAACAATTAAAAAATTGTATTTACCTACTTGTTGGTCAATGTTTTCATTTCATACAATCATCTCATCAACTTATGTAAATATTCAATATTTATCAACACAGATAAATGTGAGGTATTACATTTTGGTAAGAAAAATATGGAGGTCACATATTACTTGGAAATAACGAATCTAAATGGGGTAGAAGAGCAAAGGGATCTCGGAGTACAAATACACAAATCACTGAAAGTAGCGACACAGGTTAACAAGGCCATAAAAAACGCAAGCACTGGGGTTTATTTCTAGAGGGATTGAATTGAAAAGTAGTGAAGTTATGCTAAACTTGAATTGAACCTTGGTTGGACCACACTTGGAGTACTGCATACAATTCTGGACACCATATTATAAAAAGGAATTAGAGGCACTGGAGAGGGTGCAAAAAATGATGAGTAAAACATTAGAGCTGAAGGACAGGCTAGGGGGTGTGGCCCAAATAAGGGTTCTTTACACAAATGCACAGAGTATAAGGAATAAATTGAATGAACTGCAGGCATGAATTCAAATAGGAGGGTATGACATTGTAGCTATTACTGAGACATGGCTACAAGACGGTCAGGACTGGGAACTAAATATACCAGGTTATAAGGTCTACAGGGAAGATAGGGGAAATGGCAGAGGGGGAGGAGTAGCCTTAGTGATTAAGGATGAAATCACTTCAATGATAAGAGAGGATTTAAGGAGAGGTAAGCAGGCAGTGGAGACGTTATGGGTTGAATTATGAAATAAAGGATCTAAGACTGTAGTGGGAGTTGTGTATAGGCCCCCTGGTAGCAGCTGTGAAGTGCTACATTGTACAAATGAAGAGATTAGACAATCGTGTAGCAAAGGTGGAGTGTTTTTAATGGGGGATTTTAACTTTCATATAGATTGGGAAAAGCAGACTAGCACCTGTCAGAAAGGTAGTGAATTTCTTGAGTGTGTCCGGGATAGTTTTCTACAACAATATGTCCTAGAGGCAACAAGGGGGCAAGTCATATTAGATTTAGTAATGAGTAATGAACCAGATTTAGTTAACAGCCTAACTGTGCGTGAACATTTATCCAATCGCGATCATAACATGATCGAGTTCAACATAGTGTTTGAATGGGAGAAACGCAAAACAGCTACTAAGATTCTAGATTTAGGTAAGGCCGACTTCAACAGGATGTCCACAGTAAAGTGGGCAAATCTGTCACTGGGTAAAACGACAGAAGATCAGTGGGAGATGTTTAAAAAATAATTTAAGGTGTTACAGAACCAGTTTATACCCCTGAGGGGCAAGAGCTCTACTTGCCAAAAAAAAACCATCCATGGACAACTAAAGAGGTAAAGGCCAGCATAAAACTAGAAAGGAAAGGGCATACAAAAAATGCAAAAAATAGCACCGATCCTGGCGAATGGGAAAGATACAAAGAACAGCAAAGGGTCACACAACAGTTAGTAAGAGCTACAAAAAGGGAGTATGAAAAGAAACTTGCAAGGGATATCAAAATCAATGCGAAGAATTTTTACAATTATATTAGGAAAAAGAGGGTGGTCAGGAGCAAAGTTGGCCCCTTAAAAACAAAGTGGTGATATTGTCAATGACAATGGGGAAATGGTGGCCATGTTGAATAGTTACTTTGCATCAGTATTTACATTAGAGAAAGAGGACAGCATGCCGGAAATCCTAAAGAAACTAATATTGAATCGGGGACAGGGGCTCAATAAAATTAACGTAAGTAAAGCAACAGTAATGAAGAAAATAATGGTACTAAAGAGTGATAAATCCCCAGGACCAGATGGTTTCCATCCCAGGGTTTTAAAGGAAGTAGGAGCACATTGCAGATGCCCTAATTATAATCTTCCAAAGTTCTCTAGATTCAGGAACCGTCCTTTCGTTTGGAAAATTGTACATGTTACTCCGCATTTTAAGAATGGCGAGAGAGGGAAACCAGTGAATTATAAACCAGTTAGCCTAACATCTGTTGTCGGGAAATGACTAGAGTCTATAATTAAGGATAGGGTGACCGAACAGCTCGAAAATTTTCAGCTGATCAGAGAGAGCCAGCATGGATTTGTGAAAGGTACCATTAATTGGAGGGAAACTAAAATAAATCAAGGGAATGCACTTATTGTATTCAATATTAGTAATAAAATGGTAATGGAGAAAATAATGAGACTAGGTTAGATAAATCACCAGGACCTGATGGTTTCCATCCCAGGGTATTAAAAGAAGTGGGGAAATTGCAGAAGCATTAGCTATAATCATTCAAACTCTTGATTTGGGAACTATGCTGTTAAACTCAAAAATTGCAAATGTCAGTCCATTATTTAAGAAGGGTGGGAGAGAGAAAGCAGGTAACTACAGGCCTGTGAATTTAAAATCAATTGTGGGGACGCTACTAGAATCTCTCATTAGGGATAGAGTGACTGAGCACTTGTCCAAATATGAGCTGATCAGAGAGCATGGTAAGACTTGGGTTGGAAATTGGTTGGGAGGTAGGAGACAGTGATTGGGGATAAAGGGTTTGTACTCAGATTGGCAGAATGTGACAAGTGGATCTGTTCTGGAGCCTCAACTTTTTCCCATATTTATTACTCACTTGGATCAAGGAATAGAGCTGTATATCCAAGTTTCCAGAGGACACTAAAGTCAGAGACACAGTAAGTAGTGCAGCTGGGAGCAGGAAGTTGCAAAACTATGTCAGATGGACAAGTGTGAGGTCGTCCACTTTGGACCTAAGAAAACTACATTTTCCAAATGTTGGGAAACTAGGAACTGTAGAGGAGCAAAGAGATTTGGGAGTCTAACTCCACAAATCATTTAAAACTAGTCGACAGGTACAAAAAGTAATAAATAAGGCCAATGGAAATTTGGCCTTTATCTTAAGATGGCTGGATTACAAATAGGAAGAGTTGTAATCTTAAAATTTGAACCATTTAGGATGAAAATCATGAAGTACCTTTTCACACAAGGTATTAGAAACCTGGAATTCTCTCCCCAAAGGGCTGTGGATTCTCGGACAAGTGGAGCTTCTAAGACTGAGATTGATAGATTTTAGTTGGGAAAGGCTAACAAGGGACATGGAGCAAAGGTGGGTAAATAGATTTGAGGCACAGATCAGCAATGATCTAATTGATTCGCATTGGAGGCTCGAGGGGCTGAATGGCCGACTCCTGTTCCTATCTTCCTTTCAATCTGCTTGGTTTCCAGTCAGGTTTTGTCAGGAGCAATAAAAATTCTTCATTCTTAATTCTGTTGCAGGGATTTCAAAAACATCGGTCATTTTCACGAAGGACTCGTCGCAGAATTCATTAAGATCTTGGAGCAAGACAATTGACCCTTCGATAAGAGTTCCTTTTACATCTATTTTTCCAGCTTACGTGGGTTAGTTGCCATTTTAAATATTGGATTTAACCCTGTGCATGTGGCAGTGTTGGGATTTGGAACGATTCCCCCCAGGCCCCATCTCCAGAGCCCTGTGCATGGTGACCCTGTTTATAAATACTGCCCTCTACTGGCAGTTGGCAGTTTTTGTCTCCCACCCACACTGCTGCACTGTGAGGTGGAGCTTCTTCATTCACAATTATTCAGCTCCGTTAACTTGTGCTCCAGGACTAGCCGCCCTTCTAGCCAAGCTTTTTCCAGTACAGCTACAACACTGGTATCTACCCGACAATGTGGAAAATTGCCAAGGTATGTCCTGTCCACAAAAAAAAGGACAAATCCAACCTAGCCAACTTTTTCTTTTATTCATTCATGGGATGTGGGCGTCGCTGGCAAGGCCAGCATTTATTGCCCATCCCTTACTCACCAATAACCTGCTCATCAATGCTCAGTTTAGGTTCTGCCAGGACCACTTGGTTACAGACCTCATTACAACCTTAGTCCAAACACGGAAAAAAAAACGGATTCCAGAGGTGAGGTGAGAGTGACTGCCCTTGACATCAAGGCAGCATTTGACGGAGTGTGGTATCAAGGAGTCCTAGTAAAATTGAAGTCAATGGGAATCAGGGGGAAAACTCTCCACTGGCTGGAGTCATACCTAGTACAAGGGAAAATGTCAGGCATGACCTACCTTTCACAAATCCATGCGGGCTCTCTCTGATCAACTAAAAATTTTCAAGGTGTTCACTCACCCTATCCTTAATTATAGACTCTAGCAATTTCCCGACAACAGATATTAGGCTAACTGGTCTATAATTCCCTGGTTTCCCTCTCTTGCCATTCTTAAATAGCGGAGTGACATGCATAATTTTCCAATCTAAAGGGACGGTTCCTGAATCGAGAGAACTTTGGAAGATTATAGTTAGGGCACCTGCAATGTGCTCACCTACTTCTTTTAAAACCCTGGGATGGAAACCATCTGGTCCTGGGGATTTGTCACTCTTTAGTGCCATTATTTTCTTCATTACTGTTAATTTTATCGAGTCCCTGTCCCCGATTCAATATTAGTTTCTTTGGGATTTCCAGCATGCTATCCTCTTCTTCTACTGTAAATACTGTAGAATGGAACATGGTTGTGGTTGTTGGAGGTCAATCATCTCAGCCCCAGGACATCGCTGCAGGAGTTCCGCAGGACAGTGTCCGAGGCCCAACCATCTTCAGTTGCTTCATCAATGACCTTCCCTCCATCATAAGTTCAGAAGTGGGGATGTTCACTGATGACTGCGCAGTGTTCAGTTCCATTCGCAACTCCTCAGATAATGAAGCAGTCCATGCCTGCATGCAGCAAGACCTGGAAAACTTTCAGGCTTGGGCTGATAAGTGGCAAGTAACAGTTGCGCCACACAAGTGCCAGGCAATGAATATCTTCAAAAAGCGAATGTCTAACCAACTCCCCATGACATTCAATGGGATTACCATCGCCAAATCCCCCACCATCAACATCCTGGGGGTCACCATTGACTAGAAACTTAACTGGACCAGCCACATAAATACTGTGGCTACAAGAGCAGGTCAGAGGCTGGGTATTTTGTGGCGTGTGTCTCACCTCATGACTCCCCAAAGCTTTTCCACCATCTACAAGACACAAGTAAGGAGGATAGCATGCTGGAAATCCCAAAGACACATTAACCAACTTTTTTATCATGGCAATCGCTCGATTGGGCTGAATGCTTCTTCATGTGTACAAACAATGATCCAATCAGATTCATAAATCACTAAAAGTAGCGACGCAGCATAACAAAGCCATAAAACATGCAAACAAAGCATTGGGGTTGAATTCTAGAGGGATAGAATTGAACAGGGGAGTTTTCAACTTGTATGGATCCCTGGTTAGACCACACTTGGAGGATTTTGCACAGATCTGGTCTCCAGAAACCCCGATATATAGCCAGTCTATTCGTGTGTTAACCATGAATCAGGTCAGAGCACATTCCTGAGATGTTTTATGGTGGTCCTCCCCAGCATCTGTCTGAGGCTGAACCAGACTGTTCACAACCTGGGTGTCATATTTGACCCTGAAATGAGCTTCTGACCACCTATCCACGCCATCACTCAGACCGCCTATTTCCACCTCCATAACATCGCCCAACTCCGCCCCACCTCAGCTCATCTGCTGCTGAAACCCTCAACCATGCCTTTGTTAACTCAAGACTTGACTATTCCAACGCAATCCTATCTGGCCTCACACATTCTCCCCTCCGTAAACTTGAGGTCAGACAAAACTCGGCCGCCCGTGTCCTAACTCGCACCAAGTCCCGTTCACCCATCACCCCAGTGCTCGCTGACCTACATTAGCTCCCGGTTATGCAAAGACTCAATTTTCAAATTCTCATTCTTGTTTTCAAATCCTTCCATGGCCTCGCCCCTCCCGAATCTCCTCCTGTGAAGTGCCTTGGGATGATTTACTACGTTAAAGGTACAATATAAATACAAATTTTTGTTGTTGTTGCATTTCTCCTAACCAATAAAAACAGTGATAATAATAATTGAAATATTCCTAAAAAGTGTGTCTTGTCATTTGGGCCTGCAAGCCCCGGCCATATTACTTTCTCAAAACATTCCCACATGACAGGGTCGATGGTAAATGTTATTGTCAACAGGTCATCTCACACATGTAGAATGCTGAACTATTTAGTCTAAACAATACAGTAAATCGGAGGATGTGACGCTACGCTGTGGCCACGCCGTACATTGAGCACTGGGCCCTGTTCTGGTCATTAAGAAATCAAGGGAGTTTTTCAATACCAGGATGCACTGGATGAGACTGATCCTTGGGGGAAAAGGACTGAATTTCTCCACAGAACCCCCTTTCCCCAGTCTCCCTCTCTCCCCGAGTCCCCATACCCCAGTCTCCCTCTCTCCCCGAGCCCCC